>CAXKVX010001085.1:0-174645 GCA_964058865.1 Eleocharis quinqueflora
AACTCTTGCAATTGTCAATACAACTTGTAAGGTATTACTAAAAGATTATTAGACAATGGCTATCCTATACAAATTCTAGTTCTGACAATTGTTGAGGTTAGGATGCTTTAACAACATAGTTTGTGTGCTCTCGAAATCCTCTTAAGTGATTGTAAACTTGGGAGGTTTTCTCTTTTTACTTCTTTCAAGCATCAGGTCTATATATATAGACATAGGACTTCCAGAGCTCCTTCCAGCATCATTTTATCACAGTCTGTTACAGTACAAGTGCAAGGTGTTATAACTACTTGCATAGTTTTCTGAGATGCCTTCCAACACATTTCCAAGCCATAACTCTTCATAATTCATTACAACATCTCTATAGGGCTTATAACTCTTTTTAGGGCATTATAACTCATTTCAGGGCATTATAATTCATTCCAGAGCGTTATAACGCTTCTATGACCTGTTATGATGATAGTCCTCTCGGTTTTTAGCTCTAGTGACTGTTATTTCAAACGGTCATAACTTTTGATTTGTAACTTTGATTTTAATATTTTTCGAAGCGTTTGAAAGATCTTGTAAAAACATCACAAGCAAGTTATTATCAAGGAAATAGTTAGGTTCAAGTTTGTTTTGCAAATCAACAAACCAAAAGAATTGCTCAGGTCAACAATCTCCTCATTTTATTGATTTGTAAAACATGAGTGCATGCATACAATCATATGCATTCAAGCACTCTAATATTTTTCTCTCTTTTGTAAATCAACAAAAGGCTCAATTCGATTGTAAGTTCCCCCTCAATATTGTTAGATTAAACTATTCTTTGATTTGATAATTTGCAAAACAAATCAATACTAACTTTGCACAATTGAGTTTTGGTGTGTTGCAAGTTTATATAAGTACATATTAATGTTGCAAAGGCTTTAATATGCAAGTACAAGTCAAGACGATTATATATGCATCAAAAGCAAGCAGAGAGGACTCATACAGAGCCTTATGTTACCATAACGCAAGGAAACCACGGGTCCCAACCTGTCATAACGGGTTTGTTGGGTTACGAACAGTTCAAAACCCGTCAATTGGCCTAAGCTGCGGAAAGACCGTAAAACAAAAATTTTACTTCTAACTTAAGCCAAGGATTAAACGAGGTATGTCAGATAAACTACCGAGGGTGTCACCTCTCGTTTATCTTTGATATCAAAACGCGATTTAATCCTTATACAGATCTACTCCATAATTAATTTCTAAAACTTTAATCTAATTACAAATTAAATATATTAATATAACATTTATACCTTGATCCAAATTCGAATTGGACTGCAGCAAACTCGAAAGACAAAATCTGAGAAACTCCTCTCCTCGGAGTATAAGACTTTTGATACCTCTATCAGTGATCCACCAGGACGACTAAGGAGCAGCTTATTTATTCTGCCAGAAATACTGTAAATCGCGGTGTTTTGCAAAAACACTATTCATCGAGATAAGGACTAAATATATATCTTTACGACTCGCAATTATTCAAATATGAAATACCGCTCCTTTCGCAAAATACTATTTTTCGAATCCCGTAGATAACCGTAACCGAGATAGAGAAAAAATATATTTATCTATTCAATCATGAGTTAACAGATATGATACGATTTTTTATGTGATTTTCTCTCTCTCCATGCCCCTCTATTTATAGGAAAATGAGGAGGTTGGCCGATTACCAAAATATCCCTGAAAAGGCAAAATGACAATTTTGCCCCTAAGAGGTGGCAAAACAAAAAATCTAAAATTCAATTTTCAAAATAAATGTTTATGCCGACATCTTATTTTATTTTTTATTTTTATTTATTTATTTTAATTAAGATTTTAATTAATTTTAATTAAGGTTTTAATTTGATAAATGACTTTCATCCCAAATACAAAATCATAATTAATTTTAAAACCTAAATTAAATATATATAAATATATAAAAACATATTATTCTCAACAATTATATTTCTCATGGTTCGGTATCGGTTCGGTTTGGGTATGATTTTATACAACGTATCGTATACGTTTATAAATTCAACCGTTGTTTTTCCTTGTCATCTTATATGACATATATAATTTAATAATATCACATACAATTAATTATAACCATCTTAATATTAATTATAACATATTTATAATTAATCATTAAGATTACCTGATTAGCTCCTATACGATGTGACCCAATAGGGTCTGCATTATGTTGGTAAATAGAATTAAAATCATTTTAACTTCTATAATCATAAGAGGCATCTGACATATGCACATGACCATCCAATTACACAGATGATGTTGTACTGTACAATACCACGATCCATTAAACTATTTTAGTCGTGTTGATTCTTTTGTCTCACAGTGTCAGATTAGTTTCAAGATAGGTGTGTGTCATCCTTGCAAACTTAATCTTTTTTCGATCTTGAGCAGATGTATCGAATATAATTACAAGAGTAATTATATTGCTTGTAGATAATCCTATTCTATCAAGGAGTACAATGATACTGTAACTTGTATATAGATACGAGAGACAATAGTACTTTCGGTAAACCATCACTACCTCAACTAATCAGGTTGCCTCTTTACCAGACCCGTGCTAACTCACCCCGTCCAACCCGTGAACCCATCCAACCCGTGAACCCGTGAATCCGCCTGAGTTAGGCTTGTGGATATCCGACCCGATCCGTTGTAACAACCCTACATGTGCCAACCAGCAAAGTCTCTCCTTAATTTTGATATTCTTTTTTTTAGTATATCTTGCAAAATTTGAACTTGCGTCTTTACACATAGATATCATCATCTTAGCCTATGATTCTCAAAGTATTCATATAGATAGCTTCATCATTTTGTGCTTCATTGTTTTCAGGGACGTATCTAGAATTTTTGTCGGGTGGTTCAAAATTTATGATTTTTTCATGATAGTTCAAAATAATGCACATTTTAAAAAAAAATTAAATTATAAGCATTTTTGTATCAAATAAATGATTAATTTTAAAAATTATGTTTCCAGTAGAGTGAATCAGCTGACCCACTCTGCTTTCACGTAGCTCCACCCCTGATTATTTCTCTTTTTATTTTGAATTTTCATTGGATTTCTGCACGTCCTAATTATTTCAATGCATGAGCCATGTATTCAAATCATGTATACCTCGGTAAACAAATTATATCTTTAATTAATGTATATTACATTTGCTAGTTCCATTTTGAAATTCATTTTTCTTGTAAATTACATTATGAATAAAATATTTATATATAAAAAATATATTTATACACATGAATAACGTGTTCAACATCCCTCTCGTCTGCATACCTAGTCTGACACTCTCTCTCTCTCTCTCTCTCTCTCTCTGCATGGCAACACGTGAGAAGAAATGGCGAAGTCTCTGCACCACTGTGCAGAGATGGAGCCCATTATTGGATATGCTGATATGCGTGGCTAAATTCAGACCGCATCACGTTGGAAAAGCCCTACGTGGGCTGATAGGCATTGTGGAATTAGCTAGCTCCTACTACTGTAAAATTTGGAGGTGAAACCAATTTATATTCGCGTAAAAGGTAAAAACACGGATAGGAATATAATTTGAACAATTATTTGACGACTATCAGTACCTAAGAATATTAGGGCATTAATTTATATATGTAGGTTGTTAGAAAAAGAAATTTCTTATTTTCATAATAGAAATGCATGCAAGGTAGATTGAATTGTGCCTATTGCTTTTTTTTATATAATTAAGGAGTTTTTTTGCAATTGTGCCTCTTAAGTCTTAACAAAGTTTTTATTTTGTGCCTAAGTTTGAATTCATGATTTTAACGAAGTTATTCATATTTACTACCACTTGAGTTTTTAAAATCATTTGCAATCGCGCGTGCCTATTATTTCAACGACGAAAATATTGAAATTTGTTCATACAATATAGCTAGCTAGTATGGTTTCAATCTATATGGAAATAAATTGCCGTGTAATGTAGTGTTAATTTCGTTGTTCAGAAGAATTAATTAGTATATCTTAGAGTAAAATTGGACAAAAGATTTAATTTAGTGCATATCTTAGAGTAAAAAATGCAATATGCTTATATGCATGATTCATAATAAAATATTTCTTTCTTTGAAGGTTGGGAGACAAACATTAATGCTTTTGTTATGCATCGGACACGACTATGCATGAGGAGAAGAAGGAAAACGTGTCAAGTATATTTTGAAAGGAGGTCCACTAGCTGTCTACCATGGCAGATATATATTGATGCATGTTTGTTTTGAAAATTTGCAAGTTGCATAATAATTTGATGCGCGCTGGAATAGTGTGCTTGTGGTCTTGTGGTGTTGACTCTATATGAGTGCGTGCGAATACATGTTCAGAGTGTTTGAGAATTATAGAATTGTAGTGCTATTTTTCTTCATTTATTTGAGTATATAATTTATATTTTGTAATATTTACTTTTGATAACTAAACCATGTGACTGACATCTTGCCACATATTTTTTCTTAGTAAAGAAACTGGTTCAGTTTGGATCACTACGCCAGAAAACGGCTTTAGTCTCGCCACTTTATTGTCGGGTGGAGAGGAAAACCGACAGTAAGGTTATTATTATCGGTTTTTACTAAGAAACCGGTGGTAATAACAATAATTATTGCCGGTTGCTAGTAGAAAACCGGCAACAATACATTTATTTCCGGTTGCTACTTAACAACCGGCAATAAAAGGAGAGTGTTATTGCCGGTTTCTGTTAAGCACCCGGTAATAAATATATTGTTGCCGGTTTTCTATTAGCAACCGGTGTCAATATGTCAACCCTAGCGATATCTCTCCCCAGCTGCAGCAAATTCGTTTCTCTCCCAACCAGCCGTCAGCTACCTTCTTCTTCCCCCAACCCTCAACCATTAATGCTCTTTGCCTCTTTAAAACAAGGTAAATTTTTTTTTTCAGATTTTAACAAAAGATTAAATATTTTGTACTCTTATTTACTACCTGTCATTATTTTTTAATTCTCCAATAAAAACAGAAAAAAAAACCTTTTTTGTACATTTTTTGTTCATAAAAAATATAATTAATGGTTTATTTGTATTTTTTGTTGTTTGTTGTATTTGAAAGGACGATTAAATAGACTAAAGAAGAGTGATACGTGCGCAAGGTGATTTTATTACTTATATATTGAGGTATTGCCATTATTTTTTTGTTGTTAATTATTGAATTTAGACTTTGCATGCATTGCATAAATTAAATTAAATGTATTTATATATGTGTATATATATATTCATATATATATACACATATATATGCATTAAAGTTAATGTATTGTCATATAGAGCCAAAATATCGGAACATAATTAATTTAGGTCGGTATCCATTCTGGATTAATCCAATAGGGATTAATCTCGAATAGTCCCCGTTTGGGACTGCTCTTTGAATGATTTGTCTCATTTAGGATTAGTGGACATACGGTAATTGCAAGCTAGCTTTGAGAAAAATCCGGTTCAGTATTTCTCCTTTGTTCCCACGAGTACGTGCGTACATGCAAATGTGCGTCGGCGTACTTGGAGAGCTAAGGGGAAATGTTGCCGAATTTTTCTCAATGCTAGCTTGCAACTATCGTATGTTCACTAATGAGACAAATCATTCAAAGAGTGGGTTAGGATGGTTGGCCAGCCCGAGACTAGATGGTAACCTAATTAATACCCCAAATGTTAGGCGCACGGTTGACAAAATAACTTATTATTTTCAGATGGATCGTCGATTTTTGTGGATGTACAAGAGCAAACGGATGTCAGATGAATACTTAGCAGAAATCGCAAAATTTGTACAATGTGCTACTAAAAAAATAGAAGCAAATGGTGAAAAATCTCTTGCTTGTCCGTGTATGGATTGTCGAAATTTAAAGAAATTTCCATGTGTTGAAGATGTTACAGATCATTTGATCAGGCGTGGATTTATGCAGCAGTACACACAAATTGGGTTGGCTCGTGGATTCGATAGATCGAGGCAATAATGCAGATCGAATCACGAGCGACCCATTAGATATATATTCATGTCTAAATACGTAAGACTTTCTCTCTTTTCGAACATATCGAATATACATAAAATACTTAAGTCCAAATCAATATGTACAGAAAATAATGACATGAACTTATATTTATTTCATTTACAGAGCCCTCCGGACACGTTACATATGCCAACATGTGAATAAGAGAGAGGCATATTTTAGATGGACCAAGCTAAAGGTACGTGACTATCTCAAACTATTTTAATTAGAGTTTAGAATTATAGGTTAGAGATTAATGTTGAGTTTTTAGATATTAAGGTTAAGAGTATAGCTTTTAAGGTACGTAAATATCTCAAACTCTAAGGGTTTGTGAATTACATATTAGGATTTCTCATTACAAATTAGGGTTTAGAGTTTACAAATTTTAGGGTTTCTCATTACAACTTAGGATTTAGGATTTAAGAGTTTATAAATTAGGGTTTAGGATTTAAGAGCTTACAAATTAGGGTTTAAGGTTAAAACCTAATTAGGACTCAAAAATGAATAAATCAGACAAGTTTTTGTTTTATAATTAGTTTAAAACTTTAAAATTAATTTAAAAAGGTATTTATGTTAATTTTGTTGTATTTTTTAGAGCCCGAAGCAACCAGGTGGTTGGGAATGCGGATATTTTGTTATGATGGCGATGCAGCATATCATTAATGTTGTTGCTATGCAAAATAAGCTCCCAAATGTATGAAAATCTTATAACTCATGTTACACTAATCGAATTAGTTATATTTCTTCTTTTTTCTTTATTTTCTTCTTCTGTTCAACTCAATGTGAAGACATGAGAGCGTTGAAAGATATGATTGCTATGTTTATTAGAAAACGAATATGAAAAGTACTTAATCACTTCTTTTAACTCAATCTCATTTATCAATCAAACATGCAAGTATTTTACTATTTTATTTATCCGATAGATTTACTTTTTAGATGAAGCTTTTGTTTGTGACCAGGAGTCGAGATGTTTTGAGTGTGAGAGTGCTTGTGAGCGTTATGTATTGTCGGTTGTCACTGATGTAATGTTGTGACTGATTTTGTATTGAACATGATATATTTTGAAACATCGTAGAATATTTATGTGATTTATGTGAATTTGTATTGTATGTGATATGTTATATATATGCTGATTGGTTTGGCATTGCGTATGATTTATTATTTGTTGTTAAATATGCTGCGCTGTTAAATCAGCATATGGCTGGCAGTATTGGGCTGGCCACAACAAATCCAGCTTTTCTGTTAAAAAAATATAACTATTCTTGCCGGTTGTAAAATTGGATCCAGTGACAAAAACGACATTTTGTTGCCGGTTGCCTAATAAAATCCGGCAATAAAAGGTCACATTATTGTCGATTTTCTGTTAAAAACTGGAAATAAATGGTCTCATTGTTGCCGGTTTTTAGCTTAATAATCGGTAACAAAACACCCCCCCCCATCAATGCTGGTAGGAAAACCGGCACTAAAGACAATAAACGACTGGCATTGAAGCCGTTTTCTGTGGTAGTGGATCAACAATGAAGGACTTTTCAAAAGTCAAAATCCGAAATTTTCTAGAAGAATGGATTCGGTCTTATGCAGACATGGGGAAAGGTAATAAAAAAAGCATTTGTTCAGCTACTATAATATGTGTTGCACGAGTGCGGGTGCGCGTATCGTATCTGATACAGTGCGGGTGCGGCGATACGGCAATTTTAAAAAATCGCGAATACGGGTGCGGATATATATATAATAATAAATCATATTATATATTAAAATGCTTGAAATTTGTTTTTCTATTCAACTTTTTTTAATATATATTGATACTTATAAAATAACAAAAAAATATAAGCATTTGATTAAACACTTTCTTGACAAAAGAGTACATGTTATATCGAAAATAATATCATACAAATTATGTGGCGTGATTAATATTATATAATATACACAATTGCTTATTTAATATTACTAAAAAACTCAATTCGTATCCAAAACGTATCCAAAACGTATCATAAACGTATCTTGACTGAATCCGTCGGTCAAATAATATTGAATAAATTTGAATACGTCACGTGGCGTATCCGATACGCACCCGCACTGTATCCGAGCCGTATCCGTATCTGAGCCGTATCCGATACGCGTACGGTTAGGAGAATGAAGTATCCGAGTAACATAGCTTATAATGTATGAAAATTTTCTTTTTTTTTTGATAAAAGGTGTTTTATATTTTAAAAAATAATTCATTTGACATTGATGTAAATCAGTTTATAATCTATTATATTAGATGCAAGAGTGATATTTTTTGTTTTCCAAAATTCCAAGTTATGATCATCTTCGCATATTAATTCGGTTGTCTGTGTTATGCCCATAGTCATAGCAGGAACAAATTTCCAATCGCATCGAGCAAAAAAATTGCTCTCAATTTAATATTGTTCCTCGTGAGCTCCAAACAACAGACACACGTCGTAAGTCAACTCCTGAACACATTCGACCATCTTACCTTGATGACTACATTTGCACCAATGCCCTCAGCCAACCAAATGCATCTCACTTGCTTCAAAAAGTATCAACAAGGGAGCCATATAAAATCAGCAATCAAATGTATTATAATTCCTTCTCTTCATCACATATGGCTTTCATATCCTCGGTCACTTCTCATGAGGAACCCTCCACCTATCAGCAAGCAGCAACAGACTCAAAATGGCGTAAAGCAATAGAACAGGAAATTAAGGCATTAGAAAAGAACAAAACATGGACTTAGGAAATACTGTCAAATGGAAGAAAACCAATCGGTTGTAAGTGAATTTATAAGATAAAATATAAGCCAAATGATAGTAGTGAGCATTACAAGGCAATATTAGTTGCAAAGGATTACAATCAACTTGAAGGGATAGATTACAATGAAACATTCGCTCCAGTGGCCAAATTGATTACTATGCGATGCCTTTTAGCAGTTGTCGTCGCTTGAAGATGGCCCTTTCATCACTTAGATGTTAACAACGCTTTTCTTCATGGAGACTTTTATGGAGAAGTTTATATTCTGCCACCACCTAGATTCTCGCGTGAGGGGGAGAGAAAAGACTGTTGATTACAAAAATCTTTATATATGATCTAAAACAAGCATCACGAAATTGGTTGAAAAGTTTACTTCTCATCTGAAGGGAATGGACTTGAAACAATCAGGAGCAGATTATTTGTTGTTTACTATTTCTAATGGAGCATCATTTATTGTGGTGCTTGTTTATGTCGATGATCTCGTGATCAGTGACAATGACCCAACATACCTAAGTTCTCTCAAGGTACATCTTAATAATTTGTTTCAATTGAAAGATTTGGAATGTCTCGAATATTTTCTTGGCATTGAAATTGCTAGATCATCCCGTGGGGTCTTCCTACATCAAAGGAAATACACAGTCGACATAATTGTCGACTCTAGCATGCTTGGGGCACGACTAGTATCTTCTCCAATAGAGTAGAAAATTGCGGTTGACTCAAGAGGGAGAGTCGTTGGCTGACTCATCCCAATATAGGTGTCTTGTAAGACGACTCATCTATTTGGCCATCACTCGGCCTGACATTACCTACTCAGTCAATTCATTCATGATCCAAAAAGATGTCATTTCGATGCAGCAGTAAGAGTGCTTCGATATTTTAAAGTTCTCTAGAAAAAGGGATTTTGTTACCAAGCAATTGTGATTTCACTCTTCGAGCTTACCAAGCAATTTTGTTACCAAGCAATAAGAGTGCTTCGATATTCGAATTGGGCTAGCTATCCTATGACACGCCGATCTACGACAGGGTATTTCATAATGTTTGGTGCATCTCCTATCTCTTCGCGAACAAAGAAACAACACACAGTTTCACGTTCATCTATAGAGGCAGAATATCGATCCATGACAGTAGCAACATTTGAGCTGATTTGGTTGAAGTCTTTGTTACACGACCTTGGAGTTGAGCATTCAAAGCCAATGCAGCTATTTTGTGACAACCAAGCTTCGTTACACATCGCTTCAAATCCTGTATTTCGCTGCAAATCGTAGTTGAAGAAAGAGTTCAGAATAAAGAGTTTCCGCTCACTCTGTTCCCACTGAGCAACAAGTTGTTGATATAAAGCCTCTCGGGCAAGAAAGGTTCATCTTTTTATCTGGCAAGTTGGGGTAGTATCAGCCACTGGAGATCTTGTGTGATTTGTACAGTTAGGCAAATCTTCTGCATTAAGTCTGATTAGAGTAATAGAGCAATAATTTGATAATGTTTCTTTGTATAGAATATTTGATGGGATTTATTTCTTGGACGTTGATAGTGTCCCAGGTGGCCGGGTTCTCTCTCCCTCCTCATTTTTCCGCTGACACTGACACGTGGGTCTCACGCTTTAACCGCGCTTTGACTTTAGAGGACCACGCTTTTTGAGGCATCTCAGAAATAGAACACGGATCAACAAGGAAGCTTTATTCTTATTTCTTAATGAAACAAATAGCATATACATATGTACAACACATCTTATAATGAAAAATAATCCATTTTCTCATTTTCTTGTTCCCTTTCACATTTTTATCAATATATAACGTAGTTAAGACAATTAAAATGATGAGCTGGCGAGGGAAAAGATCCCTCATCTCCATACTTATTCACTGACTTATCAAATAGTTGGTTAGAAGTTCCCATACGTACCATTTTCCTTTGGCCCCGTTCGGTTGCATCCATTCGTATGGGATGAGATATGGCGGGTGTGAAATCTCACTAAATCACTTTGTGAGAACTCATACATGTGGGATTATTAAGAAAATATTTAGAAGTGAGTGTTCGGTTGTTGTAACGTGGGAACAATTGTGGAAAATTACTTATCTTTCTTAATATTATGATATCGATGCAAATTATTATTATTATTATTATTATTATTATTATTATTATTATTATTATATATTAATTATTTAATTATAATAATAATAATAATAAAATTTAAATAATGAATAATGATAGTTTTTTGTCGGTTTTTTACATAACTTTATGTTGATTAATCATTTATTAAAATAATGCATGAAACATTGAAACTTAATAATTATTAAAATTGGTACACAGTGAAAATAAAAAAAACTTTTAATAAAAAATTAAATATAAAAAATTGAATAATATAGATATATTTTATATTTTTATTATATTTCCTGTAATCCAACTTTACTATATTTCCTATATTGAAGACAATTTGTTTTCATTTAACTAAAATAATAATATAGATATATTTTATATTTTTGAATGTATAATCAATATTGTTAGCAAAATCTGAATGCATTAATGCATTAATTTAAAATTAAACAAAATTAATTAAAGCCTACAAAAATATTATTTTTTTGCACACATGCTACAAGTTAATTAATGCAATAGTGCAATTGAATAACAAAAAATAAACAATTTGGTATCACTAAACATGATTGATTAACTTCATACTAAATCATGAGAGAGTCAAGAGCTGCTTCATGAGAAAATAAAAATTAAGTTCTACCAAATAAATTGTTTCCCATCATTTTATGAAGAGATGGGATTATGAGTGGGATTTCATATCCAATCCCATATGATTTAAATAGGTAACCGAACATATATGAGAAAATTTTGTGAGATGGAAACAAAATCCTATGAATCCCATGAGTTTGGGTGAAGAACGAACGGACCCTTATTATATTGCAGAATACAAAATGAATGGCACTTCAAAAGTTGTTAGATTGATTACTAAATCGTTACTTTTTAAGTTCTACGAATTTATATTCTATCAGCAACTCACTGATGAAATGATAAAACTACTGATGAGAAGTAACGATATCCGATTAAGATAATGTTCCGTAGATATCACATTTAATATCAATTTTCGATATCGATTTTATTATGCATTTTTAGTTGAGTTATCGTGAACATTATTTGAGTTATTATACATGTTATACCATAACTATTTCAGGTGCAAAAATAACATGCATAACTATTTTATTACAAAAAATAACATGCATAATAACTCAAATAATGTGTACGATAATTCAACTAAAAATGCATAATAAAATCGACAACATGTATAACTATTTCATTACAAAAGATAACATACATAACAACTCAAATAATATACATGATAACTCAACTAAATGTGCTTAATAAAATCGATATCAATAAATATGATATCTACCTATCAACTCCCAAATAAATGTTCCAAAAAAACCATCGATTAAATAAGTTGACTTAGCGATCCATCAGTCAACTGTTGATCGGAAATTTCACCGAGTGGGCGTCCGGCCCGATTTTGAAAACACTGAAAGATAGTAATACTACTGTCAATCTCTCATCACTGGGCTTCAATTACAAACATCCTCCGTTTTCAATTGTTAGGATTTTACCATCATATCATCTAACGGGCTGAAGCCTACTACAACTACGGGAAACGACTAAAAATGGAAGCCTAGTTACCTCCGAGCCCAACTATGCACAACCCATATTCTCTGCGGATTTTTTCTTATCTCTCAATTTTTATGATTTTTAAGATCAGCTCGACCATCAATCTGAATCTGACGATACATATCAAATCTACACAAAAAAAGCAAAGAAAAAAATCCGCAGAGAATTCGCTCCCAACTATGTGGCCTATCTACACCAAACCATAGACACTTGAAACATTATTGCAACTTAAGGACGAAAGCACACCCTCAAATTCATGTTCTGTAATAGATAAAACTTGTTGAAATAAGGAAAAGAGGTTGATAATTGACGACATTATTTATTTACATAAAATTTGACAATCGAATATAGCGTACAAAACAATATGCTGCATCAGCAAGTTCTCTCATTTCATCAAGTTCAACATACTAAACGAAAGCTCTGAAAGTAAATACCAGTATATGATCAAAGCTTAATTGCATTGTAATGATCAGCAATGATTCGTGTTAAGTTGTACTCATGTAAGAAATAAGATATCTTAATTTTTAGTTTGTTTTTTTCCCTGGAAAACATATCTACTGATTTAATAGCATGTGAATTTCGACTGCAATTCACTGATAAATCCTAATAATGACTTTAGTCCAAAAGGCATTTTTTTCTGTTACGCACTACCATTCAGAACATTATCCATTCTGTATTAATGCAAATCAGAAAATCGACAGCTAAATTCACAACGGACAAATTGGTTGAAGAACAAAGCTGAATGTTGCTCAGGTAACCGCACAGGAACAAATTTCCAATCGCATCGAGCAAAAAAAAGTTGCTCTCGATTTAATATTGTTCCTCATCATAACAACTAAAGGCCTCAAATGGACTACAAACAACAAAAATTTCAAAAAAAAATTCAAAAGAGAAAGATCAAAGAAAATTGAGAGATTGTGAGAAAGAGGAGACTCATATAGAGATTATCATCAAGGCAAATTGCCAATATGACGAGCGAACCTTATGTATTGTTTATTCTTCATTGTCATCCTCCAATATATATAAAACAGTAGCAACAATTGCAAGAAATAGGAAAGAAATCTACAAGCTCAAGATAATATCAAGCTACAAACAATTACAAAACAGTTGTTTCAATTGCAAGAACAGAAGAACAGATAGGCGGCTGGCAGAGGGATTCAAGTTGAGTGGAGACCTCAGAAGTATGAAACCCTAATTTAGAGGATGCAATTTATAAAGATGAGGTCTGAAAGGAGGTGTTAACATTTGGATTTGGGCCTGTTGTTGTACAGTCTAAGAGTATGAGATCCAGTATAGAAATTTTGGGCTAGAGGTAATATGAAATTATCCTGTTGTTGTACAGTCTAAGAGGGATTCAATTGGTTTCTATCCAAAGATTCAATTGGTTCTTGTAAATTAATAGAATAATAGGAAGTCAACACAATTTTAAACTGGCAGTGTATATAATATAATTGGATTCCGACATTCCGTCACTGTAACAAGGCACACAAGTGCAATTTCTAGTCAATGAGTCATGGTTTCTTGTAAAACTAAAATTAACCGCACAAAAAATGCAAACCAAGTTCAAATTATTAGACATTGTCAGTACATCAGAACAGGCCCGCCAAGAAATTTCATGACCTCGTGACCTTCATCTCCTAGAAAATTTCAGAATAAGTTTAGGTAATGAACTTGAACCGCTTAATTTAATTTGATCTATAAGTGAATTAAATATTTATGTCACCGTAACTTCGGTACAATATCACGAAGTTGACAAAAAAATATTGTAATCGATCATTGTCAATAATTTTGATGTCTTAATCTCGTGAATTAAAAATAATTAGAAAGTTTGGATAACTTATAAAATAGGTACAATTGTTTTCACAGTTAAATGCACTAACCACTACTCTCTTGTATTAACTATATTCTTTTGTCAAGTCTTCCATCAAAGAAGTCAACAGTGTAATTCGTGAGACTTGATTCTTGATATTCAGAATTTAAAACAATAAATGTATCCGCGTTAACTTATTTGGATGATATGGATCAAACTTGTGAAACATCAAACTGGATGGAGTAGGCCTGAATTGATCAAGTATTATTTAGTATCAGTAAATTGAGATAGTCACACAATAACACAACACAATATCGATGAGAACAATTGAGAGAGAGAAATAAAAAACACTAGAAATATGAAAACTAGACGGATGATGAAAAATCACGAACTCGCTGGTCTAATATTGCCTATATATAGAAGAGAAAGAATTACATATTTAAGAAAGACTAAACTACTTTCGTGTGGTAATTACAAGAAAGCATGTCTTTTTATATAACCTAAAACAATTTGGCGGTCAGAATTACATATAAAAAGATGTAGAGGCCTGAATTGATCAAGTATTATTTAATCATATATGAAGTCATGACGTTAAGCAAGAAAACGAAAAGGGGAGGAACTTTACAGTTTACTCAGGTGATTAGGTGGTTAAAGGCTAAATTAGCAACCACCTTCGGTGAACACCACGGATTGCACTGTGCATTGAAATGCAATCCATCACAACAGGAATTATATTCATAAATATCTTATTAAGTAATATTTTAAGTGGCATAAATATCTTGGTTATTTCTTTTAATTGAACGAATGAATATGAAACATGTAACGAGGTAGGTAGCCAGATCTTTGAAAAGAAATCGTCAAAGCGAAATATTATTCAATTGAAGAACTCGATCGAGGTCGTTGTTTTTTCTATAAATTGGTGTAAGTTGTTGGACTTTAATCCATAAAAAAAATGCATTGATGAATATTTTCTTTTTAAAGATTGATTCATTCGGAACTTTGAGTCTGCAATAAAAAAATCGTAATTGTCTTGCTTGATTTAGGCTCCAGATGCAAATAAGTCGGCTTAGTTTGTTTAGTTAATGAGCCTAATTATGCTTGTTTTATATCAAATTCTATTGGCTCACTTTGAAATTTTATTCTATAATATATGGTGTATAAGTTGTTGATGCAATAAACATAAATTCATTTCATTAGTCGACGACTACTTACTCAGCATCTCTGATGTATGTCGAGTATTTTGTATGTTCAGATCTAGACGGTAAAGATTAATTTAATCAAATTTCGAAATATAAATTAATCATAGATTATCTTGTCAGGATCGAGCGATGATCAAGATTTAATCTTACTAATTTTGTTCTCCAACATATTCGAGTGTGCAATCTCGTCACATATAATCTTCTCTCAAATTCAATTGTAAGAAAATTATTTTAATGTCAATAAAATTTATGTTGTTGAGAATTGATTTGCATTGATTATATTTCTACTATTGTTCTTTGTTACTATAATACACTTTTTATTAATAAAAACGCTCCATAATAATAATAAAATACAACAATTTTATTAAATAAGATCTGTCGCAGTACAAAATTCACGGCCCTGCTTAATTTTTGATGGACTATTCCAGAGTATAAATAATTAAGACATCCAAAAGGTACATCTATTTACACGAATTAATGTAGTAATCATCAATTCATCATTTTCCTCATAACTTTTGAATTATGTCTCCAATGATGTGAAAATCTTAACCATCGCCAATTTATGTTTTGGTTAGATCCTAAAAGGCAAGATCAACTTAGATTAGGCGCGACTTTAGATGCCAGATATGGACCAAATCCTAGAACAAAAACGAGCAAATTGAATTTTTAGAATCTAATGGAGTTATTTTTCTAGTTTAATGAACTGTGTTTCGAGAAGAAATAAAAACAGGCGTACGTTTTCAACCTGCTTTATTTTAACGAAAACAAATAATAGATTCATGGATTCATATTTTTGTTAATAATGACTTTATTTTTACAATTTTATTATGTTTTTGACTAAAATAAAGTCATTATTGTCAAAAATATGAATCGAGGGTTATAAATATTATTCTTTATTTTTTCAGGTCAGTTATAAAAATATTTTTATAACTTAGTCATTTTTATTTATGAGTTGGGTTGTATTTAGGTAAGTTTTCGTAACAACTTCAATTGTGCTCATCGAGACCGTAATAAAGTTTTTTTTATCATCGCAAGTCATCGAGCTGTAGATATTCGAGTCTACTTCCACCCCGTCGAGTCTAATTTGTGATCGGAGGAATGTACATATCAATTTTGGCTCCATCTTCAACTTATGTCTTAATTAATAATTTTTATCACGAGTTTGCGTTAGACTCAATTTTGAATCGCTCGTTTCTCCGATCGCAAATCAGATACGACGCGGCGAAAGTAGACTCAGATAGCTACAACTTGATGACTTGCGACGATAAAAAAAACTTAATTAAGGTCCCGACGAGTGTAGCCGAAGTTTGTAGAAAAAATGCTAATCATACTTAATATTTTTTTGTAGTAACTTCAGTTGTGCTCGTCGAGACCGTAATTACGTTTTTTTATCGTCACAAGTCATGAGTTATAGATATCCGAGTCTACTTCCACCGCGTCGAGTCTGATTTGCGGTCAGAGGAATGTGCATCTAAAATTTAGCTTTATATTCAACTTATGTCTTAATTAGTAATTTTTTTTATCATGAGTTTGCGTCGGAATCAATTCTGAGTCGCTCGCTTCTCCGATTGCAAATCGGACTAGACGCAACGGAAGTAGACTCAGATATCTACAACTCGATGACTTGCGACGATAAAAAAACTTAATTACGGTTCCGACGAGCGCTGTCAAAGTTGTTATGTAAAATTACCTAAATATAATATAATTCATGGATTAAATTAATAATATTTTTATTAATAAAAAAACAAAAAAAACAAAAAAAAACCTATTGGCCGGTGTTGTGAACACCGGCCTATTCTATATTTTTAGCTTTTCAATCACTCTTTTTGTTTTATTATCTTTTATTTATATAATTTATATTATTAAAAAATTCTGGGTATGGAAAAAATTCTGGGTATGGAGAAAAAAAATACTTTTTTACAATCTAATATTGTAGAGAAACAGTTATGAAAAATATCATTCTTTATCTGTATTAGTAATGATAAGAATTATTTTATGTTCCTTATCTTATAAGACTACTGATACATACAAACTTATATATAAATATTTTTCATTTTAATTTAACTAAATATACGGTCAAGTATAGATTTTCAATTATTAAATCCACTTTTAAAGATTGAGGCCCCAAAATATGTAATTTATTATCATATGACATTAAATATTTATTTTAACTAAAATTTTCATCCATTTGTTAACTATTTGTTGGGCTAATTTATTATCAAATTGGAATGGAATATTTCATTACAAAAGAAAATGAAGACCATCCTCATTCCTCAAAGTGACAAATTATTAGTATTACCGTCATAATCTCTGTGAAAGATACTTTCAACGACTTCAAATAAACGAGTTTTAGTAATTAGAGAACAAAATTCTATGATACTGCATGCTGACCTTTGACTATCAGGATATTTAATCATGCCACATTAATTAAGCCCTTAAAATTGAAATAAAGTAATTAGGCGCGTTTGGCGTTAATTTTTTTACATGTTTTATACAGAATTAGTAATCGTACCGTGTCAAACAATGAAGATATTATAAACGAAAAAAATTATTTAACTTGCGTGTTGCTCAAATACTATTTTTGCGTTTATCACATTTTGTGAATTGTTCGACACATATTCAACATTATTTGTTCATGTCATTTAGTTACATTAACAATATTTGTTTGAAGAAGTGCTTTTACAATTGAGAGGAGTATTTTTGTTCATAGAAAAAAGTACAATCATAGATCAAATGAACACATTCATTACTTAGATGCTTTATTAGATAGCATATTTATTTAAAAAAATGACAAAACCAAGCTGCTTAAACTGAATTTTGTGTGTGTGTATTTCCATACGTTTATTAAATACAAAATTATTAAATCATAAGTGTTGATTTAAAAATAATATTTCACTTTTTAGTTGATGCATACAAACCAAGATTTAGAAAGCATATATGTATAATTCATATAACTTACTTGGCATATGAAATTAATTACTTTATTGTCATTTATTGACAATTAAACATATCCATTGATATTGCATTTTTTAGATAGTATTTGTGGGAACTAACTTTTTTTCCAACAATGCGTTATCATTTCATATGAACTCCGAAAAATAAATCTAGTAAATAAAATTTAATTTCATAAGTATTATCGCCGGTGCACCCACAAACCATATATTAAGAAGGAAAATTCTAAGTTCTATTTTTAATGAAAGATAAATGATAAGTTTCGTAACTTAAATATTCACTAAAAAAAAATCAATCGAATTTCCAACATACGACCTCTAGAGTGCTTTTATTTCCTAAAATTCTCACCTTGCCTTTCATTTTATATATTAATTAACAACAGAACGTAAAAATGAGTCTGAAGTAACGCAGCGATGAAATTTGTTTTCATTTGCCACCTCTTAATTTAACATGTTCCTAAAAAAGATGTCAAATAGACAAATATGATATCTCAAAGTTTGGTGCATTTGAAATTTTTGTCAACTTCACATTCGCAAGTATCTTATTTTCTGGCGTCGTTGTAGAGAATACCAGAAGTATTTTATTCTTTTATTTATTTATTATATGTAGGTTTACAACACACATTTACGAACAAATCAAAAAATAAATTTGAACTTCTCCTTCTTCTAAAAATAGCTCCTAACGAATATGAATTACAAACATCCTTCATGAATATTTTGTGTCTCACCACTATACTAAATAGGATTTAGCGAGAAGACCAGAAGTCCAATGACATCTCTTTCTGTTTTTCAAAATGGATCTGAATTTGACGGTAAAGAAATTTGATTTTAATTTCTTATTTAATATGGACAGGAGATAACGCGTTTCCATATTGATTAATAATAAATAATAAGTGACATGAATAATTGGAGGTCAAGTAATTGGAACTTTCAAAATCAAATTACAAGGCACCACTTGAGTAATTAATTTGATGTCTTCAAGGCATACATTACACTAATTTAGATATCAATGCATTTTAATGTGAGTTAAATGACTGATAAATACAACGACAGTAATAAATTAATGGAGGCGACTAATTGTCCTCTCTTACGTGTCCCCCTTACACGCCTCCCAGACAAATCGTCTCCCATTTCGCGCGATGGGTCGATCTTCCTTCCGCATCGAGCATAGCGGAGCGCGCATAGAGGAGCGGGTTGGAGCAGCAACCTTATCGGGGCGGGTATTGAAGCGCGCGAAGCGCATGCAGCGGAGCGGAGCGGCTATCGAAGCGCGCGAAGCACGTGCATCGGAGCGGAGCGGCTATCGAAGTGCACGAAGCGCGTGCAGCGGAGCGGAGCTCGAGAATTATCCATCAAGATGTGAGTGACAATATGGAGCGGAGCTTGGTCAGCGAGTTTTCATTACACTGAACACAATATGTCTTTATACTACAGATAAAAAGTCTTAATACTTTCTAATGTTGTCATCCAAATTTAGTTCTAAGCCTCCATTTTGGAGTTTCACAATGTCTTTATACTACATACAAATGTAGTTCTAAGCCTCCATTTTGGAGTTTCACAATGTCTTTATACTACAGTCAAAAAGTCATAACACTAAACACAATATGTCTTTATACTACAAACAAAAAGTCTTAATATTTTCTAATGTTGTCATCCAAATTTAGTTCTAAGCTTCCAATTTGGAGTTTCACAATGTCTTTATACTACATACAAATTTAGTTCTAAGCCTCCATTTTGGAGTTTCACAATATCTTTATACTACAGACAAAAAATCATTACACTAAACACAATACGTCTTTATACTACAAACAAAAAGTCTTAATACTTTTTAATGTTGACATCCAAATTTAGTTCTAAGCCTCCATTTTGGAGTTTCACAATATGTCTATATACTACATACAAATTTAGTTCTAAACCTCCATTTTGGAGTTTCACAGTCTTTAGACTACAGACAAAAAGTCATTACACTAAACACAATATGTCTTTATACTACAGACAAAAAAAAAGTCTTAATACTTTGTAATGTTGACATCCAAATTTAGTTCTAAGCCTCCATACTGGAATTCTTCATTCCATTTGGAGTTTCATATTGAATCATGTAAGATATCAACAAAGGCTTTATACTGCCAAATATACTGTTTAACAAGTTGCAAAGTCACTAAAAGCACTCAAACAAGTTTAGAGCATTAAAACTACACGGCAATCATAAAAATAGTGACAATCACACAACCAAACAATCATACTGCATTTCTTCATTTAAAAATACTGCATTTCTTCCATCTAACTACTTGACTTCCTTGTCTTCTTCCAAAACAAATTCTTCCTCATTGGTTTCATCAGTTAGAAGTTTGTATGCAAGTACTGCTCGCTCCTTCTGTATGTCTGACTGCAGGAGTTGGAAATAGTAATAATTACGTAAAAGCTGATAGAAGATTAGAAGTCTTTATATTGTTAAATTGAAGCCATAGTACTATTTGAAATTTGAACTAAACAGCAAATGAGGCATAACTGTTGAGTACATGTGTAAAGTTCAGAGGAGTTTCTGTGATAACACAGTAAATGTAACGAAGAACAAATATGGCACAGTCACATTGGTTACTTTGCTTTGGACAAGTCACCCATCTGTAAGGTGCTTCAATCCATTGTGCATTGTCTGCAAATTATAGAACATAAGTTTTAGTCTTTATACTCAACACAATAAGTCTTTATATTGATAGGAAATATAAATCTCTAGAAAATATTTGTACTTCACTTACTGGATCTCCAACTAAGGAAGTATTTCACCCATGTTAGACGTTCTCCAACAATCTTCTGGTATGTCAAATTTGAGTCATCACTCAGAGAATTGAACATCATTATATTTACATTTTGATGATCCGCAATTCCCAACACCCAATGTTGGCCAGAACACATAGGAACGACCAGCCATCGTGCATAGTCAAATTGTTCACTAAAAAGGTGAGGCTCCAAAGTGTATAACTTATGAACATCCCTTTTTGGGGCCAGTTCCTGCATTAGAACACAGTAATAAATTTGAAAGGAAGGTATTGGACATGTAATAACACATAAAATAAATAGTTATATAACTTACAATATTATATGGATGGATGTAGAACCAGGTATTTGGTACAGCAGTACTCATTTGCATGATATAAAGCATAATCTCCATGAATTGTACAATATAAATTAGTAAGAAGAGTTAATATTATTTGACGGAACACTTTTAAATGTTCAACTAACAGCTTTAGATTATTTGGATGGAAAATGAGGTAATGAAATACTCATACATCTGCAGATATATGTTTTGCATAAATGACTTCTGCAACGGCCTTATACCCGCACCAAAGCTTGTCGTCTTTATTTTTGTATGACACTTCCTTCTCATCGAATTGTTTCCTTCTCAGCTTAATGACGAAATTGTCTAGAACAGTTGTTACTTCATCACTGAGCCTGGCCCTTGCCCAGTATAATAACATGAAGTCATAATAGTTGCACAGAAAAGTCTTTATAAGTATATGAAGAAGTCTTAATTGTTGTTGTAACTAGCAACAATAGAATGTTTCAGTCAAGTCTAAATAGTTATATTAAGAAGTACTAATAGAATGCAGCACATATAAGTTGCTACTTATTTTTCATCACATGACTCTGACATCAATAATGATAAAGTGTAATCTTACTTGCTTATAGGAAGACTTGGTTTTTCAATTAGCCGACCTTCACCTAGGTCTGCAAAAATACTCTTTGTGAAGTCCAATTTGTCGGTGTCAGTATCAAAGTCAACATCTTCGTAATGGCGCTCCTTGTCCAACATCATAATGTAGTGCCACTCTTTGTAGGAAATGTCAATTTTGCATTCCTGACTTAATGGAGGTTCTTTGAACCCATCAGCGTCCTGGTTCAAGTCAAAAACTTCTTGAGAATTTTTCTTGTTTAACTCTGTCGTGGAAGGAAGTCCAAGATCGAAGCTTGGTGCTCCAACATCATCACATCTTCCTCTTTCATTGTTTACAATCGCACTTTTATTAAAAAAAAATCACGAAAATTGTTAGTATTTACTATGAAATAATTTATGCTTGTTTTTAATGATCAAATGACTTAATATGTTCAATTAGAACATTCGGTTCAACTGTTCAAGTAATATTTCGGTCTGAATATCAAAAGTCTTAATACTAAAGGCAGTAAGTCTTTATACAACTCAATATATCTGGAAGAAATTATGCTTGTATTATTATTATTTCATAAGTGTTGTTAATAATCCAAATTAGAACTCCTTATTCATGAAATCATAATCGTTAATATTAAACAACTGCGAAGTCTTAGGTTACCATATTACTTCTGTTACCCTGTAAGTCTTAATACAACAACTGCAAAGTCTTAATAGTAGACAGTTAAGTCTTAATTGTGTAACTATAAAGTCTTATATTAACATAATACTTCTATTATCCTCTGTAAGTCTTAATACTTCAACTACCAAGTCTTAATATTAAACAGTTAAGTCTTAATACTGTTACTATTAATTGTAGAACAAGTACCTATTGGTCAGATATGTTGCATCTAGAACAAGTACATCATGAAAATACTTGTAAAGAGCACGACCACGACCGTTCGCCCAAAAGATATTATAAAGTCTTTTCTTATCAGTGTAGTTATAAGTGTAGTGAAAATCTGGATCAACTTCCATCTTTTTCTCAAAGTATTCAAACAAGAGAACCACATCATCTCCTCCAAGTTTTCTTATCTTCTCTCTCCTATATTTGTCCAAGTGATTGCGAGCATCTTTTCTAGTAAACGTGACATTTCCATAACCACCAGCCATCTCTATTACTTGCTCAATATTTTTTTATGGTTCCATACTCAGGTCTTCATTATATTCTATTAGTTTCTTATATCTCTCTGGAATAAAACGGTGGGTCGAAATTAGAAATGTTGTGTTTGGATCATGGTTATGTTCCAAGTTGACAGCTTGCACAACCCATTTACTACTAAAGTCAGAATCAGCAATGTTCATGATAGCCTTGCATTTAGTTCCAACAAATGGGCGGCGGCGTTTCACAGGAGGAGAATGTGTTTCAGGATCCTTGTATTTGCCACGACAAAACTTATACTGATAAATCACATTATCCTTCTTATGGCTAGTTCTTTTAACAACACCAAAACCGGTCATTTTATCATACTGTATGTAGAATTCCAGTGCTTCATCAACCGAATCAAACACCATGCCAATAGCTGGTTCTATGAATTCCAGTACTTCTACAGGTTCTTCATCAACATTCAAATCACACTCATGATAAACCTCATTAACTGCATTTAAAATAACTTCATTAACAACATCTTCAGTTATGTCAGCCTCATTTTCTTCATTCTCATTTTCAATGAAAATAGATTCTATTTGAAGAACCTACAAATAGAGATCAAAGTGAACAACTGCAGGTCTTTATAATAAAATACTACAAATCTTTATACAGCATCATTAAACTCTTAATACTTAATCAGCATAACAGCAAACCAAGGTAATAGTAAGAAAACATAAAAAGGGGTATGAATTGGTCAATGTAAAGTCTTTATATTCAAACACAAAGTCTGTATAATCTTCGAAGGTTGTCTTAATACCAAATTTGGAACTTTATATTACTGGTCCCTGTTAAAAACTATGGCATAACTATAGTAATCAACATAACAGTGATACATTTCTTTATATTGCTGTAGATAAGTCTAAATGTCATAATACAACTGACATGAATTTCGTATTACTAATCACTATTAAAAACTATGAAATAACTAACTATAGTAATCAACATAACAGTGATACATATCAGATTTGCGAAAAAAGTTTAAAACAATAAGTTTCATACAAATCAAACATTAGGGAACAAGTTAAAGTATTAGGTCGATAGATAGATAAGTTTCAAATCAAGAAAAGTATACATGATAATTTGTATGAATCAGAATTGTAATAAACAACAATTGAATTGTATGAATCAGAATTGAAATCATATATGTGCGATAATAAACAACAATTGAATTGAAATAAGCACAATATCACACATAAAACAACAATTGAATTGTATGAATCAGAATCGTAAACTGATAATACCTGATAAATTCAGATCAAGCTCCGTGAGATGATAAACAATTCAAGATGGAGAAAAATGATTGATTGCAGAGATGCTTGATTCGGGAGATGCTTGATTCGAGAAGAGATGCTTGATTCAAAATACCCAATGCAAGATCCCGATGGAGAAGAGATGATTGATTCGAGATATCCGATGCAAGATCGCGAGAGAGGAGAGGAATTGGAAACTAACGAGCGGAATTGGAAAGTAGCGATCGAGAGAAATCGGCGATAATACGATTTCGTTTACGCCATTTTAAGCGAGAGAAGCAGAAAGAAATCGGCGAAGAAAGGAAGGAGATGCGTGCGTATCGGAAAAAAAATCTCAGGGTCGGGGGCGCGTAAGGGGGACAGGAACTGGGGGGGACAGGAACTGGGGGGGACATTATATTTACTCTAAATTAATTAGGATAATCAACAACATATGTAGCGCAGAATACATATGATGTATATCAAGTCCTATCTAGTGTAGTAGTCAGACACAATGAATAAAAAAAGATGATGATTTTCATTTTTAGAAAAAATTCATGTTCAAATTTCCAAAAAAAAAGTATAGAAAAAATAAATGTCGGATCTGATGTGAATCTTTATATAAAAAAAAAACAAAATTAAGCTACTAACGTTTTGCTGAATTAAGAGTATTAGAATTAAAGCAAACTAGAGCTGTGATAATATTCCACACAACGGATTTGCGACAGAAGCACAGATCCACACAACGGAGTAGCGGATCGAAAAATAAATTTCATTTTATTGTACCTAGGGTATATGAAGTATCCACTTGTAGTTGTCTTGTGAACCCTCCAATAAAAATAATATGATTTAATGTAAATATGTAATTCATAACAAAACATAATATTTATATTCTTATATATTACAAAATTCGGAATTAAACTTTAGCTACACAATAATCATGGTAAATTTCCTTTAATTTCATAAAATTTGCGTGTAAGTGTTGATAAATTTGTTTTTAACAATACTGTAACCATTTTACAAAAAATAAATATATTGAGCATTTATATTTGTCAAATCCATTCTTACAATAGTGAAGTGCTGAACGGATTTTGGAATATTTTATTTTTGGAGAAATATAAGGGTCTAGCCCCTATTTTAAATTTATTGAATTAAAATATTTATTTATATTGTTTAATTTAAAAAGAAAAGAAAATATATCTCATGAGATATAAATGGACTAATTTTTATATTCACAGCATAATTACTCTTTTTTGTAGAATTTCTCATCCACACTTCTTAAACCAACAATCTTTCATGCTTGCACACCTCTCCAAATATTCAATTACATCTTTTTTTGTCTATAAAATTTTCATTAAAATGAAAATCTCTTGAATTGCCAAGATATTGGAAGCAAACGAACAGAGCAGAGACTAAACAACCTCAATTGAATTTGAATATACATGAGATATGGTACTTGATACTCCGAGCATATACACAGTTAATTCCCTTGATTGTGAAAGATGAAATATTAACTTTTGAAAACAGAAGAAATTAACACAATATCGTCGTATTAATTTGTCTTTCTTTCTAAGTTGAAAAGAAAAAAGTAAAATATATTCCATTCTTCTATTTCAATCAAGATCAAAAGTTAATTAATATACTTATCTGATCATCAAACCTAATTAAGGCCATCAACTCTTATTCCTAAGCTGATAGTGATACTAACTATATAAATTATACTATTCACAAGAACAACTAAATATCATTGTTCTATGATCATGAAATTAGCTATCCAATTTTCTCGCATGAAGGACATACATTTGTGACCTTAGATGCTTGTAAATTCTGGCAATTGTGCGAACCAGCGCGAGCTTTGATTAATCGGAGCTCCATCAACTCTCTCTTAAGCCTCTCGTTTTCACAAGTTAAGCTCTCGCACCATCTCTTCAAGAATTCGCAGTCGACCTCTGTCTGCTTCAACTTGGTCCTAGAAATTTGGAATTTATTCTTCTAAGAATACCATTTTAGATATCATTTAATTATAATATATTTGAAATACCATTTGTTAGCAAGTACGTACCTTGCTCTTCTATTTTGAAACCAGACTTCCACTTGTCTCGGCTTCAGGTTCAATTGCCGTGCAAGCTCGTTTTTTTGTTTCTGCAATTTGAATTAAAAACCAATCATCATTTGATCAATTGAAGATCCAAATTAATAACAAAAACAGACTTAATTACTTGAAGCTAAAAAGTTTATGCAAAGAAAAAAGAATCAGATAGTGGCCCAAAATCAGAAAATTTTAATTCATATTTCTGATAATTTTTTGGAGAGTTCATATTTCCGATCTTACTTAGATCCATTGATACAAAATCATAAATTCAGAATAATAATGGACATGCATACACTAGAAAGGATTTGATGTGTGCGAAAACTATCTTCAAGCAACGACGACTGCTCTGCGGTGAGCCTCAGCTTCTTTCTTATGATACCACTGCTGCTCTCGTTCCCGGCACTGTTGCTTAAATCTCTGGCAACCGAGTCATCCTTCACCTTCGACCTTTTTATATCAGATCCTTCTCTCTTTGAAGTAATATCTACCTCTTCATCTCTAATCTTTTCTTTCATTCTAGGTGGGAATAGGATGTTGTGTTTTCCTGGAAACTGCTTGTTTTCATGATTGAAAAATGGCTTGAACTCGCACCCTCCAATCGCTAAACCAAGGCGTAGATCACAATCATCTCCCATGTTTGAAAATTCTTTTGTATGTGTGTGAAGAGGCCTTTTGGGTTGATGATGTATTTGCTGAGAATTATATAGAGAAGTCAATCCGAGATGTTTCAACCAAGGTGGAAACTGGAAAGGCAGTTTCTTATGTGCAATTAATGGCAATTAGAGATACAGATTGATTTAAGAGAGAGTGAGAGAGAGAGGTATATGACAATTGTGATGGGGGATAATGTGGAGCAAAAAGTGTGCATGGCATTTTAAGTCAATATAAAAGTATGAGGCAGTTTTTCTTGCTGCGAATCAATTTCTGATTTTACTTATTTTGTAATTAACGGCGTGGCCAATGACATTTATAGCTTTTAATACTAGTATAAATTTCTTGCTCTATAAAGAGGAGACAAAGGGTTGGAATAATGGCATATTGGCATACCTTGTTTCGAAATTTTCAACACATGTAATAATGCTGACTTCAACACCAAATTAAGAGTTGCACTCTTTTCAAATTAGAGTAATTTTAGTTTAAATTAAATAAATAACAGAAAGAAAGAAATATTGTATTTAGGAACAGATTTAAAAGATGATTTAATTTCATATTTTCATGTATGAATTTAATTTGTACACTTTAAAATTATTTTATTAGGCGTCCATTGTCCTTTTTCAATTACTAAATTAATTAGAGTTTGCTGTATTCAACAAAACAAATACTGATTTATGAAATATTATCTAGTATGTATTTTTCATCTTAATGTCATTTTTTGGATCCGCATGGATCGTAAATCTGTAATTAATTAACGGTTGATAATTACTAATTACTAATTACTACATTTGATTCGCGATGAAATGCATGCAAATATATGTGGTTTTTAACGTTCAATTAATTAGTGTCTGTATATATTGTACGTTTAGTAACTAATTATTATTCGTGAAGTCAACTAATTTCTCTTCAAAATACGCAATGCAATTCAGAAATTCACTAATGATTCTAGTCTAATCCTTTTGTAGTGCTTATATTATATACATGTCACACTGATTCATCATTGCTGGGAAATTCACTAAATACAGTACATGAATCCTGTCCTGGATACGTACAATTTAGCTGGTTTTGCTAGGTGATTTCTTCAACATGTCAGAATCAGGATCAAACCAGTATATTTTTCTTTGCGAATTTTCTCTCAAATTAAAGGCACGAGATGTTGACCATGACATGACATTCCCATTTAAGTGGACCAAAAATAGTAAATATATTTGGTAGGTAGGTTAACTGGTTAAGCAATACTTTAATTATTTCCAGAAAATAAGAAGTTAAACTTTCCATGTGACGTAGCAAGGATGTCAAAAAGGATCTGAACCCTAAAATCTATATAAAGGAAATCCAACAATTAAGCTCCAATCATGTATAATTTCCTGGCGGCTTCACATAAAACAAAGATTGGTCACATACTTGAAGGTGACCTTATTTGACTTTGTCTGTGACCCGTTTACATTTAATACTCTCTGAGTCTCTGTACAAAGGTTTTGTACCGTGTGTACCATTGTACCAACTACCAAGTAGTCAAGTACCAACTACGTACGTACCAAAACAAACTACAGTTAAGCCAGGAATGAGATCTGTGCCGCGCATCACTAGCGTAATATCATTTGTGAACTGCCTGATTTTTTTTAATGCATCAAAATTCGTACTTATATTTAAAAAACTTCTGACTCTCGTCGTCGGCGATCGATCCAGACCGTCCATTTCTTAGATCGGGCCTGCAGAATCGAGTCGTTAACATGAGAATTTTTCATGCATATACTTATGATTAATTAACGTGTATTAAACTATTTATTACTAGTACTGGGTTGTTCAAGGTACAGCGGAGTTAAATGGAACCAGGTCAGCTGATCTCTTATGAATTTTAAAAATCTAGCAGAAATAGCACAGGTTTGATATTCTTGACCTCTTCTGAATTTATTTTTTGATCGCCTATGGGGTCTGCCCTGATTGAATTTTTTGGATTTGATCGGACGGCTTAAACTGAAGAACAAACGATGTCTCCTAGAGAAAAATAAATTCTTCATTGATTTGATTATTTATTATTTTGAGTTTTTGTTTTTAATATGTACAATAAGAAAACTTTCTTCGTTGACTTGATTATTTATTATTTTGAGTTTTTGTTTTTAATATGTTCAATAAAGAAACTTTTTTTATTGACTTGATTATCTATTATTCTGACTTGTTATTTTAATTGTTTTTTTATTAGAAAAGAATGTATGTCGGATTTTTTATTTTGATTTGATGCCGATTGACTAATGAATTTGAACTGGATAAGTTATTATATGGCAACTTAAACTGGAGATATTTATTTTAAAATGTAGAAAAGGAAGTATGGTACATGAGCCATGTGAATATTTGATAAATGGCTTTGAATTAGTCCTCACTTCACTTCACATTTCTCCCACCACAACTTGGAATTTGTATCTTATTTTGAAGACCAAATTGATTTCTTGAATAAAACAAAGAACGAAATTCATTTGGGCCGAAGTAGATTGCTTGATTCGCTTAGGTCAGTGAGAACACAACCTTTGGGCCTTTGGGCCTTTGGGCCTTTGGGCCTTTGGGCCTTTGGGCCTTTGGGCCATGATTGTGCGACCCAATTAATTCCTCACGTTGAGTTGAACTTGAACCCAGTGAGAAGCGTATAAATAAATTAAATGAAATATGGAGAAAGCAATTATATGATTGCTTCACACAATTCAGAGACTCAGAGTCATAGTCATAGTCAGAGTCAGAGCCAACCATTTTTTTAAATCAAACATCTTTTTCAATGAGTCAGCTCTAAGTTGATCCTACCTATTCTTCGTCCTCATGCAATCATCAAATTTCAATACTCAAAAGCCAATAGAGCACGTTTGGGGATATTTTATTGCTTTGAATTATATTGTTTTCGTTTTGTACTCTGTACAGTTTTTAATTGCACTTTAATACAGTGAGATCGGTTAAACCATTTTTTCAATAAAGGCCGTGTATTTCAACACCCAATTCATTTAAGGTATTTATTATTAATTCTCTCAAATTCAGCCTCGTTTTTCGACCTTTCATCTGATATATTATGTCTCTATCACTATACTAGATAGCAGGACCTGTTAAACAAAATTAGTATGACAATTATAAATTATAACTAGTAATAAATATTAACATCACAATTTATTTATAAATATGTATGATATTAGAGCATTGCTAATTTACTATACATATACATATGAATATATGACATACGACAAAGATTGCAAATATTGCAAATTCTAGGATTTGTTTGGAAATCGTGCAACATGAATTTCAAAAAAAATACAAAACTTAAAAGTGCATGTAAATATTACATTTAACTATGCTCATGATATTATAACACTAACATAATATTTACAAATATTTATCTCTTGATTTTTTTTTTGTAACATGTAAATAACTATACAAGTATACATAAAAGAATGTTTCTTCTATTTATTTTTTATTGTTAAACTATCATAATTTTTAAACTGAACAGAGCCTAATAAACCGAATAAATGAATCGATTTATCCTAAATAAATTTGGTTTAGTCAAAATCAAACAAATCTAACCATTAGGACACTCCAAGATTCAATTATCTTATCCTCGTTATTTTATGATGGTTTTTGTGAGCGAAATTTCAGTATTAATTTTGGCTTGAGCTTCAGAAATGCATGTAGCCAATGTAATAGAAAGGAATTTAGCAACTTTCATAAAACAACGATTATGAAAGAAATTTTTAAACATCATTGAGAGAGATGCAAAAAAAAAATCTGAAGATAAAACAACGGTTATTTAAAATAAACCATTGTCTTATCTTTTCAGAATTAAAAAATATAAGGCAACTGTTTTTTGAATAATTGTTGGCGTAGCTCCATCTATGTCAACGGTTATTTAAAATAATTGTTGCTCTTTTCTCGATCCTAGCTTTTAAACTAAGCACTTCGCATCTCTTTCTTCGATCTCACTTTTATCTTGACCGTCTACACAACTACTCTACCATATTTTTCTCTCCCCTCTCTTTCACGTCTGACCGCCTCTACACCTCTAGTAGATCTAATATGCTAGAGGTGTGGAGGTGATATACCGATCGCTATCACACACACAAATTCAGATAGCCACGTGTACTTCTTTGCCTCTCTTCGACGCCTTCAACGGGACATGGGAACGATCGACTTTGCCAGATCATCCATGTTCACCACCGATCTCATGTTTTTCTCCTCCTGTCGATGATCTTTGTCGTATTTTTCTCCTCTCTCTGCATCTTCTTCATCATCTTCTTTAAGATAATTTTTTATTTTGATAGTTTGATCTCTATCATATCTGGTTGTGTGTTGAGATTGCTATACTGAGTTAGAATAAATATCACTTAGTTAGAACAGAACAAGTAAAAAAGTAGGGACAATACAAAGTGCAAAATATTTGATAAGAGCTTGCAATGGGTTAAATGTGCATATGCATTTATGCTTTAAATGGTGTATTGTGATTGTGAACTTGTATTCTAGCATAAGTAATTTTATTATTCAAGTATAATATGACATTGTGAATTATGTTAATAAAAATTATTTTACAACACTTCTGTATGTGAAGCACGATTGATTGGGTGAAATCCAACAATAGAAATATTACTTTTACCCTAAATAGTCGCACTTGATGAAACTCATGTGTTTCACCCTAAAGAGATAGATAAGTTTTTCATCCTAAAGAAAAAGATTATTTAATCTATTTTTCTTTTGACATTTATTGTGAATTGAATAGTACTAATTATTTGTTATTTGTCTACGAGTTTATATTTATGTGTTTTTAGGTGGTTTCTTACGAGAGCTATTGAAAATTGAACATGTTAGGTTTTTTACCATGAAATTTAACCCCTACACACAAAATTAGGTTTGTCGATTACTGCAAAAGAGGGTTCATTTTTTTGGTAAAAAACCCACAAGAGATTTCGCATTTGTATCATTGTGTAGCTAAGATAGCAAATGCATCTATTTTGAAGGGAAGAAAAGACCTTAAAGGAACAAAAGCATCCATCTATGAAGATGATATGCTACCTTTTAGTCTTTTTTTCTAGTTATGTGCTTTATTTTTATTTTGTTTCTTTTTTCTTTATTGTGATCATAGATTGTAATGAGCTAGTTTTTGTAATGAAAATCATGTTATATGTTGATATGTTTAATAACAAAATCTGTGAAGGTATAATCAATTTAATTGTATATATTTGCTTGCAAATCTCGGGCTAACCACCATTTAAAAGTAAAAAAAAATAAAGACCTAAGAAAACGATTATTTAATAAATAATAATTGCCTTAGGAACTCTATGGCAACGATTATTTAGTAATAACCGTTGCATTATTCCGAATATTAAATTACTATTTTCTTTTTGACAACACTCATTTACTAACGATTCTTTATATGATTCACCAACAACTTAAATACTAACGATTGCATAATTATTGGGCAAGGTAATTTTTAATCATTGGCAAATCTTTCTTTTTCTAGTAGTAAGCATCTCCATGTATGGTCGAAACAAAGAAACAAATCAGAACAAACTAGAATCAAGGTCGAAGCCACACTGTGGTGGGGGTGAACAATTGTCTACCCTATCACCAAAAAGTTTAAAAGCAGGCTTTTAATTTCATGCTTTTCTCAAATATTACAAAAACATAATTGTGGTGGAGTTATGCTATGGTACTTGCGTAAGTACGGAGTTATATCGTGCTTACGATCATATTTCGAATTTCAAAATACATTAACTGCTGAAAATATTGTCCATACTAAAATCTACTTAGGAATGAATAGAAAAGTGGTTAGATTAGAGGTTTGTAAATCATCAGATTACTCAAATTTCTATCTTATAAAATAGTAGAAAATCCAAAAAAAATGAAAATTTCTGCCTCAAAGTAGATTTTAGTATGAACAATATTTTTAACGGTTTGAAACATTCATTTACATTTTAAAGTTCAAAATATAATCGTAAAAACGATAGAGATCTGTGCTTACGTAAGTACCATAACCTAACTCATTGTGGTTAGAAATAATTGCATATTATGTCTCATTCCGATTTTTTTCCCAAAGTTTCACCTATCTAATAATGTTTTTATGTATGAAAATTTACAAAAATATACATATACTAGACGTACGCGCTCGCGCTCCGCGCAAAAAAGTTAAATTTTAAACTTTTGTATTACAATAATAAAATTATAATAAACCATTTAAATAATATAAAAAAACAACGACAGGGAAAAAAGTGCAAAAAAATGCTATTTATAACCACATGTTAAACTTTTATATATATAAGATTTCATAATAATATAGAAATGAACTCTTTCAAAAAAATTCTCACATCTACTCGAATTTCTGGTTTCATCCCTAAAAATGCTAAAATCATATCGAAATGTATCAGAAGTCTATTTTAGATCATGAACGCACATCAATGAAAAAACGAGTGAGAAACTATAAGTTTATTTGGCGAATAATAAAAATCATCTTTTTTTTTAATTCACGTCCGTCAGCTTCCACTATACACATAACACGCTCAAATTCAAACCCCCCCCAAAAAAAAATCCCACCACCGAAACTTTGAACCATACAAAACCCTTCTCAAATGAAGGTTTTGATGCCTTATCAGTTGCATGCGCTGATCAAAGTTCGGCTAAAAAAGACGCTTTTAAAATGATGTTATTATTTATAATTTAAAATTTTGACAATGTTGTCGGATAAATTATTGATTAAAAGAATATTATAATTTCTATTATTATTCATGTTTTTCGTTAGATTATCAAATAATATTCTTTTGTTAACTTGCTTTTTTTACTTGAATTCCAACTATCAACTAGTGTATGCAATATTAATAAAATAAAAAGAAAAACTCAAGAGATCCAAAAACACTTGATTGGTCATTGGTTGACCCAATCTGATGGGACAAATATTGAATCAGATCGGATCAATCGTTACCATAATGCAATCGTTGTTGCTGATGATGATTTTTTTACATAACAAAAAAAACTAAGCCAAGAGAAATATTATTCTTATCCATTATATTCAGCAACAAACTCTTTCAAGTTAATTAACACGGTATCAGATCGATTTATTACACACATGCAAGCCAAAAGATAGCCCTTCTGTTACACAAATAGCCACATAAATAGGACACAATTAATATCGATTCAGAGGTGGTATTAATGTCTACAGAGTACAGAGTAGTAAATATCTGAATAAACGCCAAGGAGGCAGGAGAAAGAAAATCAGATCACGTCTGTATCACCTTTTGAGATTCCTTAGGTAAAATTTCTCAAAAAGCGCACTAATAAAGTAATAAATGTTGTTGGAGAATGGAGAATGGAGACTAAAGAAATATTAAATAATTAGGTACTAACAAAGAATTAGTAAGCATTAAAAATAAAAGAATTCATTTTGAAAAGTAGAAGAATCACTATGTTTGGCAATTCCAAATGATTTTTTTTCCCAACTCAGTTGTTCTCTATAATATCACTTAAGAAGGTTATTCAGAGTCTTTATTTTCCTTGGGGGGGTAGAGCTAGGTCCAGTTCTTATTGGTACCAGTAAATGAAATGAGTCTGAATCCTTGTTTGTTTCTGTTAACGAATGCAAATTGACTTTCGTATTAGTATCTCCATCAATGGTTGTAGCACGAAGCTTAAAGCTACAACCTACTTGGCTACTTCCCTCAAAAAATGGTTGTAGCACGAAGCTTAAAGCTAGCGGACATGAGCCCTTGACTTGGGCTATAGCAATCCACCGTCTTCTCTCACTAGTCACTTCTACTTAAAAAACTATGATTGCATTACTAAAAACTGGCAGCTAGTAATCCACATTCGAAATTATATATGTAAATCATTCATTTACTATTTCACTGGTATGCTACTATTTCACTGGATATTGATTCCTGATTCCTCCAAGTCTCCATCACCACGTGGTCCAGGCCACTTTGCCTTTTGTCTTCCAATCAAAAACCTTTTTTTTTTTTTGGGTTCTGGACTTCTGCTTACTTCGACGTACGATGTTCATCGTCAGAACCCAACAATGGAAAAAAGACGAATCAATGCAACATGCATGCTACTCCAACCAAGGGACAGAAAGGTAATTAATGAATGCACTCACTGCTGCAAAAGCTAGAGACCTAAGAGACGAGTGTATTGTTTCATTTGCTTTGTCCAGGATTCTTTATGTTATATTTAGACGACTCTAAATTTGAATTCCAACTCCAAGATATCCACTTAAAAACCTGTCACTTGTAATTTTTTTTATTGTTATTATTGAAACCCGTAGGCCTTTTCATTGAAGATTAAAAGGTGTTACAATCTAACTTACAGGCAGCAAATGAAAAACCTACCAGTACAGTTCTTACAGCTACATTTACCAGAAGCATTCCTACAGCTACACTTACCAGAAACAATAAACTTTTACATAGAAAAGACAACTAAAATCATTAAAATTGAAAAGAAAGCAAAGAGCCAACTGTACACAGAACTTAAAGATGTAAGGCTCGTATTAATTTTAGAGATAATAGAAACTGAGGAATCATAAAAGACAGAACAAGGAACATTCTGCAAGTTTTCCATTTATTTGCTCACAAAAGAACGGGTGATGTTGGAATCACTTACAGGAACCGAATGATAAATTTCCTCTGCTTAAGATTTCTCTCCATACAAAGCACATTATAACCTTGTACTAAATATAGTTTGCAATATTCTAAGACCACAAAGTTTTATGCCTTTGTTAGTCTCTAATTAACTACCAACTAATGTAAAGCTAACAAGCCTCTGATAAAGCCACTGAGCTACTCTCCTCCGACATCTCCGTCAGCTGCAGTGCCGATGTCTCCTTCGGCTGCGGCGCCGACTTATTCAGATAAAGCGCATCAACCAACTTCTGCAATGCTGCATCAGGTGAGTCACCATCGCATCCCATAAACACCTCTGCAACCTCAGCTGGTGTCACCTTCACCTCCTCTAACAAACTCTCAATTTTAGCCACAGCCACCATGCCATCCATTTGCTCCTGTTCAATACAAAGGTAATTTCGAACTAGCATCCGGAATGCTTCTTTGCCACAATACCCCAGCTCAATCTTCCTATCCATGCGTCCTGGCCTCAGAAGAGCTGGGTCAAGCCGCTCGGGATGGTTGGTGGTAAAAATCATCAACCTCTCGCCAACACAAGATGACCACAATCCATCTATGAAATTCAGCACACCAGAGAGGCTTATGGTTTCACGAGTGTATGGCGAGCTCGACCTAGACGTCTTCTCTTGGTCTTCTTCCTTTTCCTTTTTCTTTCGATCTGTGAGGTCAAGAGAGCAGTCGATATCCTCAACCACCACAACTGATTTTGGGGTGGTTCCGATAAGGAGGCGGCGAAGATGACTGTTGGTTGGGACAGTTGTCAGCTCCAAGTCGTACACATCAAATTCGAGCAGGTTTGCTATGGCTGCAACCAGGCTGGTCTTGCCAGTACCAGGTGGCCCGTGCAACAAGTACCTGTTAATAAATAAATAACCATCATACATGTTAACCAACTAATAATAACTGATAATTATAATATTAACACAATAATTGTTAGGATACAGATACAGTATCGGGTGTTTCGACCTCATTTCTCCCACTCTGCACAAAGGATCCATCAACAACTTTGCTCTTTAGGGGTCTTTTGAACAAATCAGAGAACTATTTAGTGGAACACACTAATCAGAGAAATTATTGACAACTAAATTACACAGAAAGTTATTTATATAACTTTGTTGACAAATACTGGTACCTTTCTAGGAGAAATCAGAGACTACTTGAAAGCTGCAGAAAAATGGCTAGAATATTCTGAGCATTTATTTGAAAAATAATTCAGCAGTACAGAACTACAAATGACTTCCTAATTAACATAATAAACAGACAGAAATTAATAGTTCTATTTGGGAAAAATCAAAACACCATTTATTTCTACTGTATAAAAATTACTAATTATTATCGGAGAAATACTCTATATATAATACCACAAAGCCTTCAAAATCACAATAGATCGTTGCGAAACAACTTGGACACAGAGGCAATGGCTCATAAATCAACTTGCGATTTGTGAGCTGGAGAAATCAACTTATGGGAGCAGATACATTACGATCCATTGCGATTTATGAGCCGGATTAACTTGGACACAGAGCCACAAGTACTGGTCCTTTTCTTTGAAAGATCAGAAACTACCTGGACACTCCATAAAAGTATCTAAATATTAAGAACATTTATTTCAAAAATCATTCAGCTGCACAGCACTACAAAATACAAATTATTTCCTAATTAACATAATAAAGCAAGTATTAAGACAGAAATTACTTTGTTTATTTGAGAAATCATAACACTGCCATTTCTTTTGTTGGATAAAAATTGCCAATTATAATTACAAAATTTGATTTATGCATAAAGCCATAAAACCTTAAAAATTACTATATATAGCCACACAATTTTAAAGTAACAAACAGAACTCTTTGTTCACCAACTCCTATTGACTGCCATGAGGATTAGTTTCTTTTGTAAATTGAAGTTGTTGATATGCATTTAAATATAATTTACTGATACTTAGACAAAGTTCTTTTTTTTTAATTTAACCATGGAGGAAAAAATTCTGGAGAATGTAAATTGAGAAATAAATGTCATAGGGGGCATGCAATAATCAAAATGAAAAGTGCAATAAAAATTAAATACCCGCGTTTCCATGCCCGACCCACTCGATTGTAGTGATCCTTCCGGCCCATGAATCGCAAAAGATCGTTGCGAATCTCCTCCCGTAAAACTGGATCAAGTGCCAGAGTCTCAAAGTTCGACGGATGTGAGAAGGCATGACTGGACCAGAGCCGGTGGGTATCATCTCCGGGATAGGCAGGACGATTCGTGTACAGCCTTCTCTCCCTCGACTTGTACCTCAATTTTGCTGCCTCCTCAATCACATGAGGTATATAAATATTGTGCACTAGGTCACGGTGCTGAGGATGAAACACGAGCTCCAGCGACCGGAATTCCACGCCTCCATGAGAATTGTACGAGTTGTGACCCCGACCTCCGCCCGAACCCGACCGCTCGATCTTGTGAGAGTTCCACTTCATAGGGACTCCTTGGAAGATATCTTTTACTGTATGGGAGTCGGGAAGCGAAGCCACAAGGGCAGCAGATGTGGTGTTGCGGGGTTTGAAGAGGCGTATGGAAGGGGATTCGGAGATGCACTGGGTGCCGAGGTAGAGCTGGGTTGAGTCAAAGAGTTCGTTGGCTCCGGTTAAAGCATCATACTCATCTATGATGACGGTAGCTGTCGGTTTGATCCGGGCAAAGATGCGGTTGAAGAGCTTGCGTGCGAGGAGGCGAACCTCCAAAGGGATGTAGGTTTGGAGGGAATTGAGAAGCATCAAGGTTGCAAAGAGGGAGCTCATGGAGCGCCAGTCTAGGAGCAGCCCCATTGTTGAGTGTAACGCTGGATTGATCATGGCCTCGTTTGGGATTTGGTGAGAGAGAGAGAGAGAGAGAGATGAGAGTGATGGAGAGGAGAGATGATTGGGGAAATGGAGGGAAATGTGAGGGTTTATAAAGATCACGATTGGGCCTTGTTTGTAGTTTTGTGCACTGGTTGGTGGGTTCCTTTTTTGAGTTTGGGGTTAACGTGGAATGATTAACAAATAACCGTGACACGTGGACCCCACTGAAGTTTGGAAGGGGGGATTTCATGTCCCACAGAAAAATATTTCACATGCAGATAACTTGTAGACTAAATTAATAAATTTAAAAAGCTCACAAAATATTAAATATATGAGATTATATGCAAACTAAATTACAGAATATATGAAACTTTTGTCACAAATAATTCTTGCAAGTATCATACATATAATACGACGTCTAACTTTTTTGTGCATCGAGACTCTAATGAACACTAATGAACAATGTACCTATTTATTAAATCGTATGATTGGTTTTACTAAAAGAAAATTAATGCATATCCATCTCAAATCACAACTTCGTCAGAGTGAACGCAATAAATAATTTAGTGAAATAGAAATACGAAGGAAACAAGTAACATGTAAGTAACAAAATTCAGAATTTTCAAAATTCTTAACATATTGAAAATTTCATTAAACAAAAGATGATGATTACAAATTACAAGGTTTTCTTTTATAGGCTACAAGTATCTTAGTTCCAAAATAAGTAATAATCGCAACATTTTTGTGCATCTAAACTCTAATGAACACTAATAAATAACGTACCTATTTATTAAATCCTATGATTGGTTTTACTAAACGAAAATTCATGCATATCGGTTCCAAATCACAACTTCGTGAGAACGGGCTGCAATAAATGATTTAGTGTAATAGAAACAAAGAGGAAACAAGTAACATGCTAAGTAGCAAAATACAGAATCCTCGTAATTCTTAACATATTGCAAATTTCATTAGACAGAAGATGACAATTACAAATGACAAGGGTCCCTTTATATGCGACAAGTGCATTGGTCCCAAAGTAAGTAATAACCACAACTAAGAAAGTAAATATGTGATGATTCGGTGAATAAACCGAAAATAACTACTAAGGAAATAAAAGATAGAAAATAGAAAATAATCTAGATAATTAGAAGTGCACACAAAGTGATCTTAGAGATAAAATCTTGGTAAGATCCATCAAATCAAATTTGGATCAGAATTTGAATTAGATTCGATTTGGATCTCTTGCTGGTTTGAGTCATACTCTCGGGTTGATGAAAAGTTTGACCACAAACTTGCACTTGCTTTAAGTACTAATGACAGTTCGGGAGGTGGTTCGGTTGGTGGATGTGGTTGCAACAATAGATGTGATGGAGGCAGATTCGAAGCAGGAGCTGATGTAGGCGGTGGTTCAGGCTCGATCAGTGCATAGTACTCTTCTTTTGGTTGAAACTCGGCTAGTCCTTCGTCTTCAAATTCTTAAACCAACTCTGCAACTTCTCGAATTTCTTGAGGAAACTCTTCGAACTCGAGATATTCAACAGCTCGTTGGAGAGACTCTTCAAACTCGAGGTATTTCATATCTTCTCGTGATTCTTGGGATAACTCTTCGGACTGGAGAAACTCTTCAGTATCGACCTCGTGTATTTCTTTCTCGACATCTTCAGTAAAATTGTCAGGATCAGACTCGCATAGTTTTTCCTCGATGCTATCAGAAAACATACCCGAAATCATTCTCGTAGACTTTCTCGGTGTACTCGAAAACATGTTCTAGGTCATCCTCGTAAATTTCTTCCTCAAAAACAGTCTCTCTTTCGGGTTCTTGCTCAAACTCTATGTCTTCTTATATTTCTCGAGAAAATTCTTCAACTTTGAGAACTGCGTTTATTGAACCTAAAAACTTAACAACAATGTCTTTTGAACTCGAAAAGTCGAAAACCTTGTTGTTCGTGCCCAACAACTCAGGATGCTCGCTTGTCAAATCAGTGAACTCGAGAACCTCGTCTTTCGAACACGAGAACTTCACTTGCCGAATATGAGAAGTCGACAATCTCATTTGTCGAACTCGAGAACTCGAAAACCTCTTTTGTTGATTCTGAGAACTCGCTCTCAGGAAGGGCAAAATTGCGACTTCGGGTGAACTCCTAGATTTTGAGATTGCCCGAATAATTTGGAACTTCTACTCGAATATTTATGTTCCGAAAACTTAGTACGTTAGTTGCTATAAATTAATGTAACAAGATTTCATAATCAAGATGACTGCAACGAAGACATGAAAACAAGATATTCTCGTGTACAGGAAATGTTTAGCTTGAATTTCGACCGTTTAAATTGTTTCCTTTTTAGTCTCAAGATACGTGCAATTTGAATTTGAAAATATCATGGAAACCACCGCTGTTTTTTCGGAGGAAATTTTCTACAAGAAAAAAAATGAGGACGCTGAAGATAATATATATAAAGAGGAAGGGTGAGGTTGGCGTTAAATGGCAATAAAATTGAACTATTACTCACAAATTGTCATTTGAATTATTCTGTAATTTTCTGTTTCTGAGTATTTAAATTTGAATTAGATCTAAACACCCGGATTTACATAAAAAAATAATTTTCCTAAATCCTAAAAATTATGGTCACAACAAGTCCCAATTTCTTTTCTTTGAATTTAACGACAAGCCCCAACTTGAAAAAAAAGAAAAAAAAATGAAAATAAAAAGAGACGTTACATTGTACCTGTATCCCTACTGGACCCCACTGACACCCCTACCGTGACATGATGCCTCGGAAGTCACCTCAGTGCTTCCCTCACACGTCATCCATCTCTCACCTTTTGCGCTTAAAGGCTTAAAGCCACTAAGAAACTGAGAAAGTATAGAAAACGACGCGGTGGCAGTTGAGAGGGATAGAAGAAGAGAAAGAGACACGCGAGTCAGTGAGCGTGCGAGAAAAACAAAGAAGAAACGAAAGAGAGGAAAAGGTACAAGTGCAACAGAGGAGTGCAAAAAGAGACATGGGAGCAAGCCATTGAAAGAGGGAGGAAGAGAGCAAGAACTAAGAAGCTCACTCTGTAGTCTGTAGTCTGTATCTGAGAAGAAGGGAGGAGAGGGATGGTCGCTAAAGCAGTAAAGCCGTCGGTAAGCGTGTGTCATGGAATAATGGGAAGAAAGACAACGAATTGAACGGAGAGAAAATGGAAGGCCTTATTGGGCCCCGTTCGGTACCAAATCTAAGCCCATCAAAATTTGCCAGAATTTAATAGGCCCAAGTAAGAGAAAAAATCGGCCCAAGATATAGCGGAATACAATCGAACTCCGACACAGGTGGGTATACCTCATAGAGAAAAAATAGCGTTAATCGTTTCTTTAAATTTAACGAAACAAAATTTAACGTCAACAATTGTTTCGTTTAATGTTCCAAGTTCAGACAAAAAAATTTAAATACAAAACCAAGTAGAAATAGAGTAATCACTGTTGTATTAATAAAAAAACTTGCATAATTAGTATATGAACATACAAATTCAATGAGCACTTCAATTACTGTCAGAAAAAACATAAAATTACAAAAATCATGATGTCGCAAATGATAAACTTGAAAATTACGATCAAAATATTGCATAAATTCCTTACAATCTAAACATCAACTTGAATTTCTTGAACAATACACAAAAACTTACATTACATAAATTCCTTACAACTTACAAGTTAAATCCTTCGTAAATCCTTTTCCAGTCAACAACACATCCAAATACACAAATAAACCTCAAATAATGAAGCTCAACTCGCATCTCAAGCTCTCTTCTCATTTGACCAATCTTAGTCAATGGCTAAAAAAACACATGCATCATCACTGAAGATCAATGCTTGAAATCCGAAGAGTCAAAGACATACTGATAGTCAGAATTGCATGCTTTATCTGTGCATTAAGACATATAGTGATACAACAAAGAATTCAACAAGTTGGCCTGACAACAACAAGCACATGTGCACAAACACAACTACATAAGCCAGCAAAGCAAACTAGTATTGCTGACAAAAAATGCATAACTCCATATATATGTATTAAAATTGGCTTCATGACAAACCAACTCAGCCTCATTATCCAATGCCACAGTCTTCATCAGTGGTCCATAGTAGATCATCAAATGCTCCATCATTCTCTGAAAAAATAGAAACAAAATAAGCATAAAAAACATAAGAATATTCAATGCAGAATAAAGAAAAGAAAGAAGGATCATAGTTGATACCATTAATTGATGTTCGTAACCAATTTTGAGCACATAATAGAGCTTAAAGGCTTTCATCATTGAAAGAGCTCCTAAATGAGCTCAATTTTCTACCATTTGTACTGAAGGCAAATTTAGATGCCACATATGATATTAAGACAGCCAAGATGTTTCAGATTAACTGAGACAACAACGAATACTTAGGACTTTTCAATTTCCATCGAGCTAGGATGTAAAACTCATCATCCACATTTGCTTCATTAAATGCATCACCTTGATACTTATTTTTTAGGTTCATAGTTATTATTCCTTTAATAAAATCGTTCAATCCAGCTCTTGTATTACTAACATAGTTGATGCTCTTTGGTTGTTAAACGAGATCAAGTTCAATCAATATCAACAAAATTCAATTTTAAGTCTTTAAATAAGTAAATTAAAGTACCTCGTTGAACTGCCTGCTTGGTTCTGGACCAACCTTGACTGTTTTTGCACATACTCTTCGAAAATTGCACTCAAGCAATCATTCAAAGATGCAATAAATTCATCACAACCCTGAGGGCATACTGGTGAATGGAGTATTCGACAACAACAAACTTGTATCTAGGATCAAGCACACAAGCTATGCACAACAAAGTGCTCCCATCTGTTCAGTACTTGTCCCACTTAACAAGTACTTCCTTGCCCATCTCAACAGTAAAGGGAAATGAACTAACGCTCATTCTTTTAATACTAAGATAAAACTCATAGAATTAGGGAAGAAAAGATTTAGTGTAGGATACTTGAAGCCACTCAACTTTAATGTGGCCACATAAAAAACCTTCAACCACTCAACTAAAGCTTTTACTACATCCCATTTCATTTCAGATGATTTTATGGTATCTTTATCAAGGACTGCAAATCTACAAATCCCTGGTCTGAGCTCCAAGGTCAATTCTAACATCAAGTAAGTTAAACTTCATCTTGTAGGCATATCCCAAGTTGGTTTTTTATTGGGACCATTGACCTTAAACACAAAAATAATTTATATTAGTTTGAATTAACTAAACATATGTAAATATTAAGTAAATAATATTTTTTATCAAACCTGATCCACTCACAACATGAATTTATCCAGCATTTGTTGCGAATGACGAATGTACTTTGTCGTTTCCCATATGTTCTTTTATCTCATCACTCAAAACATTAAGTTCATCTTGAACAATCAGATTCAAGATGTGGCAACCACACCTCGAATGAAAGATGGAACCATTGACAAGTAAATCATCTTTAAGGAATGTGGTCCTTAACTCTTTGATGCAAGCATCATTGGATGTGGTATTATTAAGAACCAGACATAATACCTTTTTGTCTAAGTTTCATATCACTAACTTATCATAAATTGATTCAACTATATGCTTTTCAGTATGTGGACTTGGCAAAGGGTGAAAGTTACAATCATTTTTCTCAAAATCCACCTATCATCGATGTAATGACAAATAATTGCCATTAAACATCTATCTCTATTCTTGTTGGTACACAAATCACTAGTGAAACTGAGTCTACAATTCAACTGGACAAACTGCTGAAAAAGTAATACATGTTCCTCTTCATAAATCTTAATACAGTCTAATCTAAGAGTATTTCTTGATGGAATTGTAAACCAAGACTGCAAATAACTTAGAAATACTCTCAAGAAATGGTGATGTACATAATTAAAAGGATATTCATGAGCAATTATCATCATTGTCAACACTTTTCTACACTTCATTTGATCAAAAGTCCATGTAGCAAGTTTTAACTCTGTTATATTGTCAATTTATGAATGAATATGACTATACATTAAAATGCATATTATCAATTATGTGAAAATGAGTCAGCCTGGTGAATTTTCAGCCTACAGTTTTTGAAAGGCCTCAGGTTTTTATGCTTTTTTTACCGTGAATTTTTACAACCTTTATCAATGTGATGCTTCATGAAGCTAGTGCTCCTTTGCCTGTCTTGCAAATACTTCACCCCATATTAAATGCAAATGACACAGTAGTTGCCATTATCTTGAATGAGACCGCTCGTGAAATAAATCCAATATTCAGAGGCAATGGCCTTTGTTTTCTTCTTTGCACCAGCTTGTTCAGTTACTGGTTCATTAGGTTGTTCAAGGTCATGAGGGACATCAACCTCTATTCTTTGGATTTCCTCTTGAATTTCTAAGTTCAACTCTAAACTTATGCTAAGACCAACAAGATCCAAGCATTATAGCAAGCACAAGTGACAAATTAGTTCATATCAAGCATAACAAGCAAGCAATGCATGCCATATATTAAAAATTCTATAGCAATCACATGTGACAGATCATGTTGTAGAATCAAACATAACAAGCAAGGAATGCATGTCAAGTATTAAAAAAATTTATATCAAGCACAAGTGACATATCAGTTCATATCAAGCATAACAAGCAAGCAATGCATGCCATGTATTAAATAATTATGTAAAAAACACCAAGTGACGTATCATTTTGCAGTATCAAGCATAACAAGCAAGCAATGCATGTTATGTTGGACTTAATTTTGATGCAATTCAATTTAGGATAGAGTCAAATACCAAAAACCCTAAACTATGACAAACAATTGCAATTCAAAATCTCCATGCAACATGTTTGAAATAATCAAAAGTGCGGAAGCGTGAACTTACTGTCCATCTCCAATGTCGACTCCTTTTTTGAAAGCTTCGAGAAGTTGCGGAGATGTCCTTGCAATCGCAAAAGAGTCTCCAATGAGTCCTTTGCCAATGAGTCCTTCCAAGCGATTATGGGGCGCTTTATTTTCTCCGAGAGCACGAAAGCCTCAACAGAGTATATCCACCAAATGGAGAGGTAGATGGTAGCTATGCACAACACATGTGCCCTAAAACAATAGTATTTCAACTGCCAGTAACGCTTGGAGACCCGGCTTTATTTACAGGAGCGTTAGTGTATCTTGAAAAGATGCAAAATTAATTATCAAATATTCATAGAATATTTGAAATTATATTCTCTTCAATTCTTTTTCAAATTCTCATGTTCACTTCTGTAAACACTTCCACGAAATTTGATATGAAAGCTAGAATATCCAATAAGAAAGATAACGGTAAATCTAGGCAGTCAAAACTTGACTTGAAGCAAGTCTCTTGCGGTCGCAATGAAACTCATTGTGACCGCAATTGACTTAGCATTTCTAGACTTGGCAGTTTTCTGTCAAGTGTCTTGTGGCCGCAATGGGATCTTCTCTAGCCGCAATGAATCTGCTGAAAATCAGCAGATTTGTTGCCAAATCTCTCCTACTAGGCTACTACATTGCGGCCGCAAAGGATCTTATTGCGACTGCAATAGACTTACTTTTGTGTTGTTTTGCTTGGACTTTGATCCAATTTGAGTTGGATTTAGACCAAACAATATTTCTGAATTTACACTAACACCAATATATAGTTTAATTAGTCATAATCGGTCCATTAATAATTATAATCAATTTATTGGAATTGACGTCTCAATTCCAACAATCTCACACATGGACAAGTGTGTGTAGAACTTAGGGGCCTAGGTACTTAACTAATTTTTGCTCGGTTCAACCAAATAGGGACCTAATTGCAAAATTTGCACGTTATGAAAAACAATTCAATTGAGCAATTCAACAAGCAATTTGAAGAGTTCCCAAATTAAGCAATTCAATCACAACTCAATTCAATTCACAAACAAATCAAGCAATTAAACTAATTGAATTAAGTAAATATAAATAGAGATAGGAAAAGAGAAAATGGCTCAATAGCGTGTTGACAGAGTTCGACTTGCACTAACAGCCTCGCCTACGTCTTCGGGTCCCCGGCACCCCCGCTTCTTGCGGTAACAAGCCCGATCCGCTCCTCTAAACACAAACTCACTTGTTTAGCATACAACTTCGGAATTGGGGATCTCTTACACATACCAGTGGATCCGCTTACACACGCCGGTGGAGAATCGAGCCAAATTTCTTGAGCTCACTTACACACACCGGTGGAGCTCAAGACAACACACACTAAAAATTTGACAATGGATAAATGGAAGAGAAACAAAGAAATTCACTCAAACAACTAAACTCTATATAATCCCTAGATTAAATCTAGCTAATTAAATTTGGAATTAAGAGCAAGGATTTGGCTATAGGTTTAGAGCTCAAGGTTTGCTGGTAATGATGTTGAATGAATAGAATAAATCAGCAGTTCAATAGTTTGGAGAAGAAGGATTTATATAGGGTTCTGTACTGGCCAAAAGCATTCCTATGCCAGATAGAGCTATAACGCTATATTTTATACAAAAGATAGCGTTATAACACTATTTTGGATGAGGACAAAAAATTCGATCGTTGGTTGCAACTCTTGTGTAGCGTTATAACGCTATCTTATGTGTTAAACATAGCGTTATAACGCTATCTTAGGTCTGGACCACAAATTTGACCGTTAGGATTTTGTCTAACGTTGTAACGCCAAAAATAACATTATAACGCTATCCCAAATCTACATAGAAAATTTCCAAGACTTAGCCAAATTTTTGTTTTTGGTCACTCTGGCATTATAATGCTTGATATAGCGTTATAACGTGAAGTTCTCTGGAATTTGGTGTTTGGTAATTTTGCTACCAATCCAAATTATGGTTTTGATCAAATAAAGTTTATGATCATCAACTTAAAAAATATTTAAGACATATTCTTGATGTTTTGAAATTTAATTGATCCATTTTCTATTTTTAAATTCATTTTGAACTTTGCACCATTCTGGCATTATAACGCTAAGTATAGCATTATAACGCTATGTTAGATCGATGTTGGTACTTGGCCAGATTTCACCATTTTGGTCATGTAGCGTTATAACGCTATGTACTGTTTGGTTTGGATTTTCTTGCTCTTTTTATTCCCAAATTTAAATAAACTAAAATTTAAATAACCCAAGCATGTCTTCATTTTGATCTTGATCTTCTAATCTTGAGATATTCATGCTTGATTGTCTTGATCTTCAAACGACCATAACTTTTGACTCAACTCTGATTTCAGCATTATTCGTGGCGTTGGAAAGCTCACGACGAAATCTATGGCCGATACGGGCTTGCCCGTACTGGATCACTTTTAGACCCATCAAAGATCGTTTGAAGCCTCAAAATTTCTCTTGAAGATTTCCTACAAAATTTCTCAAAAGATAAAGCTTTGTAAAATTCAAGATCGTTTTGCAAATAAATAAATACAAGACATTGTTTGAGCCAACAGTGTGATCCATTTGATTACATATGTCTGTATCTGGCCAGATCACTTAAAATTTTTCTGTCTTTTTTTTCGTATCTCTTAAATAATCTGGTCCACTAGTTATACCAGTAAGGGACTTAAACGATAATCACCACATTTTCTGCATGACTTTCTCGATATAAATCACATTACCAAATACTTCTGGATGCCATGAATTAAATTTTGGTCATATAGTTTAGAAATTACACGAGAGTGTGATTTTATGTGTCTATTTTCGAACGAATCACCTTTATATCTTTACTTTAATGAGGTTAAAAACTTTAAAGAGAGAACACAATGAGATTCAAAATATAATTTGCATATATCATAACTTGTTACAAATTAAATAACATGAAACTTCAAAACAAAATCAGACTCCCATATTTTTTTTCTAAACTATCCTAACATAGGTACTACGCTCATATGAGCAGATTCACAATCATGAAGTTTGTACCAATATGTTTCACCTTCAACTCATTATTCTTCACTCTCTCTTTTACTGTCAGATACTTGATCTATGTATTTAGACTTCGTCGAACTTATGTTGTTTGTCGCATATAATACGGCTGAATTGTTGTCACACATTAAAGTGAGTGACCTCTTGATGGTAGGGACCACCTGCAGCCTAGTGACAAAATTCTTGAGCCACACGCCATGGTTTGAGGCTTCATAGCATGTAATGAACTCGGTCGCCATTGTAGAAGGTGCTATAAGTGTCTGTTTAGCACTCTTCCATGATACATCGTCACCTGTCATCATGAAGATGTATTCTATTGTCGACTTCATGCTATCTATGCAGCCTCCACAATCAGAATCGGTAATATCTAATGACCTCGAGCTTTTCCGATCTCCGATATGTGAGCATATAGTCTCTTATTTTCTTCAGGTATCTAAGCACTCTCTTTGCTGCTTTCTAGTGCTCCAAGATGTATCCTAAAAGGTAAAAACCAATTACCGAGAGCAAATAAACAAAACAAAAAAAGAAAATGAGATGTCATCGAGAACAAAGAAATAAGAACAAAAAAACCAATCATTATTGAACAAAATAAAAAATTACCTCAAGCCTGAATATGTTAACTTGTCTGTCCTCTTTCTCCTTATTTCTTTCGTTTTTTTTTTCTTACAAGCTTTCTCTTTGTCTCTCTCGCTTTTTCTTTCTTTTGTCATGTTGATTTTCTTCCCATATATACCATATAGCCAAGAAACCTTCATGATTAGTGGTGGCGACAAGGCCCTGGTCGACAAGCTTGTCACTAGCCTCACAACCTCATAATGATTAGAGATGATTATCCTTTCTCAGTATCTTAAGCCTGCTAATTTTGTTCAAGTACACTGGATTTCTGAAAACTAGCAGAAAATCGTATAATCAAGCCTGACAGCTCACAAAACTGGTTAGGATTTAGGAAAAAAATCAACGAACAAAATGATTAGAGTCTCAAAGAAGGGAATAGATAGCCATGTTACTCATGGATCGACGGATGAGATAGTACAGTTGATAAATGTACAAGTTAATCGACTAAGGAGAAAGAGATAAAGAGTAGAGAGGACTCATCGAAATCGTGCATGAGAGAGGAAAAAGAGGAGATAGAGCGGCGCGATTCATATGGTTCGAATTTTGTTGCCAATATTGTTCTTCTCTGCCAGAATATCCTCTACCATCTAAATAATTTTACACTCGTAGAATTCTAAACGCAACAAAGAAACAATTTTCCATAAAATTCTAAGCGGAACAATGATATAAACGAAAATGAAACATGTTGTTATCGTTGAACTTTCGTTTAGGGTGTGTTCTTTTGTAAGTAAAAGTAGTGGAAAAGTTATTTACGTGGAAAATAACTTTATGAATGAACATTAAAAGAAAATTCTAGTGTTCATTTGCAAGGAAAAGAAATACAGATTTTCTTATATAACAAAAAATTGCTCTGACGTCTTGCATTTCGTTTAGAAAACAAAACAGAATTTAGTCCGTTAACCAATTTGTGCGGAAACGGAACCGCATGAGGGATAACGATCTCCGTTTACACCCTGCAGATGTGTAAGGTCACGTTCTCACAAAAATGTGCATTTCCAAATGCGGCGGTCGATCCTTTTTGGGTATTTCCGCATCTGTCATCGTGAATCATATCATATAATAATAATAATAATCAGCGCCTGATAATTCGAGAAAGAAAATAGTTTCCTTTCGCGAAACCTCTCTTTACGCTATGCCGCCTCTCTATATCCGCCGCTACAGTGCGAAACATCTTTGAGTTCTTCTTCTTCTTCTTCTCTTCTTCTTCTCTTCTTTCAGGATCTCGCTGCCTTCTCTTCCGTTTGTCGTTCCAACTTTCCAAAAGGTTAATAACCTGTAACCAAACTGTGCACTCCTGTTCCAGTACCTCCACTGTCATTTCCTACTTTTGGTGTTGGAAACTCTAGAGACCAATTTTAAGGTAATAAATTTGTGATTTGGATTGCTTATTTTGTTGTGTTCTATGACTTATATCTTTGTAGTTTGCTACAGTATTTAGATTGGTGTTATTAATATTTATTAATTCTTTAAACTGTATTATCCAATAGTTTAGATAATTGGAACGCAATATATGATTTTCAGTGAGCTCTATTTATGTGATTATCCCTTTAATCCTTTCAAGTTTAATATTGTTGCAAACAGTTTGTACCTAACATGTGGGTATTGTTTTTTGAAGAATTATTCCTGGAACTTAGATATAGTGTAGCATTATTTCTGAAATTATTTGCTTAGATAAAAAAAGACAATGAATTTGGTGCCAATTTTGCATATGCATTGCATTGACTTTGAAAGAAGCTGAATGGAAATAGGCTTATTTAAACTAGGAATGGAAATAAGCTGAATGGAAATAGGCTTAATGTTTTATATCATAACTAGGAATTAGGCAGTCTTATTTTAACAATAGGCCTACTTCCCATTTACCCATTTTTCGTGATATCCACTAGTAACTACTTTCAGTCAATTTGTAATTTTATCCTCAGAAGCAAATTATAAGAAAGGGCTGGTGGCTGCATGTAATTAAGAAGTTTGATTCTGTCCTTTGTCTTGCATAAGTTTTCTCATTTAAATGCACCAACATTCCTTTTTTCTTTGATTTCATCTGGACTTCAATCTTTATTTTTATGCCAGTTCCTAATTGTATTTCGGTTCATTTGGGGTTTTCCACATTTCTAAGAAATAATGGTCAAACCAAGAGTAGCATACATAGTTACAAATCATTTTTGGTTTTTAACTTTTTATGCTTGACGAGTATTTTGGAAATTGGATTGGCATGAGTAGATGAAACACGACGAGGAATCTAGTAACTTCGCATGCATTTTCAACTTAGATCGCACATGTGAATTGCCCCAATACAACATAGCAGCACATTATATTTTCCAATGTTGGTGTTCAAATATACCAGTACCATAATTTTAGTAATTATGAAACATATGATAGGAGCATTTTTATTGATTAGTCTAAAGTATATAGCAATTGTGAGGCTTGAATCAATATTAGAGCATTGAATTCTGCGGAATTTCCTTTTTCATAAACATCCATCATTTTCTAATATATACTTCTTAATTACAGCAAAATTATCTGTGATGGAAAGATTTGTCACCTGATGGAAATTTTCTCCTAGGAGCATTTTTATCATCTTGCAAGGCCAGGTACATTTTTCAATTGACCTTGCCTCTTGCTATTTCTGTGCTTTGATTCCTGTGGCTATTGTATGAATAAATGTGCTAGCTTTGCAAGTCCTCTTTGCAGCAAAGAGGCTATCTTGTTTTCTGTTTACCAGCTGTATCTTTGTGTACCCAGAACTGATTTTTAGATTCTTTAAAGCAGCTGGACAATTTTAGATGATTTCCTTTCAATTAATAGTCCTTTATGTTTTTTAGTTCTGTACTGGTATTGTATCAGTTATGTTTGTTTGTAGGATTTCTTGCAATTGCTGTGTAGAAGAATGGCTAATCTTTGAGGAACTTAAATAAATTGATTCTCTCCTTGTGTTTCGATCTTTTTAGTGGAACATATATCGCTGGCTTTAGTTATTTGGTTTTCACTTTTCTGGGCCCAACTTATATATACATATTTTCTGATTTCCTTATCCTTAGCAATTGAAAAATCAATCTATCAAAAAAATTTGTAACTGTCTGTACCATCATATTATTAACAATATTGAAGAAGCTATAAGTGAAAAGTTTAAAAAGTCAGACCCATACTAAATTAGTATGTTCTAAAACAACATAACTTTCTTATTCGTTTCTTATAGACAATTTAGCTATAACTTTTTCATTTATTTATTATAGACAATTTAGCTAATATTCGATTTACTAAATTTCTGTGTTCTGATTGAGCTGAAACTTTTTGTAGTTCCCAAAAGTTCTTGATTTTGTGTTTGCTTTATTTTAATGTTGATTATCGGTGAACTTATTGTACTCGATAACCTTTTTTTGTATTTTAATTGCACACATACTCAGACTTGCCATTTACAGCTATTAAATATTTGTTTAGAATATTTTGCCTTTCTCGTAGCTGGGTTAGGTTTTAATTTTGCCTTTATGAGGCTACTTTTTTGCCTTTTGATCACTTGCAGTTGTTACCATATGCTGATTGTCCTACTAAAGCAGTTAATTTGTGGGAAATTATATTAAATTATAAAGGTTGTTTGTTCTAACAAGGTTTGGATATTTAAGTTATTATCATTTTAAGGTTCCATTCTTTACGGTTAAGTTTTCCATCACCTTTTGTAAAACCTAATGAAGTCGACAGTTAGCAGTTTGTACAGTTATAGTTCAAAACCAATAGGACCTGCACATCAGAGGGGTTCCTAGTCTTTATTACTAATTGCTTAATATCTAAAAATGAAGTAGAAAGTACAGCTAATTGTTTACTACTACCAGCGCTCACTGTTTTTGACTTCTCAAATCTCAACTGCCTTTCTCAGTCCCAACTGTCTCTGCCACGTGCTCTGATGTAGGCAACAACATTCTCTGACGAAGATCCACCACCAGCTTATGCAAGGCTGCTTCAGCTGACGCCCCATCACAACCCATAAACACCTCAGCCACCTCAGCTGGTGTCACCTTTACCTCTCCAAGCAACCTCCCAATTTCAGTTATGGTGTCTATCCTTTCCATTTGCTCCTCCCTAAGACAAAGGTAGTTCTTAACTAGCATCCGAAATGCAGCTGCACCACAATATCCAAGCTCAATCTTCTTATCCATTCGACCAGGCCTTAGCAAAGCTGGGTCAAGCCGATCAGGATGATTTGTAGTGAAAATCATTAACCTCTCACCTACACATGATGACCATAGACCATCCACAAAATTCAATACTCCAGAGAGGTTTAAGGCCTCTCGAGGATAAGATGGGTTGCGGGGCCACCCCATCATGGGATCCTCTTCATCTCCCTCCATCTGTTTTTTCTTTCGGTCTGAGAGGTCGATAGCACAGTCAATGTCTTCTATGACAATGACTGATTTGGGGGTGGTAGAGACGAGGAGACGGCGCAGCTGGGAGTTGGTATGGACAGCTGTTAGTTCCAAGTCGTACAAATCAAACTCTAGCAGGTTTGCTATTGCTGCAACAAGGCTGGTCTTTCCTGTGCCAGGTGGCCCGTATAAGAGGTACCTTTAAGAAACCAAGATATGTGTTAACCAACAATATTGTCCGACTTAAATTATACTAGAAAGTTGAGCCTTAACTACAGAGAAATAACAAACTTCTAGAGATATCACACCACATGCAATATGTGCTTGAAAACTGGCAATAAAAATAATTTTGTTTCAGTTAGTTTAGGAATTGTTATAAGGAAATTATAGTCTTTTGAAATTTAAAAATAAACTCTGAATTTGTTTGAAACTCTAATATTCAGCCATGCTGAGTTGCTCACTACTGAGCACTATAAACTGCATCCGAATATTCTAATATATCTTGTGAACTAATGAACATGAAATAAAGCTTCAACTAAGTTATACAAGTGATGTACTGATGTGACAGACTCCATTTGGGGTGAAGATTAGTTTATGTAAAGTTGTAAACATCTTCAAGTAATATTTGTTTAATTGATCAAATTGTGACCCAGAATTCTTATGTCCATAAATGAAAGGTGTATCCAAAAATTTCAATTACCCACGCTTCCACGCCCGACCAACCCGCATGTAATGATCCTTTTGGCCAACAAACCGCAGAAGATCGGCACGAATCTCCTCCCGCAAGCTTGGATCGAGCGCAAGTGTGTCAAAATTCGATGGGTGGGAAAAGGTGCGGCTTGACCAGCTTCTGTGAACATCATCTCCGGGAAAGCTAGGGCGGTTTGTGTACAGCTTTCTCTCCCTCGACTTGCTCCTTAGCCTTGCTGCCTCCTCAAGTACATGAGGTATATAAAAATCATGCACCAAGTTACGGTACTTTTCGTTAAACACAAGTGTCAAGGAGTGGCTGTCTGTGCCATCATTAATACCTCGGTTTCTGTACCGGCCTGACCCTGATTCTGGCCGCCCATGAATCTGAGAGGTCCACTTCATGGGAACCCCTTGAAAAGTATCCTGTACGGTGTGCGAGTCAGGAAGGAGAGCCAAAAGAGAGGCAGCATTGGTGGGCTTGAAGAGACGCACGGTGCAGCAATCGGAAAGGCAGTGTGTACCAAGGTAAAGCTGTGCAGAGTCATATAGGTCATTTGCGCCAGCAAATGCATCGGTGTCTTCTATGATGACAGTGGCAGTGGGTTTGAGATAGGTGAAGATGTGGGTTATGAGCCTTTTGAAAAATTCACGAATCTCGGCAGGGATGTAGGATGATAAAGTGTTGAGGAGCATGAGCGTGGCGAAGAGAGAGCTCGCTGACCGCCAGTCAAAGAGCAGCTCCATTGCTGTCTTCATGGATGGATTGAACATTGTGTTGGTTTAGTTTTCGGCAGAGGGTTTAAGATGGGAATGGCTGGACGAATAAGGTGATCTGGATGTCTGGATTTATATACACAAGATTTTGTGTTTATATAATTATGTTCTTTGTTTTATTATACCATTTTTATTACACTATGTGTTCCTTTTTGGTACGGCCATGTGCTGGCCGAGTGGGGCACAAAATGACGTGCTATCTCTAATGCTTAATTAGCAGAGAATTTGTCGCTTCAATTGGTCCCTTTTTGTTGTCATTTGGTTCCATTTTTTCTTCTGCTTTATTACTTAATATTATTAGTATTATTTTTTTTTTTTTGAAGAAAGTGAGCTTGGCCCACTTAGAATTTCATTATACAAAGAAAAAGTTGGGTTACAATTATTTATTTACATTCCAGGGTTAGAAAGTAAAATTAATGTACAGTTTGAGAAATCTGCCGACTATATTTTCACTAATAATTTTTTTTTGAAATGAGTAGGGAATGCCTATCACTTTTCTTCACTGAAAAAGAAGTAAAGTACAAATCAAGCCACGATTGAGGATACGACATCCTCCTTACATAGATCAATCAACAGATAATCTATTCCCTTGTCCCTATATCCACTACACTGCAATGGCACTGGTATCATGATTTATTAGGTTCGGTGCATCCTAGTTATATGTTTCTCTTTTTATTGAATTCCAACACATCACAAACAACAAAATTATCGTATGAATTCCTTGCCCTCATCAACAACAAGTTCTGGCAAGGAAAATTCTGATTTTAAAAGGCATTTTAAGAGACCATATCATTTTCTTAGAATTGTCAGGTATCCCTCTAAAAATCAACCAATTGTAAATGATTTTATTTTCAATCTTTTTGATCTTTTTTCCTGCCAAAGTAACCTATCAGTATCATCATTTAATGATAAATAAGGACTAATGATCTGAATTAATGATATTAATTGTTGTCTTAGCACTGGAGATAAATTCTTTTTAAAATTAAGCATTATCTGACTGATTAGTACAAATTTGAAACAAAATTGGAAATTGCAGTGACAGAGGTACTTCACTACACCACACATCTTGCCAAATCCTGGCATTATTACCATTACCAACTTTTATGGACTTATTTATATCTATAATATGTTCAAATTGCTTGATATTCCTCCAAAATGGAGACCATGCTTGTCTATTTTTAGATTTTTTATATTTGAATATCAATATACATTTCCATCTACTTGTATATGTAGGGTCCTTAAGTTTCCAAATTCATTTGCACAGAAGAGAGATATTGATCAATCTTAAATTTGAGATCCCCAGACCTCCATGTTTCCTAAGTCTACACAAATTTACCCATTAGCACAAATGGTATCTTTTTTATCTTCAGTATTTCATATGAAATTAGATCTTATTAAATCTAATCTCTTCCTAATATTAACTAGAACAATATGGTAGCTCATCATATAAATCGAAAGAGAGCTCAGAACATTGTTTATCAAATTCACTTCCCCCTCCCAATCTCTAACCCTTATTTTCTTCCAATGAATAAGTATGCCTAAATATGTTAAAGGCCAGTTAGCTAATTTGCAATCAAAGATTTGAGCCATTTCATGAGCTATATTCCTATCTATATTAATTGGAAAAAGCTCACATTTGGAATAATTGACTTTTAAACCTATCAGGACTTCAAACCCAATGAAGCTCAATTTAATTGCTTGTATCATCAGATCATCAACTTGAGTGAATATGATTGTATTGTTAGCATAGTATAAATTGGTTAGCTGATGGTTATCATTTAGTACTCATTTAATACAAGGCCAATTCTCTTAATAACCTCTGCATTTCCAGCATTTATTATCATATGATTGAGTGTATTTGCAATCAAATTGAATAAAATTGGAGACAAAAGGCTCCCTTGTTTCAAACCTCTTTGCACTTCAAAATATTGTGAATGCTAACCATTTATATTAATGCATAAGTGGTCGCCATATAGCAATTGTCTTATCCAAAGAACATTTTTTCTGGAAATTCCCTCTTAATCATCATGTCAAACAAAAAGGCCAATGAACTCTATCATAGGCCTTTCTAAATTAATTTTCAATACAACCCCTTCCTTTTTTTTTGCTTTGTATAGTGAATCACTTCAGAGGCACATATAACATTGTCTAGTATATATCTCTCTTTTAAAAAAGTTGCATGTGATTGATCCACTATCTTATTAACCATAGGTTCTAATCTAGATGTAAGAACCTTAGTTATCAATTTATAACTGCTGTTAAGCAAAGAGATAGATCTATATTGTCTAATCTCTTATGCATTTGGAACCTTGGGCAATAAACATAATTGAATATTTTCATAATATCTATTTTGATTATTTCTCAATGTTTCTGACAAAAGGAAAAGGCTATACCATCTGGTCCAGGGGCGCTATCTCCATTGGAAGAAAAAACAACAGCTTTAATCTCATCAGCTGTAAATGACATAGTTAGATATATACAGTCGTCATCTTTGACTGCCACCCCATTGGTCCAGAAATCTGATTGTAACACTATTTGAAACTTATCTGGATTCACCCCACCATAATTCCACCTGTAGTACCCTTAGCAGGTAATATCACACACTCATAACTTTTTGGTAAAATGGACTGTCAAAATCTCTTAGACATTTTTTCTCTTTTAGTTTCATGTATCCCCATTATATCTATGTGCCTATTGCTGATCAATTCTTACTAATAGTTTCTTTTTATTTTTTTATTTAAGCCTTTAAAATTTCAACTGAGAATTTTCATTAATAATGCTGGTAATTAACCCTACTGACAATCTGATCTATTTTGATTCTTTTCTCTTTCTCTTTTTTGAAAAACTTAGCCCCACGAGTAATTTTGAACTCCATCTCATCAAGTGTTGATTTAAATTGTGTTTTAGATAGATTTCTCAGAGATTGAATGGTTTCAATACTTTCTTTCATATTCTCTGCCATTTTTAACCCAAAGCAATGGAACAAATTCACAACCTATATATCTGTTAATTCATTGAAAGGAAAAGCTTTTGTTAGAGAGTTTTTACCATTACTTGTAACGCTCCTGCATGGTTTTGTATTTTAGGTTGATAGCTCTTTCCAAGGTTGAATTCTCAGGGTTTTTCAGCTGCAATCTGAGACTCTAACGTGTGGCAGGAGGAATACTTGCAATGGGTTGTATATCTGGAACCTCCCCTTCTGTGTTTGCCAAGTAATTAAGCACTCTGGTACTATTGGATGTTCTGTCATCTGCTATGGAACCTCCACCTCCCCCACTTGCACATCAACCATCTTTTCAAGCTCTGAGGGCTCAGCATCTCTGTGAACTCCACCTTGGATCTCTTCATCATCATTCACTATCAGGTGTTCTTCATGAATCATCTCAGTGTCACCTTTGGTCGCTTCGTCATTATTCACTATCAAATGCCCATCCCGAGCCATCTCAGTGCCAATAGGCACACTCTCCATCTCCCCTGGTCAACTTGCTCAGAATCTCTTTTGGAGAGCCCCATATCAGAAACAATATTCTCAACCATATCTTTAGTCAATTGGTCCTCAATTCCAGTATTTTCATATCAGAAACAATATTCTCAACCATATCTTTAGCCAATTGGTCCTCAATTCCAGTATTTACAATATCTTCACTACATTCCCCATTTTCAAAAATATATTGAGCACCACATCCTCCTAGCTCAGGTAAAATAACAGAATCATCTACACAAGCTGATTTACCTTTGGTAATTGCCTGTACTTAAGCCTCGACCATATCTTTACTGTTGTAAATACATTTCCCATTTTCAAAGATACCGAGAGATCTAGGCAGTCAAAACATGTCTTACAATAGATCTCTTGCGGTCGCAATGAATCTCATTATGGTCGCAATAGACTTGGCAATTCCAGACTTGGCAACTTCCTACCAAGTCTCTTGCGACCGCAATGGGATTCATTACGTCCGTAATCAATCATGCCAAAACTTGACTGATTTTGTTGCCATCTTCTCCTACTGTATTGTGACTGCAATGAATTTTATTGCGGCCACAATAGATCTCGTTTTGTGCTATTTTGCTTGGGCTTTGATCCAAATTAAGTTGGGTTTAGCCCAAACAATATTTTTGACTTTACACTAAGACTCATATATACATTAATTGATCATAATCGGTCCATCAATAATTATAATCAATTTGGTTAAGTTCTATATGCATTCGTGTCCAAAATCTTGGTAAAATACATATAATGCCTTGAATATTAATTAATCACATTTAGCGGCATTTCCACATGTTACTCCTCGTAACATTAGCGACAATACATGACATATTGTAATCATATAACACGTAGTCCAAACTTAATTTATTGAAATTGACGTCTCAATTCCAACACAATTTCCTCAACTCTTGCACCTTCTTGTGTAGAATTTCCATCATCATGTGAATCAATTGTACATACAACATTCTTATCCTTATCGTCCATGTTATTGATACTCTCATCAAACTTGACATGCAAGACTCAACAATAGTTTTAGAGTGAGGTAAATACATTATATAAGTCATACTTGTAGATGAATAGCCTACAAAAATTACTTCTAAAGATTTTGGATCAAATTTATCTAAACTCAAATATTGGTCAAGTACAAAATATTTTGATCCAAATACCTTAAAGTATGAGATGTTTCGCTTATATCCTTTTCAAATTCCATATGAAGTCTTGTTGGTCAAAGGTCTAACATATACCCGGTTAATGATTTTACATGCGATATTAACCACTTTGGCCCAAAGAAATTTTGGTGTCATGTACTCATTTAACATTGATCGTGCAAGTTCTTGTAAGTTGCGGTTTTTACGTTCAACCATTCTGTTTTGTTGAGGTATTCTTGGTGCCGAGAACTCATGCTTATAACTATTTTGGAGCAAAATTCGTAAAACCTTGAATTTTGAAATTCACCGTCATGATCACTACAAATGGAGACTATCTTTATCTCTTTTTGGTTCTCTACTTGTGAGCAAAACTCAATAAAGTATTCACAAACTTCTTCTATGTATCTCAAAAAGTTGACCCAAGTGTACCTACTATAATCATCAACAATGACAAATTCATATTTTTTTCTTGGTCAAACTAGATATGTTAATTGGTCCAAACAAGTCCATGTAAATAAGTTCTAAATGTCTTTTGGTTGAGATCCGATCTTTTGGTTTAAAACTAGTCTTAGTTAGTTTACCTTTGATACAAGCATCTCACATGCTATCAACATTTATCCTATAAATCGGTAATCCACGTACTAACTCAAGATTGACTAGTTTCTTAATAGAATTGAATGAGGTAATGACCTAATCTTCGTTGTCATAATCATGAGTCTGAATTGATTGTATTTAGACAAAGTTCATCAGAAATAAAATGGTTGATGTGAATATAATAAACATTCTTGGCTCTTTTGCCGGTATAGACTAACTCATTGGTATGGTTATGTACAATGAGCTTTTTTTATCATTGAAGCTAATGTGAAAACCGGCATCACACAACTTACTTATACTCAATAAGTTGAAATTTAAATCATCAATCAAATAAACATTATCAATAGTCACATGTATATTACCAATAGAATCATTTTCAATTATCTTACTCTCACGTTCATTACTTTCAAAGGTGACTTGACCTACATCAAAGGACTTAAGACTCTTAAACACATGTTTGTTGTCCGTCATGTGGAGTGAACAACCATTATCTATAATTCAAGAATATCCCTTAAATGATGAGGTCAAATATATCTATGTATTTTGAAAAAGATATGTGATTACTAATTTGAAAAATTCTTTTTAGGTTCTACTTTTTGAAAAATTCAAGGTTAATCAAGTTTAATTGAAAGACTAAGGAACCCAAACATAAAGATTTTTTATGTTTTCTTTTCTTTTGAAGGAACATTCAAAAGTCATATGACCATGGTGGTTACAGTAATTACAAACAAGGTTTGAATCGTTTGATATCCAAGGTAATTTTCTTGCGCAAAAATAGGGAGTTTTATCTTTATATTCAAAATAAATTTTCTTGTAGTGATACCTCTTAGTTGTTTCTAACCTGGGTTTCTTATAATAAAGCCCTCTATATGTGCTAACCTTAGATTTGTTGTATATCTTTGAATTGGCATAAACTTGTTTATAGATTTAACCTTCTTAACTAATGTTCTAGTACCCAAGTTAGCATTGTGTTTATGTTTGAAGTATTTGTTGGAGGAGAACTTTTTGTTATATCTAAAAGCCAAGCTTTTAAATAGCGGCGATAAAACGGCAATTTAGCGGTTTTAGCGATTTTTGGAGCTATAACGCAACATATATTGAAAAATGCGGTTTTAGCGGTTTTTGGCGATATAGCGATTTTAGCGGCCGATAAAGCGGACACGATTTAGCGTTTTAGCGGCGATATAGCGGTTTTAGTGGTGATATAGCTGTTTTTGCTGTTTAATTGTTATTTTTTTAGCAGATCAAGTTTTATGTGACTTTTTCATTTTTTTTCTTTATGCTTCTAAACTACTAATATACTTGCTTATGAATTATTCAATATAGAGCATGGTTAAAATAATATGCATAGTACACCCCATTTCGTACTATGCGGTCATTTATATTTAATTTGGTCATTAAATTGTTATTTAAGTTGCTCAATAAATTCTTCATATCAAAATATTGTAGGAAATAAAATTTTGTAATTTTTAGAGCTTTCTTGTTATTTTTTAAATATTTTTTAAAAACAGCCCAGAAATGGCATTTTTGTAGTATTAAATCTGGACTGTTTTTAAAAAATATTTAAAAAATAGCAAGAAAGCTCTAAAAATCACGAAATTTGATTTCCTACAATATTTTCATATGAAGAATTTATTGAGCAACTTAAATCTCAATTTATTGACCTATATATATATGCATAGTACGAAATGGGGTGTACTATGCATATTATTTTAGCCATGCTCATTCAATATATTATTCTTTGAAAATATATTTTGTGAACAAATTACTATTATATGCTATAATTAAGCATACAAATTATATTAATTATAATTTATACTTAATATCATTTGAAATAAAGTAATATGATATAAATATCGATATGGTAGTTGATAACAAATTATTATTATATGTTATTATTAAGCATATAAATTATATTAATTATAATTTATACTTAATATCATTTGAAATAAAATAATATGTTATAAATATCTATATGGTAATTGATAACAAATTACTATTATATGTTATTATTAAGCATATAAATTGTATTAATTATAATTTATACTTAATATCATTTGAAATAAATTTATATGATATAAATATCGATATAGTAGTTTATCGACCGTTTTATCACCGATAAAACGCTAAACGCTAAATCACTCCTCCACTGCTAAACCGCGCGAACCGCTATTTTAAACCTTGCTAAAAGCATGATTATGATTCTTTGATTTGAATTGTATTGACTTTTGGTTTATTTTGGTTGGTACACTAACCTCAACAATTGTAGGTTCAACCTTTGAAACATTTGTTTCTTCACATTTAGACTCAAGATGACTTAATTTCAACTCCAAATCACAAATTTTCAAAGCACTTTGATTTCTTCATCCTTCATATTCAAACTAATTCTTATTTTATCATACTTAACTCTTAACTTATATTCACTATAGATAGTTTGGTCATCATAAAAAGGTTTACTATTCTTAGCTATAGATCTAAGACCTAAGCTACTTAAGTTTAGATATACTCCTCCTTGCTTGTTAGATGATGAAGAAGCTATGATTTTCTTTTCTTCGAAGTATTCATTATTGATCTTAGTGAAGACTTGAGTTACTTCATAATCCAAATCTTTCTTTTCTTTGCTTTCCAAATCTTGTTCTTTTGCAATGAGGTCCTTTCCTTTCTCCGAGATGATTGTAGCTTCATCTTTATGAATCACTATATTTAGATCACTCTTGTTAGAACTAACATCATTGCTAAATGCATTGTCAAGTATATGCCAAATTTCAAATGTAAAGTTAGAATCAATAAGAATTTCACCAATTGACTCCTCTACAAAATTCAATGTGAAATAAGAATGATAACTATTGTCTAGAGTCATATATGGTGAATCTTTAGTGGCATCAAATATTTCTTTATCAAGAGTGTATAAGAGATCATCTCCATCTAAGTATTGTTGCATTGTTTTTTTTCAAGATTGAAAGTTACCATTTTGCATAAGCTTTAAGGATTCAGCCATATTTGTGTTTAGACTCATGTTGATCAAATTAGCTAGATATGAACCTTTATGCTCGGATACTAATTATTAGAATAAGATTCTAAGATCAAACAATAGTGAAGAAACATTTTATCAATTATAATGCAAACTTTTAGATCTTAATTACCTAGCTAAAATCTCATTCAAGCAAGTATTAAAAACAATAGAACAATTCAAACAATAATATGCAAAGATAGTAAAAGAGAGAGTAAGAGAGAGCAAGAGGGCAAGATAACACACTATGTAACGTGATCCAGCTTATAAACAAACTAGGCCTACATCCACGGGATCTCCGAATCCAAAAATACATTCGGGACCGATTCCACTAAATCACAAGTGTTCTTACAATTGCGAAACCTATCTTAGGTTTCTATCAACAAGACGACCAATTAGGTTCTTAATTCTTTGCGAGGGGCTACACCACTCTACAATGGCAAACGTGTCCGATTGACAACACAATCAAGGACGAGGATGAACTACTTGACAACACAACGTAGTTCATCAAACTAAAACAACAACAAAGTATTCTCTCGGATTAACAATTAGAAAATTATCTATCCTAAAATGCTTGTAAATACACATTAAATCAACGAAAATGAAGAGACGCTTTTGTTCTGAATTGAAATAAAAATACACATTAAATCAGTGACGAAGCCACGTATAACCAGGAACCAGGGTCAGAAATGTTTTAAAAAATGACCACGTATAACCAGGGACCATGTATAACCAGAAATGTTTTTGAAAATGATCATACATTTGAAATTTTTAAAAAATATATGCTTACAATATAATTTATTTTATAAATATAAATCATTCTGTACTATTGAATAAAATCATAAATCATGAACCATATTGAGAAAGCCCTAAATCCTGCTTTGCATTAAATGGCTGGGGAACTACATATATACTCTTTTGTTCTCGAGTTCAATTAAGAATCGTAATTCGTACATAAACAAGTACTGGCAGCACGTGTAGCGAGGTCGACTTATAAGTTATAACGAGGAATCTACGTGTCGTACTCGGAGTAAAGGTTGTACATAGAGATTAGGATCTGTTAATATTTATTATTTAAAGAAAACAAGTAGTTTCAGGTGTTCTTTCCTTTTTGATGTTGTGGTAAATATCCAATTTGAAAGTTTTGAAGGGTATATATGTACCCAATTATGAATTATCCCTCTACGTGACTAGTTTTACGTGCATTTGTAAATTATTCGAGAAAGATTAATTTAATTAAATTTGAATAATATTAGTAAGAGCGATGACAACAAAATTGTAATAATTATGATGATAGTGGCAATAAATTCGTATAATATTATTTCAATTATTAAAATAAAGTGAAACCTATAAATAATAAAATAAAGAAATATTTAATTCATTTATTCCACTTTATCTACTTTTCACTAAAAAAACTAAAATAAAATAATTCATTCATTCTTACTCCACTGACTCACCCACTTATCAAACGGAGAGAAGGCCCAATCATATATAATCATATGCTTTAAAATCGATGCATCATGCACGCAAACACCTTCACCAACTATAAATAAATTCTTTCAAATAATATGCTTTCCCATTGTGGTTAGCTCAATAATATATTACCTATCTAGGGAACTACACATGTATTTTTTTTTTTTCTGTCAACACTAGTGCAGCGTTCAATAAAGAATCGATTAATATAAACAAGTACAGTGGCGCGGCTGTTGAGGTGATTAATATAAACTAGTTACAAGTTGTCCAAATTTTTTTATAATGACGACTAATTCCGTAATTCGATGTGTTATAAAAGGTCATACATACATAATAAAAAGAAAAGCACCTCATTTTCTGTGTTTTTTATATGCATCTCTGTTTATATATCGACTAAAAAGTGTTTACACATGATGGCAAAAATATTTATATATAATATTATCAGAATTAAACATCTCGAAAAAACCTGTATTTTTTACTTGTTCATCCAAATCGTTAACTAGAATGTTTTTATCATCACAATAAGAGAATGTTTCAAACATTTTGTATAACAGAGACATCTTTACATTGTAAATTAAGTATAAACGGTTTTCTATGCAAATAATAGTTGTTGTATATAAAGTCCAAGAATATTGTGACAAATTTAAGTTTATCATTCTAGGACCACTTAGTAATCGTAAACTAGAGCGAAAGCGTTATCTTGTTTCATGATTGTTGTTTTTTGAACTTAAAATTGATCCGGTTGCTTTGCAGTCCTTCTTCTTATGAAATATTATCTTCTCTTGTGTGTACAACACCACAGTAGCAGCGGTTATGTAAACTTTCAAGAGAGTAAGTTCATTGTTGCCGGTTATCTTAGTTTTTTACTCGACAATATCGTGCAAATCCTGATGGCTATATTAGATATTCAAATTTGGTACTAGTTTTTATTTTAAGATAATTATAGTATTACTTAGTAACTATATTAATTATAATTATATATCTTAAATTATAATTAATCATAGTTACTTCTAATATTCAGATTTGGTACTTTTTTATTTTATTTATAAGGCACAATTCAAAATATCAAAACAAGAAATTCTTCAAAAATCGGCACATTTCACATGTCTTGGGGTCCTAAAGTCAAGCATTACGGTCGCAAGATGGTTCCCTGTCAGTTCAAGTTTTGTGCCATTTTTTTTTTGCAAAATCAGGATGAATGCGGGCGCAAGATGCAGCCTTTACGATCGTAATTGTACCTGTGAGTTTAGAAAAACCCAAAATTTTAAGTGTCTTGGCACCCGCAAAACATAAAATGTTAATTGTATTGCGGCCGCAATACATATGCCTTACGGCTGTAAAACACATCTTGTCAGTTCAAAGTATTGTTGCCGTAAAAATAGAAAGAGTTCCTGTATTCAATTGCGGTCGTAAGAGATAGGCCTTGCGGCTGCATTTGACCTGCATGTCAATTCATTTTTGGTTCTATTTTGAGACAACTCAATCTGAAAATTCTCTATTTCGAAATAAATTTCTAAATTGTTGCACAACTTTCTAAATTTAACTTTATTTGTTCAAATAATTATATTAAACATTGATGAATCGTAATTTTGAACAATATCAATTTTATATCGCATAAAATGCAAGAAATATGGCAAAATTCGAATTTTCTATTCAAGAACATTAAAAATAAGTAAATAACAAAATCTAGAAAGCACAAAAACTAATAGCAACAATTAAAATCGATATATTTTTAGAAAGTATCTTAAATAGCGCAACAGAGGTGACTCTGATACCACTTGTTAGTGCAATTCAAAGAATTAGGGTTTGAGCCATAATATCGAAATTCTAATCTAAGCAATTGCAGTTCAAACTATAACTTTCGTGCAATTATTTAAGATGTAAAATAAAAGAAGAGGAAACAATACTTACTTTTCATCCTACGGTCTCCCTTGTACTTTGTCTCTTGATAAGAATGTTGTTGGAGATGGTTTGGACAACACCATTGTACGCTAGTGAATCATTTTAAGCAACTCCCGATATCAAACTTCTCTTCAAAATTACGAATGTACCAAAAAATAAATTTTTATAATGAAAAAGAAAATAAAGACTAATTCTGTAATTCACATCACATGTGCTTTAGAATTCCATACCGATAATTCACAGCACTTGTGTTAGTGACGGTGGTGGTCTTGTTACCTTCAAAGCTTCAATTATTACAATCTCTTCCACCACCTTCTCTTCTATTGGATCGTTCGACAAAGTAATGGAATAGAGAAGTGAAATTTGAAAATGATTTTCTATTTTACATTATTTCAATTGTGTTTGGTTGAAAGCAAAAATAATTAAAGATGAGAAGAGTGATAAAGCTAAAGTTTTATTCCACGTCTCGCCTTAAAATTGAAAATTGGCTTTTCATGAAAGCAGAGGGAGAAATGTGAAAAAAGCAAGAATGTGACTGCAAAAGTTCCACTATTTCATTACAATTTTATCTAACTTCGTTATGTCATGCGCGCCAAAAAAATAACCTCATTATTATTGTCCCTACTAATACTTCGAGCTTATAATTGGTCGTAGCAATAAAATATAGATACTAGACTACTAGTATGCGACGGTAATCGAAGAAGTAAAAATAATACCATCGAGAATTAATAGCAACATTTAAAATTATTGAAAGGACATTCGAAGTATTTGTGCATATAATAGTGCTTCTGGTAGCAATAGAAATAAATAATAATATTAGTAGTAGTATAGCAAACAGTACTGATCGTACTAAAATAATAATAGTAAATCGGCAATAACATAATTATAGTAATAATAATGTAATGTAATTTTGGGTACATTAAAGATACACTAGATACTCTTTTTTACTCCGAATTGTTACATACATCAAAAAATTTATTATAAATTAGGATCGAACGGTTCGAAATGACTCGAAGTATCTGAAATAACTATCGATGTATTTCAATTTTTCGGATTATAATAATACCATTATGGAACAATAATGATAGAACAGACGAGACGGTACAATAACATAACAAAAAATTATTGTAAAATTATTGTAGTGACAGGACAATGGTACGAGTAATAACGGTAGAGTCAGAAACAACAGGAGCTCCTGATCCTTTTTTACTTATAGAAAAAATATAAATAATTTGAATAGAAAAAAAGGTTGGAGATGAAAGTTCAGATAGAAGAACTTTCTCTCGAAATAGACTTCACCTTAACAAATGTAGCTTGTCTCAAAATAGCTCCCGGATTGAACCGCCCCTTACAATAACTGTCAGAATACATCTCCACTATGTCATGACTCAATAACCACCCACGATCGATACCCACAGCAAACCGACAATACCTCATATATATATACTCCTCCTAACACCACGGAGGAACATCAAGTTACAAGTATCACATAATACACAAGAGAATCCACAATACAGAGATAGACAGTTAAACACGTCGTATAACTGTCCTCCACCCGCATCAGCCCAAAATCACCTACGAGTTATTTCCCAGATAGACTGTATCAATGGGTTCTGCAGCACTGTCGATTTTGAAATTAGAAAGAGCTAAATTGCCAACACTGACTACTAGAAAAGATCTATGTTGGCAACACCGACCTTTAGTAAAGACCAATATTACCAACCGGCCTTTTCCGATTTTCCAATATCACTCAAAACCAATTGCTAATAAATAATATATTCCCTAAAACAATAAATTGCTAATAATTACAATTATTATAACATAAATTGACTGAAATATAAAATTAAAATAATAACACAAAATACAAAATATTATAAATATCAATATATTTAGTGAATTTATCCAATTTCTTTGAATCTATAAATAAAAAACGGGCCCCTCTAATTCCCACGTCTTGAGAAAAAAAAAGAAACTAGGGTTTTTCAATTAGCCAAACATGTCCATACCATATATATATATATATATATTCTTGGAAATGTGTGCTAGACTTATGAGAGATGTGACATTTCCCTGCTTTGGGTGGGGCACCATTTGAGCATGTAACTTTACTGCTAATTCATTTATTTCTTTGCCTTTGAACGTGGCTCCATTTGGTAATGTAGCTAGGGACACGTCGCAGACTCTTGGTCCCGGTCGGTCTTTGTAAAATCTCTGTCTGATTCAGTCTTAATCTGATTCTTAATAAAAATTAATAAGAACCGAATTTTAGAAGGATCCGACTCATTTTAAAAAAAACAGATCCTTACTAATTCGGATTCTTTAAGTTCTGATTTTGATCGGCTCTGACTCGACCCTTCAGCTCTTAATAATTATAATAAATATTTAGTTAATCAATAATATATCGTTAATTAATAATATACGTATTAATATTCATTGATCATTCATATTTATTGACAATATCATTACATATTAAAATTATTAAATTTTTTATAACTAAAAAAATAAAAATAAAAATAAAAATAAATACTGAACTCTTATTCGACTCGTATCTAGTCCGGTCCCTTAAGTCCTCAGAATCCGATAAGAATCGTATCTTAGAATGACCGGACCTTTTTCCTAAAAAAGAAGTCTCAATTACCCGATCTCTTTAAAGTCTTTTTTAAATCCGACTCTTTTCGGACCTTTTTTCCTAGACTCTCTGGACTCTTTTTGCCTATTCCTAAATGTAATTTTTCATCATTTTAAATCGGCAGACTTAAAAAGAGCACTTGTGCACTGTGGACCTTTGATAGGTGCAGACATGGACCCAATTAAGATGTCACCTATCAATCAGAAACTCAAAAGAAGAGCTCATTTGACGTTTACAATAATAATCAAATCAACTAATTTTGTCGAAATTCGTGTTTCAGATCTAAAAACCCATGCAATCTATCATGACGGTCTGTGACGCGCATGCAGTAGAAAAATAGAACTCATACCAATAACATATATGGCGATTGGGAAACTGTATCTGCTTTTTTTCTTGGTGAAAAGGAGCAGTCGAACAGAGTGTTTAGGTGTGTGATTCAAAACTAATAAATAAGGTTTATTATTTTAGTGATTGTAAAATTTTTGGTTTAGTATGTTTCGTTTCGTGTTATGAAAGGATATTATCAAATGTGAGCACCAAGTATGTCTTATATTAGAGAAAAGGACATGGTGGAAGTTTCTCTTTAAATAAATATAAAATCAGTACAAGCTGGTATACACTGTTGAATAATTCAAAGTGAATGAGAAAGAAAAAAAGCTGTAGGATGCAATTGAAAGATTGAGTGTTTAAAATTGTTAATCTCTTCTTGTTTGGATGAATACTGAGAAAAAAGAAAATTATTTTTTTCTCATTTTTCTTAATTTGTTAATCTCATTTCGATTTGAAAGATAAATAATTGTTATTACACGAAGTTAACCATTTCATCATTTATCTTTGACAAGCGCAAGGCGCGCTGCGCTAATTAAACTTGTATCTCTGCACAATATCTAAGTTCGGCTGCAAACACACAAACACACAAACACACAACATTTATTTAGTATAGCTAAGGGCGTAGCTCCACATAGACGAAGCAAATAACCAAACTTGACCTAATTTCTAATTCTCGAGGTGCAATAGAAAGGTTCCAATAGAAGGTTGGTTGATTGTTCAACTGAAAGAAAGAAAACATAAATAAAATAGAAGTATTTTTGTTGGTTTTAATAGCAATAACACAAATATATGTTCCTAGTGTTCGATAGACTAGTTTTCACTTGGACTCAGATCATACGACCTGTGTACTATCATATACGGCATGTGTGATGTACATATAAATAACAATTACAATTCGGGTTACACTTTCGCTGATAGAGCGAATTCTAAATAGACAGTACCTAAACAACAAGCCGTAGTTCCCACTTGCATGTTGGTTTCGTTGTTTGTTTAGTTGGTGATCAATTTATGGTTCAAAATTCATATAAACATCAACTCGCGCGCGCATGTTGACTTGATTTACTTATTTGCGATTTGGGTTTAATATATGCATGATAAGTCAGAATTGCATAAACTAAATCCTAGAGTTAAGTAGGACCTCCAACCAGAGCTTGATCTTCAACCTCTTCTCTTCTGTCTAGCGGTTTACTACAAGTTTTCCGATCGTAAGACTTTTTTCCTACAACCGTAAAGGATGCTGAATATGTGATATTTTCTGCGGTTAGAAATCACTTTTTAGAGCAGAAGCCAGAAAGTTAGTTAGTTTATCTTAGCGAGTCCATTGGTGAGAGAAGAATGAAGAAGGAAGCACGAGTCGTTGTGTTTCCTATTTTTTCATTATTTATTTGGAACTCGCTTATTTCTAATATGTTTTTCTGCTCTTTAATCATGTTCATGTGTGGCTAAGTTCTGTTAAGTTTTGCCAAGGTAATACTTGAAACTTTGTTATAATCATTTCGTTTTAGTTATATTCATGTTTTTATTATGCCTTGTTCTTTATTCTCATTGTTGTACCTTAATCCAATTGTAAATCATAGGAGTTTATATTTAGTTATTTACAATTGGGAAATGAAATATTCGATTCAGACCAGAAAGAAATAAGTTAAGTATAAACTAATTACCGAAAGAAAGATATCTAGGTTAATTAGGACTTAATGAACTTAGGGTCCGTTTGGCAATAACAATTTGGAAGGATATCAGAATAAAGGTTTATTATAACAATATGATTTTGCAAAACTCATTTTGAAATAATAAAATAGTGGTAAACGAAGTTATTTCGGTATACCATCATATAGATGGAATACCGGAATACACTGTTTTGTATGACTAAGCAACGAAATAAGCAATGCAATTAGCAATTTAATATATTATACATACTTTATTATTATTATTAATATTATTATATTATCTTTATTTTTAAAATAATATTAATAATTACTATTAATAATTACTATTATTTTATTATTTTAAAGTAAAGTAGATTTTTATAATTTTATATTATTGTGATTATTATAATTATTGTTTGATTAGGTTGCATATTGTAATTAACAATATTTTAGTATATTTATATATATAATTTATTATTATTATTCATATACTTATATAATATTTATTATTGTGATTATTATAATTATTATCGTTATTATTTGATTATATTGTATATTTATAATTAACAATATTTAGTATATTATATATAATTTATTATTAATATTATTATATTATCTTTATTATTAAAATATAATTAATTATACTATTATTATTATTATATTCTAATTTTAAATTAATGCAAATTATTTCATTTTATATTATTGTGATTATTATCATTATTATTTGATTATGATGGATTATATTTGTAATTAACAATATTTTATTTTATTATATATAATTTATTATTATTTTTAATATTATATTATCTTTATTATTAAATAATATTAATAATTACTATCTATTATTGTTATTATTACTAATATAATTATCATTATTATTTGATCCGTAAGCGTGGAGTATCCGAGTAACATAGCTTAATTCATTCTCATACAACTTCAAAATTTTAATTTATCATGCTCAATTATTTCTTCATATCAAAAACTTGTAGAGACAAAAAAAAATTGTTTGAAAATGCATCTTTAGATTTTTTTTAGTATGTGTTTTGCAATTTTTAAAGTGACTTCAAAACAATAATAAAATAATTAATATTTCCATATAAAATTAATTAGATCACTTTAAACAAATGCAAAATTTGTATTTAAAAATTCTAAAAATAGAAAAAAAAATCTCAAAATCCTACAAGACTTTGACATACAAGAATTATTAAGCATATTAAATCAAAAAGTTAAAAAATAATTTAGAATATTTTAAAGTTGGAAACACGAAATGCTCTAGTAGTACAACAAAAGTAATAAAGTCTGGAGGTCTTTGTTGACATTAACCTAAATCATCACACGTGGCCTTCCAGTACAATATATCAATAGTCAGTAGGTACTGGAATCCGGAGACAATAGATAGCTCCTGCACTAGCCTTACCTATTTAAGTAACTATTCCATGAAAGGTATGTAACTAGCTTCCATTTTATACCATGTCTATTGCCTATTTTATTTGTCAATAGTCACTTCATTAGTCCATCACTTCAATCTATTACTTTATTCGCTTTGAATAGTTGAATTGTAAAAAATAATTGATGTGGTAATTATACGAGGCCTGTAAAATATATCTTTTTCAGACGAAGATCTTATTTCTGTTTAAAGGCGAGATTCAACATCTATTATTTAGTCTTATATTTTTGTTTGTGTTTAAGGAGGTTTGACTCAATGATTTCTTTGAAGTTTTGAAGTAATTCTAATTACTTCTTTAAACTGTAAAAATTAGAATGTATATATAGACCGATATGACATTTTGACACTGTGATTATGTCGTCAAATAGACAAAATACTCGCAAACAAGATCCAAATCCACCTGTTTCATCTCCTCTCCTTCTCACTCAAATCTCTCGTTATTCTCAGCCACGTTATTTTTTAAAATAATTTTAACTTCCAATTTTTATATGAGATCTGCGAAATTTTGAATTAAAACGTCAACAATGTGGTCATTTGACTCATTTCTCTCTTGTTTTGTCCCTCGTTTTTTTTTTCTTTCCGCTGATGAATTGAATTCTCTTAAATTATTTAGAGGAGCATCATTTGTATTTCAATTTCTTTGTTAATCCATGTGTCCAACAATATAACATGTGATATTTGTGGTGGTTAATGGCAATAATCGTCATTTCATTTGCGTTATTCCAAATTTTTTTATAGTCAAATTGTTTCATATCTCTTTTTTTTCAAAAAATAAAGGAGATGAGAATCATGCCCCTCATTAATTAACCTGATAAGTTAACGGAGTGTTACATAAAAGGACCAGAAATTTAAAAAAAAAAGGGAAAAAATGAAACTCAGGAGGGATATATAACTTATTTGGCTAAGTTTTGTATGGATCAAAATTAATTTGATTGCATTATTATAGATGAAAAAAATCACATTAATTATACAATTGTTGATGAAAATCAATAATTATAATTGATTTGTGTTTAAAGTTCTGTCTATAGTAGACTCACTCTACTTAATTTATATCTTTGAAGTATTGATTTTTCCTATTTTTATTTATTTGTTCGTAGTTTGTGAAGAAATTATTTTTTGGTCCCACTTACGAAGAAAATTAAATTTGAAAGAAAAACTGTCCCTTTCATTTGCTTTAATCATTAAAAAAATTTCGTAGGACATTTTTTTTGTCCTGCATGTTAGCGTGGGCACGCATTAGCCGTGAAAAATAATACTGTGGCAATCCTTTATAGAACCAAAGATTTTACTACTTTGGGGATTGAAACTGTCGGTTGTAATCAGAGGTGGCAAGTAGTGTCGGGTCGGGTCGGGTTAGTATGATTATCTCAAAAATCGGGTTGTCGGTCGGGTGAGATCGGATCGGGTCTCGGCTCGGGCAACATCGACGTTTTTCGGGTGCTGGGTCGGGTCTCCGGTCGGGCAATGTCGATGTTTTTCGGGTGTTGGTTCGGGTCAGGCGAGATCGGGTTAGGTCTCGGGTCAGGCAACATCGATGTTTTTCAGGTGTTGGTTCGTGTGGGGCGAGATCGGTTCGGGTCTCGGGTCGGGCAACGTCGATGTTTTTCGGGTGTCGAGTCGGGTCGGGTCTCGAGTCGATCAACGTCGATGTTTTTCGGGTGTCAGGTCGAGTCGGGTCTTAGGTAGGCAACGTCGATGTTTTTCGGGTGTCGAGTCTGGTCGGGCAACGTTGATGTTTTTTCGGGTTCAATGGGTGTCGGGTCGGGCATCATTGCTTAGGGTTTCCTTAAGGTGTTGGATCATGTCGGGTCTCGGGTCGGACATCGTCATTGTTTTTCAGTGTTGAATCGAGTCGAACCAGATCGGATCGAGTCTCGGGCTCAGGCAACGTCAGCGTCATTGAATTAGTTATTCTGATGCTTGAAGTAAATGAATCTTGATCTCATTTATACTAGTGAAAAATAATTATGTATCATAATCATTTCATTATCAGTAATCTTCGATTGGATTTCGTTTCTAACTTATCCTGACTTGTTTAGGAAATAAGACTAAATGTGTTGATGTATTTGTTGTTTGTAATAATTTAATGACCAATTTAAGTGACATGATAGTTTGCAAAATATTTTTATTTTTAGGTACTGAAAAATACATAATTGAATATTCAAATTAGTTTTCAGTTAGTCACTTAACATATCATTGAACAATTAATTTTTTTATTAATTTACCATTATTTCTTCTAAAAATTTACATTATTTAATCTAAAATAAATATTAAATTTGTTGAATTTATCATATATCACTTTACATGCATATGATTTTGATCATTTTTTACTGAAGATTAATATATCTTTATTAATAACAAAATTTTACGAGTTTTAAGTCATACTATTTTACTTTAACTAAATTATTGTGCACGATAATAAAAAAATTACAACATCTAATAAAATGCTAAAATAAACTTAGAAATATATATAACACAACAAATAAAGATGTACCTACAATGAACTTGTGTATAAAATCAACTTTTACAAGTCAATTAAAACATATCTTGTACGTAACTTTATCTAAAATATATAATGCCTAGGTGAGATACTTATATTAATTTCAACCAAAGATTCTAATAAATTGTAAGTAAATTGTTAATAACTTATAGATAAATTATAATACAACAACATGTAATAGGTCGTCTGACCCGTTTCAAGTTCAAAAGTAACCTGCACCATAAGTACAGTACACTTTTCCAGCTTCACATACTGGATTTCGTGTAAAAACCCTTCCAAAACAAACATAAATCGTGTTGTAGTTTCCCCTGACCCATCGAGTCAGAGGATGTATCGGGTCAGATTTGTTAGAGGAATGCGTTTGGGTTGTCTACTCATTTCACGGGCATTTTAAAAGTTTAAGAAAAGTTTTCCCTAAGCATAGCGCTGTCCAATGCACGAAACAATCAAACAAATACCTTCTTGCGTCTTACGCTGCATTTTAAGAGCGCAAATACCTTCTTGTGGGTCGGGCGATTTTGCATCATCCGGTGTCGCCTCGAATCGGGTTATGGATCTTCTCTGGTCGAGTCGGGTCGGGTTTCAGGTCATGAGGTGTCGCCTCGAATCGGGTTATGGATTGTCTCGGGTCTGGTTTCTAGTCATCAGGCGTCGCCTCGAATCGGGTTATGGATCTTCTCGGGTCGGGTCGGGTTGGGTTTCGGGTCATCAGGTGTCGCCTCGATTCGGGTTATGGATCTTCTCGGGTCGGGTTCGGTCGAGTTTCGGGTCATCAGGTGTCGCCTCGAATCGCGTTATGGATCTTCTCGGGTCGGTCGAGTCGGGTTTCGAGTCATCAGGTGTTGCCTCTAATTGGGTTACGGATTGTCTTAGGTCAGGCCGGATCGGGTTCGGGTCATCAGGTGTCGCCTCGAATCGGATTGTGGATCGTCTCAAATCGGGTTGTGTCACACCCCATAAATAATAACTAGCTTAAGGGTGTTAATCCCGCCAAGTGTACTTGATTTCAAGTACACGAAAGGCTTAATTTGCCACTCAAAAATATAATTAAGATTAATTTATTATACTAAATTTTAAGTAAAAGCATACACATTGAACACACAATACATGAATCGTGTTTGATTAGTTATTGTTGGTAGTTTGGTACCGCAATTCAATTTAGGTAAGACCGATAGGTAATTAAGAGAGAAAGGAATATAATCCTCAGGAATCCACATTTGGAATGAAGCATGAGCTACTCTAACGGGAGATCTGCTACATCCGCGCTGGGACCAGCGTCATCAGCGGCAGGTTAGAACTGGTCCACAACATGTGGGTCTGATTCCACTAAGTCTCTTATTTACATGTTTCGGGTTTGCTAAGTTAGTCGAGGTACTTCGATTAAAGTGAATTACATAAAAAGGTAACGATGTTGGGATGTCCTTAATGCTCCTAATATAATTTATTTAATAGTTTTACTTAGTCAAGTCTCGCGTGCAGTGTCCGTGTTGCACGGGGAGTGTGTGTCCAATCACATATTCCTTTTCTTTTTATTAAATTTGAGTGTTGTTGTAAAGTGTGTTACTAATTCCTTATTTATTGTGACGTAAGACGATAAGGTATAGAATATAAGTAGAACACATTACGACGAAAGCATGTTATAAATTTAATAACTTTTAGTTGGACTTTGATTTGAAACAGTTCAAAGAAGAAAATAAACTATTAGAATATTTATAAATGTTTATTAATATTGTTCTTATAGAGAAATTGATCAATATGTGTTAGTGTTCAACTTTCACTTAATTATAATTAATAGTACATTATTTGTAGTGTATTTAGATGTTACTTATTTACGTGTATACGTATTGTATTTAATCATATCATAGAGAAATTTATCAATATATATTATTATATATAGAATCTTACTTAGTCTAATTATATTGGTGGTGCGTGATATTTTACTAGTGTATATATATGTTGTATTTAATTTGTTTTATAATTAGTAAATCTTGTGGTTATAAATATTTAATCAATTTAATCGTCACGTATAGTTGTAGCCAAGTATCATTATGTCGGAGACGATGTCGTACCTAATTAACTATCCTACTATATAGTTGTGCCGTATTTATACGTTATATTGTTTTGTGCTAAATATAATATAGAAGATATATAAGACACACAAGTTGGTTTATTTTAATTAATTAAATTTTGTTTGTGTTAATCTTGTGTGCGATCAGAAGTCTGTATTTGTGCGTCATAGTCGAAGCTCGTGCTGCATAGTCTTATGGTCGTCATTTCCCAGTTATACATTTCTCGGTCCTTTTTGTTATTCGAGTCTAGTTACTAGGTATTATGGGAAAAACCTACTAGTTGTGTAATATCTGTATAACACCAACTCGGCTCAACTAGCGTCAAGGCCCACAATACCTAGAACTATTTTATTATTTATTTATACTTTTATCCAGCGAGGGTCCAATAACTACTGTTTGGGTCCATTAAGGATCTAGTGGGCTCAATAGGCCCAAAGGTCCGAATTTTAATTTAGGTGATAACGGGTCCTTTAAGGGTATAGTGTCTTAATGCCCAAAAATGTCCAAAAGCTCGGTGGGCCTAAGGCTTGTCGAAATTCCTTAAATTCCAGCAAAGGCCCAAAAGTTTTTATTAATCTCTCTATTTTTTCCAATTAGAAATCGACCCAATTCATATTTCTTTCAAACAGAGGGTGAAAGAGACAGGAGAAAGGTGAGGGAGAAAGAGAGATAAGAGACGAGTGGGTGAGGTCCCGCGAAAGAAAAAAGGAAAACAGAGGGGAGGTATAGCATTTAATGCCCCACAGAGAGAGAGAGCGAGGTGCAGCGAAGAGAGAAGGGTGCAGGGGAGATAGTAGGTTGTCATAGTGGTATTGAGTGCGGGGAGAGAAAAGAGAAGTGAGGTGGCGGAGAGAGAAAGAAAAGGTGATAGTGGAGGGGAGTGGGGATTTTCGAGGTTTGAATTAAGAGGAAATATGAGTTAATGAGGAGAGAGAGAAAAATAACAGAGGAGATGCGTGACGGTGAGACAGAAAAGGTTATAGGGGAGCGTATCGGGCTCGAATCTTGTTTTCTTACGGTGAAACTCAGTGACCGTTCGTGCAACATTTTCACTTGAACTTGAGATGGGTCGAAATGACTCGTTACACCGAGCATTTGAATTAGAAACTCAAATGATATTGTTTTTATTTAGTTATTAAGGGTAATATATTGAATTAAAACTTGTAAACTATTGCGATAAAAGAATTTAATTTATTAAACTCATATATTTAAAAAAATTAAATATTATTTTATGAGCTCCTTATTATATATATATATATATATATATATATATATATATATGAGCATGGCTAAAATAATATGCATAGTACACCCCATAACGTACTATGCATATAGATATATGTCATTAAATTGAAATTTAAGTTGCTCAATAAATTCTTCATATGAAAATATTGTAGGAAATAAAATTTCGTGATTTTTAGAGCTTTCTAGCTATTTTTTAAATATTTTTTAAAAACAGTCAAGATTTAATACTACAAAAGTGTCATTTCTGGGCTGTTTTTAAAAAATATTTACAAAATAGCAAGAAAACTCTAAATATCACGAAATTTTATTTCCTACAAGATTTTGATATGAAGAATTTATTGAGCAAATTAAATATCAATTTAATGACCAAATTAAATACAAATGAGCGCATAGTACGTTATGGGGGTGTACTATGCATATTATTTTAGCCATGCTCTATATATATATGTATACATTAAATTGTATGGTTATATTGGATTCATTTCGTGTTGTGAATCGAATCTAGACTTGGAGAATAATTGTAATGACTTCAAATTACTTATCAAATCTTCAGAATTGCAATTTAGCTTAAATCATAAAAGTCTGCAAATTGTTCCTATATGCATTTTGTTTAATAATGAAAATTTGAATTCTTAATATTGTTAAACAAGCTTATTAAATTGTTAGAGGTTTGTGAAATTTTAATATAGCATCGCATAGAAGCATTATTTGAATTTATGTTTATTTTTGTCTATAATCTTTACTTGTTCTAAATCCACTCCAACAATTTATTACGTATTCGTTTAAACGATTTTAAACTTTTACTTAGGTATACGTTTGTTTGTTGTAATATTTCATCTTCTATTTATGTTATCTTAAATGTTTTAAATTTTTACTCAATTTCATATGCAAAATTTTAAGATACGATCTTATTTAACAATTAAAATTGTAATTAGCCTGAAAATTATTTATTAAAATAATTATCAAAATTAGAGGGTTTTACATCCACCCCCCTAAGAATAAGTTTCGTCCTCGAAACGATAAAATCCTTGGGTGGATGATTTCATGTGTATGTTTACAATCTTCGATCTGGTTTTTGCTTCAATATCTCTAATGGATTATAGTAGGAACGCCTTTTGTCAAAGTCGAAACTTTGATCCTGCCAAGCGGGAGAATAGATTCGGAGATGAAGTCAATTCGGGGTGAGAATGAATTTGTTAGGATAGGTATGTTTAATTCATAACGTTCTTTTGCAGGAGCTGAGTTTCCAATTTGATTACAAAATTGAAGTTGTGAATTTATAGTTACTGTTGTTCAGTTGATTCTTATTAGTTAATACGAGAAGCATATCTTATCTCAGCTTATCATGTCATCATAAATTTTCCTCAAATTCCTTTGGTATGAAATGATGATGATGCAATGACAGTGTAGATGATACAGATAATGCAGATGATGACGATGATGATGCAAATGATGCAAATGATGCAATTGATGCAGATGATGATAATCATGATCACGAAGGTGAGGGCGATGATGACATGATGTCTTAGAGTTAGTTTGATTTGTCATGTTATAAACCTATTATTAGATACGTGCATCGCACACGTTTAAATTTAGTCATTTGGGTCTTTTGCCCTTTTTTTTCAAATGTTTAATGTTGTAGGAAATTAATCTGATTTGATTAAGCCTTTCAAGTTTTACTAATTAGTTGATTATGGCTTGAGCAGTGATCTAATATTTCAAGTCAGAGTATTTATGTCGGACATATATCTTTCAATTAGTCTAGAAGCTTTGGTAGGTCGAAGAAATTATTGGCAAAATTTCTTGTTACGTTTATCATCCTTGCTCTACATTTTTAAGGCGAGGTCCACGAACTGAAAGTCCTCGTATCGGAGTTGCGATCATAGTCTTTTTGTGATTGTGTGGGAGCGGTTGTTAGACATGGGGTGATCAAATCTAATCGAATCATTAGACAGGTGTGTCAATAGTTCAAATTTCGATAATAAAGGATGTGTTTAGAGTGGGATTATGAAGAAAATTTTCAAGATATTTTGCCATACAAACGACCAACAATTGAGGAAATCTTGGTTGCTATGTTTCAGAAGTGGAGTTAATGAAGTCAATAGTCAAGATTTAACATAATTTGGGGTCTCCAATGAATTAAGAAAGTAAAAAGGAAGAACTCGACCTTATTTCTAGAAATAAGAAGAGAATCACATATGTCAACTACGATGGGAATTCGAAGGAGAATGTCTTAAATTTTGTCTACAGAATATTTTCCTCCAGCTCGTTGTGACAAGAGTGGTGTGTGGGTGGTTTGGTGGAGGTTAACAACGGGTGGATTGGGTGCAAGGTGTGAAAAGTTCATTTAAGAACGATTTGAAGTTATCGCATTATCTAAAGTTTTACATGTTCCTGTTCTCGGCGAGCTCAATCGTATTATCGTTTACAGTCTTTTAGGTTTTCATTAGACTACGTATTAGTCTAAACCAATACTATTTTCATTTAAGGAGTGTATCCTAAAGGAGATTCGACAATAAGAATGGCATTGTCGTATAGCCAGATGAAGGCGGTCTTAATTACTGACAGTTTGGGTTTGGCGCGACTTCCCTTAAAAGGGCGGTCAGCCTTTGACGTTTGTTCGGTGTTGTTTCAAAGAGAGGTCCCGTGTCGAGGCGACATTATGCGACTCGAGTTTTCACCGTACCTTAAGCGTCATGTGTCGTTTGGTGCCAAGCGTCATGCGGCGGCGTCATGCGGCAGCGTCAACGTCATGCAGCAGCGTAATACGACAGCGTCAACGTCATGCGGCAGCGGCAGCGTCAGCGTCATGCGACAACGTCATGCGACAGCAACATGCGGCATCATCAGCGCGTTGTCAGCTTAATGACTTTGAGCTTTCGTTATCTTTGGCGCGCCCTTGGCGAGCTCCTTGATCTCGTTGGATAGAGGTGATGACGCTCTATCTAGCGAGCCTTTGCATTAATTACGCGTCTCAAGGTTTAATCTCGAGGTGGGCACAAATATGGTTGCCTCATACAAGGCCTCAGGTACTTAGTCAACTTTCAGAGGCTAAGCAGAAAACTTGTCAGTTTGCCAACTTTGGGTTTGAATGTTTCGGCATGTCTATGGCAGATTTGTTTAAATCTGGTCTCGTTGGGTAGTGGAGATGAAGCTTTGTTTAACGAGCCCTTACGCTTATTTTGCGTCACAACAGTTTAGCCCTGGGGTGTGCGCAAATATGGCTACCTGATGTGCCATACTGAGGTACTCGGCCTGTTTTCAGAGGCAAAGCAGAAATCTTGCCTGCTTGCCAACTTCAGGATTGATTATTTCGAACTTGAAATCGTTAAATAGAGGTGGTTACGCTTGTTCTAACGATCTCTTGCGCCAGTTGTGCGTCGCAGCGGTTTATCCTGGAGATGCACACGAATTCAGCTAGTTGGTACATAGCCTTGAGGCGCTTACTTTGAACTCCCCTAGGTGCTTACTTCGGGGGCTGTTTGGATGTAATCGGGTCACAAGATTGTATCGAGGGAGTCATCTTTTGAGACATTACATTACCCTCAATGCAGAAACCCTTTATCTGTTGTTTAATTTGCTTTCGTTTGTTTGTTATTCATGCTTCAAATACGAGAAAACGCTCAAAGTGTGCAAGCCTTGTGTCAGCATGGTTTTCGAGTTAGACGTTTTCAAGTTTCCGCGTGATGAGCAATCCGTGTTGCTCGGTGGATTGCTAGTACATATTACGTACTTCGTTACGACATTATATTTTTGTCCTAACTCGTTGTGGTTTGTTTTTGTAGGGGGCTTAAAGTTTAAAGAAAAATCACATTAATAGTATCTTTTCTACTCTATTGTTTGTAATATTATTTATTCATTTTCCTATTAGGATTTTGGTATCGTAGAGGTCTTGGCATCGTTGAAGCGTTGTCCTACGATTAATTCATTTAAATTCTAGACCTATCCTCACTCAGACCTGAGCGGATGACATGTACTATTATGCGTGCTCATACTGATTTCAGCGTTGGAAGTGGTGACCTTGTACATGACTGATATCGTGTCGTAGCACGATTTATCAACCTGGCTCTAATACCACCGAAGGATGTCACACCCCAGAAATAATAACTAGCTTAAGGGTGTTAATCCCGCCACGTGTACTTGATTTCAAGTATACGAAAGGCTTAATTTGCCACTCAAAAATATAATTAAGATTAACTTACTATACTAAATTTTAAGTAAAAGCACACACATTGAACACACAATACATGAATATCCAACAATTTCACATATATATATGAGCATGGCTAAAATAATATGCATAGTACACCACATAACGTACTATGCATATAGATATAGGTCAATAAATTGAGATTTAAGTTGCGCAATAAATTCTTCATATGAAAATATTTTAGGAAAACAAATTTCGTGATTTTTAGAGCTTTCTTACTATTTTTTTAAATATTTTTTAAAAAGAGTCCAGATTTAATACTACAAAAGTGTCATTTCTGGGCTGTTTTTAAAAAATATTTAAAAAATAGCAAGAAAGCTCTAAAAATCACGAAATTTTATTTCCTACAAGATTTTGATATGAAGAATTTATTGAGCAACTTAAATATCAATTTAATGACAAAATTAAATACAAATGACCCCATAGTACGTTATGTGGTGTACTATGCATATTATTTTAGCCATGCTCTATATATATATATATATATCCGGGGTCTGTACAAAGTTTTACAGCGGAAGCTAAAGAAAGTAAAATACATATAGGGGAGGATGATCCCATCAAATGACATGGGAACGACCTCACTAACCTACTACAAACCACTCCTAACAAAAGATAGTAAACCACCGTGGAATGTGAGTAATTTATAAAAATTACTCAGTGTGGATTAAGGTCCAGCCTTGGATTATACTTGATTCAAGGCTGGACCAATCACATTTACTGATATTATATATATCAAGTTACTACACCTAGCTTGTGTTTTGTTTAACCATTAATCAAATTAAATAACTACTTAAATCTATCCAAAGAGGCGATACGAGAAAGAAGCCCAAAATATTTATGAGGAATAATAATATACAGTAACCAATATGAGAATATATCAAACTCCCAAACAAATGTACAAACTAAATTTTAAAACCCGAATGTAGGACTTCAGGATTCGCCCCCTTAGACGGGTCTAGTATATCAGCCACTAAATCTAAGGGTACCGTTAGACATGTCTAGTATAATCAGCCGCCAATCCAACTTACTTCCGAGTTTCCAGAACGAAATGCCCTGATAAAAATAAAGCGGCTATAAAAGCACACACTCGATCAAAAGCAAACCGAGAAGCCTACCCTTACAAAAAAAAACAATAAACATAAACTCTTGATCTCAACCGTCTACGAAAATAAAAAACCGACTACCCGTTTTAATAATAATAAAAAGAGAACTCTCTGTACTAGTTAAAGCCAAGGGGAGGCCCAGATTTTCCCGTTATCACTAGGAGTTAATAGGGGAACTCTCTGTACTAAAAGAAATATATAAAGAACGGAATAGCTCCAATACTTTACATATGACACGCATACTATAAACTGAGAAATCGAACCTTGATCGCTCAAAGAGGAAGTATTATATTACATATACTAATATGGATCTTTGGAAATGGAACTCTCCAACTGGCACTACAAGCCATCAGGTGATGGTCACGTTTGATGGGCATCAGCCGAATGTCTATGTAGACAACCCGATACGAATACCCCACGGGCTATGTCAGACATCGTGACACGTAGACGCAGCGCGTTGCCCTCAAATCACATCCAACTGGTGATCACCGACCCGACTCTCATCACTCCTGACGAGAATTTATATATAATATTTATACGTATCTACTTATAAGTAACAAATAGCCTAATACGATCCATATATCGGATCTTATATGCAACATGAAATGCATATGACATGAGATGCACGTTTGTCTCAATAGTTGGTTCAGTTACCGGTATGCAATTATGACAGTTCAAGTCCTACGAGCCTGATTAGTTATTATTGGTAGTTTGGTACAACAATTCAATTTAGATAAGACTGGTAGGTCGTAATTAAGAGAGAAATGAATATAATCACCAGGAATCCATACCTGGAATAAAGCGTGAGCTACTCTAACGGGAGATTTGCTGCGTCCGCGCTAGGATCAACGTCGTCTGCGGCAGTATAGAACTGGTCCACAACGTGTGGGTTCGAGTCCACTAAGTCTCCTATTTATATGTTTCGAGTTTGCTTAGTTAGTCGTGGTTCTTCGATTAAAGTGAATTACATAAAAAGGTAACAACGATGGGACGTCCTTAATGCTTCTAATGTAATTTATTTAATAGTTTTACTTAGTCATGTCTCGCGTGCAGTGTCCGTGTTGCACGGCGAGTGTGTGTTCCAATCACATATTCCTTTTCTTTTTATTAAATTTGAGTGTTGTTCTAAACTGTGTTACTAATTCCTTATTTATTGTGACGTTAGGATGATAAGGTGTAGAATATAAGTAGAACACATCACGATGAAAGCATGTTATAAATTTAATTACTTTTAGTTCGACTTTTATTTGAAAAAAAATCAAAGAAGAAAATAAACTATTAGAATATTTTTATAAATGTGTATTAATATTGTGCTTATAGAGAAATTAATCAATATGTGTTAGTGTTCAACTATTCACTTAAATATAATTAAGAGTACATTATTTGTAGTGTATTTAGATGTTATTTATTTACGTGTATACGTATTGTATTTAATAATATCATAGAGAAATTGATCAATATATATTATTATATATATAATCTTACTTAGTCTCATTATATTGGTGGTGTGTGATATTCTACTAGTGTATATATATGTTGTATTTAATTTGTTTTATAATTAGTAAATCTTGTTGTTATAAATATTTAATCAATTTAATCGTCACGTATAGTTGTAGTCAAGTATCATTATGTCAGAGACGATGTCGTACCTAATTAACTATCCTACTATATAGTTATGCCGTATTTTATACGTTATATTGTTTTGTGCTAAATATAATATAAAAGATATATAAGAAACACAAGTTGGTCTATTTTAATTAATTAAATTTTGTTTGTGTTAATCTTGTGTGGATCAGAAGTTCGTACTCGTGCGTCATAGCCGCAGCGCGTGCTGCACGGACTTATAATCGTACAGCCCTTGTTGTTTTGCGGCTGTACCAGTCCTTTGTTGACCAGTACCAGTTAAGTGATAATTTGCTAGGTGCTGATGCTGTGCTGATGCTGATGCTGTCATGTCACCTTTATTGAGGGGAGGAGGGAGAAGAGGGTCTGAGGTCGTATCGAGGAATAGGAGCGCACGATGGTAAAACGACAAAGCAACGACACACAGGGCAGGCACTCGAGGGCCTCGATCTGAAGTGCCAGAGAGAGTCAACGAGTGTACGGGTCTGCCATTAATGGCTTCCAGAGAGAGGGACAAGACGGAACGAGGGGAAAAATAGGGAGAGTATGCTCCGAGGGAGAAGAAGGGACAGACGAGAGGAAAGGGTGAAAGGGACAGGAGAAAATGTGAGGGAGAAAGAGAGATAGAGAGACGAGTGGGTGAGGTCTCGGGAAAGTGAGACAGAATAGGTTATAGGGGAGCGTGTCGGGCTCGGATCTTTTGCGACGCTCGTATTTGCTTCATTCGTGTGGTGAGTCACTGCAAGGCACAAACGTGACTCATCGGGTCACGTCCTGTTGAAGAGCGAAATCTTTACCAACCTATAGGTTTATTAGAGGACATCTTGTTTTCTTACGGTGAAACTCAGTGACCGTTCGTGCAACATTTTCACTTGAACTTGAGATGGGTCGAAAATGACTCGTTACACTGGGAATTTGAGTTAGAAACTCAAATGATATTGTTTTTATTTAGTTATTAAGGGTAGGGTATTGAATTAAAACTTGTGAAGTATTGCGATAAAAGAATTTAATTTATTAAACTCATATATATAATTTTATTAAAATATAATTTTATGAGCTCCTTATTATTATAATAATAATTATTATTATATATATATATATATATATATTAAATTATATGGTTATATTGGATTAACTTTCGTGCTGTGAATTGAATCTAGACTTGGAGAATAATTGTAATGACTTGACATTACTTATCAAACCTTCAGAATTATAATTTAGCTTAAATCATAAAATTCTGCAAATTGTTCCTATAGCATTTTGTTTAATAAAGAAAATTTGAATTCTTATTATTGTTAAACTCGCTTATTAAATTGTTAGAGATTTGTGAAATTTTAATATAGCATCGCATAGAAGCATTATTTGGATTTATGTTTATTTTTGTCTATAATCTTTACTTGTTCTAAATCCACTCCAACAATTTATTATGTATTCGTTTAAACGGTTTTAAACTTTTACTTAGGTATACGTTTGTTTGTTGTAATATTTCATCTTCTATTTATGTTATCTTGAATGCTTTAAATTTTTACTCAATTTCATATGCAAAATTTTGAGATACGATCTTATTTAAGAATTAAAATTGTAATTAGCCTGAATTTTTTTTATTAAAATAATTATCAAAATTAGTGGGTTTTACATGTTGGGTCGGGTTCAGCGGGTTTTCCGGGTCGGATCCGGTTCTGCCACCTCTAGTTGTAATGAATTATTTAGTGTTAAATTGAAAAGAAATTAATTTATTGAATGCAATAACACGTGTGTTAAGTGAAAGTATCATTTTTTTAGAAATATATTTTTTATACGCACAACAGATTGAGTTGAAAATACTTAAGATTTGCATATTAAAAGGAAAATATCTTTCATAATAGTTTTCCGGTGGGATCGTCGACACGACAACTCGACATGTTTTCATTAACATTTTGTTGTATGTTAAGGAATTTTTGTGTGTGAAGTGTGAAGTGTGGAGCTGAGAACAATATATGCTCAGGCCCAGCATAAATTCATAATACATGTTAAAATCCACATATTTGATATTTCCCAGCAAAAAATGGGCTTGTTAGTAATATTGATCCGAGGCCTATTTTGAAATCTTCTTGATGGATCTACATCAATTTTGTAATGCCCGTTTCCTTTCCTGGCATTTTGCTTAAATATGTTCAAACCAACTACACGAACCTGTGCTGATCTATTTTACATTAATAACATTATTAAATGGCTTTAAAATTTAGTAGAGGTATGTCATCTATCTATGTTCTCCGGCACTTGACACAAAGGCTTTGCCAATTGCCATCCATATCACACCATATTAACTGATTTAATGGCCCAGAAAGATTTCAATGAATCATTCTTTTCACCAAACTTCATGATTGAAATTTTATGGATCATAGACTTTGGTCCTATCATTATAAATCGGCGGTTAAGAAAAATCATGGCTTACATGTTCAACTTATATAAATATTTTTGTACTTTTAGAATAAACACTTTATAAAATTAGTATGAACAATTTTATATATACTTAAAATTTTAATTTGCCTGTTGAGCTTGTATAAATACTTTTATTTTAGCGAGACAAAAATGCTTGAAATGAGAATAAGCTCCACTCAGAAGATTCTGGGTGCAGATAGAGGAAGGCAGTTAACATAATTGTTTGTTAATTTCATTTTATGTAGTGATTTTATATGCTTAATTCAATTATATTTTTTTCCCGAACACAATTTATTTTACTTGTCCATAAATTTATCACAGCGGATTTTGAAACATAAGTTCTTATTTTAATGTTTGATTTAAAATTTGACAGCAAAGGCAACTGTTAATTAATGTAAATCAAAGTAATTCTACATTTCTACTTAGATATTATTATTATTATTATTATTATTATTGGTACAACTGGAAACTTGTAATCTTAATCGGGTGCACAAGACACTTAACAACACGCCGGCTTAACAATCCATTCCTATTATTGAATTTTTTTTCTTCTAACTCTAAAAATATAGGAATTACATTCATGATCATACTTTCAAATATTTGACAGTCATGGTTCTATTTTTCTACGTTTAGCGTTCAGACTAAACGCATGCGTTCACACTGAAAAAACAAACGACAAAAATGATTAAGTATGATGCAAAATTTCAAATCTGCATTCACATCTAAAGACGCTGTGTTCAGGCAACGTTGTGAATGACACGTCTGGACGCACGTTCAGACGCTACGTTCAGACGTGAACACATATTTCAAAAGTACTTGGTATTTTTTTTGCTTCGTAAACTCGGGTGACCTCTATTTCTGAACGCGTGCGTCCAGAAAACACTTTTGAACGCTGAACGCGGAAAAATAGAGTCATGACTGTCAAATGTTTGATAGTAGAATCATGATGTAATTCTTATTTTTTTGAGGTCAAAAAGAAAAAAAAATCTCTATTATTACTAAGCATTTCGGCTCCGTTCGGAACCATCCCACTCGCCACTGTGCGAGTGGGAAAAAAATTCTGTGAGACAGAATTTGATGGGAATTGGAATGGTTTTTTTTTCAAAATTAGTTATGAAAACAGTACTATTTCTATTTCCAAGAAAACAGTGTCATTCCTGAGGAAATGTGGGAGAGCCGAATAGGCCCTTAGTCTATAACATAACAAGTTATTGATGCTTAAAAGTTAAAATTATACTTGAAAGATATTAGTTACTTGTATCTTGTCTATGGTTGCTTGAAGATCAAACCTTTTTTATTAAAGGAGATCAAACTTTTTTGATTGCTTGACATGAGTCGGTACCAGATCACTAGGGCTGTCAATAGAATCGTTTCTGACCGTTCGATCGTTTTGTTTTGTCTCGAATCGAACGGTCACGAAACGATTTGAACTGTTGCGTCGTTGGACGAAACAGTTAACGCAAGATCCAATGGTTTCGTCTCAAGTATCGAACGAAACACGAAAATTGATGTTATCGTGATCGTTCTTTCCGTTGTTTCGTGTAGTATTTGAGAGGATTGCTATTAGATGATTGCAGAGAGTTTGGGCGGAGTTTTCTAGAATGCTGTCGAATAAAACCCTAATCTTCTCGCTCCCGTCTTTTCTCCGCCGCTCGAACTCAGTAATGGTCTCCTACTCTCTCTCCTTCTCTATCTCTCTAGCATGCTCTCTCTCTCTCACTCTCTCTCGCACGTTGCCTGCCATGCATGGACTCTCGTGCACTCAGCAATCGTGCTTTGTGGCCGTCAGCAACCCTTGAATCCATCATGTATTTGCCGTAAATCCTAGATTTTTGTCTGATCCTGTATTGTGAGGTTTTTATCCCTGGATTTGCGATCTAAGCAAGCTTTCATAGTACAATTTGTAAGCTGAGAGACTTGTCAAGTCTCTCGCCAATATAAACTGTGAGGCTTGGCTTTTGATCGTACATCTAGGTATCTTAGCAACCAAGCAGGTAATCATGACTCGTGTGCAATCATTGCTAATATATAGTGTTGAGGCCCATCTTGTTGTTGTGACATGCTTAGTTAGAGAGAAGAGAAGAGAGAAAAGAGAGAGACAGAAAGAAAGAAGTAAGAAAAGAGAGGGAGAACCTTATACCGTGGTACAATGGTTGATTCCTACAGATCTTCTCAAGAGGCAGAACCTGATCTTTCTGAGGATGAGTATGCTCAGTTGCTTGATGCTTATTAATTTTACATGCTTAGTAATTTTACATACCAGTTGACTTGAAATGCTTAGTTTTAGCTGCTTGTGTTGTCATGCTTAGTTTTACTTGCTTGTGCTGTCATGCTTAGTTTTACTTGCTTGTGTTGTCATGCTTGTGACAATGAAATGCTTAGTTTTACATGCTTAGTTTGATTTGCTGACATGCTTGATGCTTAGTTTGTCATGCTTGAAATGGTTGAAATGCTTAGTTTGATTTGCTGGCATGCTTGAAATGCTTGAAATGCTGGCATGTTTGATTTGCTGACATGCTTGAAATGCTTAGTTTGATTTGCTGGTATGATTGATTTGCTGGCATGCTTGAAATGCTTAGTTTGTTGTGCTGTCATGTGTATCTTGCTGTCATGCTCTCATTTGTCATGCTCTCATGCTCTCATGTTGTCATGCTGTCATGCTTGTCATGTTGTTATGCTCTCATGCTCTCATGCTGTCATGCTCTCATGTTGTCATGCTCTCATGCTCTCATGCTGTCATGCTGTCATGTGTATCTTGCTGTCATGCTGTCATGCTCTCATGCTTGTCATGCTGTCATGCTCTCATGCTCTCATGCTGTCATGCTTGACATGCTTTCATGCTTGACATGCTGTCATGCTTAGTTTGCTTCATGCTTTTAATGCTTAAACTTGAAATGCTTGAGATGATTTCCTATGTAGCATGGGGCCAGGATTGAATCTTGAAACAGCAGAAGAGATTCAAAGGATAGAACTTGATGCCCAAGCAGGTTCTGGTGGTGATGCACCAACTGCTGCCCAACCAAAAAAGAAGAGAAAATTAAAGGAAACATTGACCTCTGAAGTGTGGAATCATTTCAAAAGGGGTCCTACCCAAACTGATGGTAGTTACATCGCTACCTACAATTACTGTGGGAAAGAATATCCTATGTGTCAGCAAAGAAGCACAAGCTCTTTGAAACATCATATTGCCAAAGGATGTAAGTTGATTCCAAGTTCCAAAAGGCAGAAACCTGATGTTTTACAAAGAATGTTGGCTGCTGGCAATGCAGCAGGTTAATCTAAAATTTAATTTATTATTTCTTAATTTAAGTCATAAGCTCTTGTGATTATATTTTAATTGTGCCATTTATTCTTAGGTCCTGGCTCAAAGCCTGCTGTATAGGTGTTTGATCAACTCAGAAGCAGGAAGAACTTTGCCAGAACTGTAATTGCACATGACTATTTCTTTAATTGTGCAAGCCATCATTACTTAAAGTTTTTTTAAATGATCTGCAGCGTCAGTTCAAATTGGTATCTAGAAATACTGTTAGAAATGACTGCATCAACATATATGAAGAGGAAAAGATGGCTTTATATGAGTTATTTCGCAAAATGAACTGTAGGTTTAGCTTTACATCTGACTTGTGGACTTGTAAGGGTCAGGATAGGGGGTTTATGTCTCTTATCTGCCATTTCATTGATGACAGTTGGAATTTAAGAAAAAGGGTCATTAGCTTTACTGCTTTGCCAAGTCCTCATACTGGTAAACACATAGCCCATGCAATTCATGAGAGGTTGGTGCTGTGGAACCTCGACAGTAAGGCTTTTAGTCTTGTATTGGACAATAGTTCTGCCAATGATGCTTGCATCAATGAACTTCTCAGCACCACCTCTTTTAGTAATTCTCTCCCAGTCCATGGTGTCGTATTTCACCAGAGATGGGTTGCCACATCTTAAACTTAATTGTACAAGATGGGCTGGCAGTTATTTGTGATGAGATAAAAAATGTTCGCGAGACGATGAAGTATATTCGTCACTCACAATCAAGGATGGAGAAGTTTACACATGTAGCAACTCAGGTAAATTTAATTGGACTTGTAATGTGATTTTGTAGGTTAATGTTAACTTTTCTCAATGATGCCATATTTGTAATCTTATTTGTAAGTTAATGCTGCAAATAAAAAGCCTGCTTGGGATGTGCAGACAAGGTGGAATTCAACATTTTTTATGTTGGAGTTACCCTTGGAGCTCAGAGAGGCAATCACTCGGTACGCAACACTTGACAGAAAGTATATCTTAAATCCATCTGAATAAGAATGGGACAGGGTTAAGGCACTTGTTGAGTGCTTGAAACCCTTTTATGTTGCAACACTCAAATTGAGTGGGACAAAATATCCCACCTTGAACCTCTTTTTCTCAGAGTTTTGTGAAGTTTATCTGATATAAAGAAGATGGGTAGTAATGATCATTCATTTGTAGTTCAGATGGGTAAAGAAATGTTTATCAAATGGGATAAGTACTGGAAAAATGGTAGCACTCTACTGGCAATTGCTTGTGTGCTTGATCCTAGATGCAAGCTTGTTGTAGTTGAGTACTACATGCAACATATGTATCCAGATGAGTGTGTTGGGTTCATGAAAAGCTTGAAGGAATGCATGAATGCCTTATTTTCTGAGTATGTTAAGACACACTCAAGAATTGTACAAAACCAACCTCCCATCTCATCACAACCATCAAGGTATTAAACTAATCTTAGTTTCCTCAATTCATTGATGACAAAACAATCATTACTTACATGTGTATCTCTTTGCTGCTATTTCTCATCACAACCATGCAGGACTCCTCTGGTATCAGCTCCTGTTAGTGATACCAGGGCTGCTTTGAAAGACTTTATGCGTGTTAAGACTATCTCTGAGCCCACCAAGTCAGATATAGAGGACTATCTTGCTGTACCTCTTGACCCAGCAAGCATAGATGAAGAGTTTGATGTTCTTGGATGGTGGAAGCTGAAGGCACCAAAGTATCCCGTCCTTGCTCGGTTAACAAAAGACATCCTTGTTGTTCTGATTTCGACAATTGCATCAGAATCTACTTTCAGTACCAGTGGGAGAACTCTAAGTCTAGTAAGGAGTTCTCTTAATGATGAAAGTATTGAGGCTTTAATTTGTGCTCAAGATTGGTTACATGCAGCAACAACAAGTAAAATCACTGCTTTAGTTTGTTAATTTCCTCAATTCCTCTCTTTGACTCATTGTATGATTGTATCTCAATGTGCAGAAAATGGATTGGAACTTGGTGATCCAATGTGGTCCACTGATGAAATGCAATTTGTTGATGGTGTCTGTGCCAGTGGAGACTTTGTTGTGTATCAGTAATTGTGTCAGTGACCCTCTATATGCTTCTTACTTTGTTAGTTAGCTATGTTGTATTTTGTTGCCTTGTTGCCTTATCAGAAACTCAAGCCTAGAGTTGAAAGTCTCTTTGGCTCCTCATATCTCATCATGTGATTTCAATGATGATAGATCCATTTGAATGAAGTTAAACATTTTCATATTTGCCATTTGGCTGAGATTGGTAATATCTAAGAGCAATCACTTGAGATATGGGTTGAGCCAAAAGGCCTTTAGATGTCATGCTTTAGTTCTGGATATGATAATTGGGTACTTGGGTTTGTGAGGTGTTTTATGTTGTTGTATGTTTTAGTTGAGATTGGTAATAACTGGTCATGGTTTAGGCAGTTAGGCTTTAGCTCATTAGCTGTTATGCTTTAGTTCTGGATATGCTTTAGTTCTGAATATGATAGATCCATTTGTATTCTGGTATCTTCATATGTTATGTTGTTGTATGTTGTTGTATGTTGTTGTATGTTTTGGATCCTTCTTAATGTTCAAATATTTATAACGGATTATCTTAATGCTTGTGCTGTCATGCTTTTATAATCTGAATTTGTGCTTAACGTTTCAACTGTTTTGATCGTTAAGATTAAATGGAACGATCAACGTAATAATTTCTCCTTGCGTTAAATAAACGGAACGATTAACGCAAACACGAAAAAAATTTCGTCTATTCCTTCAACGATTGACGAAACGACTGTCTAACATTATCGTCATCAACGTTAAACAAGCCTACAGATCACCTATATGTAGTTTCGTAATCGGTGCTATCATTTCTATTTTATATGTAGTTTCGTAGTTGGTGCTATCATTCCTAACCTATATGTAGTTTCGTAGTCGGTGCTATCATTCCTAACTTGTATAGTTTCGTGGTCGGTGCTATCATTTATAGGATCTATCAAAGTTTGTTGAGACATTTTATGAGCTAAAATAAACTAAGTCGGTAACAAAGAGTTGAGATATTTTTTACATCAAATTTGACAACTCACGAAATAAGTTTGGGCCTCCATGCTACAAGGTTCAAAGATCTGTTCCTGATTCTTACAATTCGACGAACTCATGCAACCTAACATTCCTTTTTCAGTTACGTAGTTTGAATCGCAGTCGACTAGATCTTGGGCCGATAAGAACACAAGTTCTTTGGTCTTCAGAAATTTAATGACCCTAATGACAGCAACTGTGGAAAAAACCCAACAAGCTCCTTATCTCGCAAAATAAACTAAAAAATTAATACAACTAGCAAATAAATTATTAATTTTAGACTCATGAAACAAATTAACTTACCACATCTTTTTTGGTCCTTCACCCGTAAGAGAATCCAAATCCAAATCTGTAAGGTTTGAAAGAGTTACCACCATGGATAGATTTATCACCAGAGGCAAAGGGATTAATATTAAAGTAGCGACAATTTTTTTTTTCGAAAGCTCGTAGGCATACTTTAACGATAATGTAGATTGTTTTACATTAACAGTTCTAATCTATTACCATACTAATACCCCTTCATCAAAAGAGAGCAAGAACAACAACTTGAACCTAAGTTTGCTATTTCCTACTACATAACTATCTACAACAAAACATCTCACAACAAAATGTCTCATTTCCCTAACAGAGTTCATCATAAAAAAAAGGGGTATTAAGAAGTCTTCTTGTTGCTTACAATCTTCATCCCATGTCATCTTGCAACTGCAGTGCCAACCAAGCATCAGGCTGAGGAAATCTGTTCTTGCGCGTCTCTTTGGCCACGAGATGTGCTGGATGAATATACTGCCTTCCGATATGTTTGATATGAATCTCCGGTCTGCAGTGAACAATCTCCAGACACTTTTGTATCATTAGCATGGCCTGAATTGTTGGTGCCTTCTGCAAGGATCGATAATTAATTATTTGAACCAAAAATAAGCAATCAAAAAAGATAGTAATTTCATTATTTAGGAGTTGGTTTGTCGTTAGTTCATGTAATGCCACATATAACGCTATTGTTTCTGTAATGAAGGCTGTTGCCAAATGAAGGTGAAAAACCCATCGTTTTACTTCTCTGTTTCTGCTATCATATAGAATCCATGCTATGGAGGCATGCTGATCAACACTCCAAGATCCATCAATGAGTATGTATGAAGTGTTTGGTTGAAAAATGTACTGCCTCTTGAGATAATTCTCAGTTTCAGGATGAATGATCCTGTAATCATCAGGTGAAGATAATCGCAACATTTGAGCTTCTTTAATAACTTGTTGTATATCAAATTGCTTCCCTTGGAAAAAGTATGCACATCTCGCTTTCCAAATTGACCAGGATAGTGTAAGAAAAAATGATAAGTGGTCTATTGAAAGATTTTGGAAAGCCCATTCAATTTTTTGATTAGTATGTTGAGGAAGCTGATCCACTCGCAAAGATAGCTATGACATGAACCATACTGCCCTAGAGCCTGGGCATTGAAAAAGCAGATGATCCTCTGTTTCGTCAGCTTGTTCACATCTTACATATTGGATTAATCTTTCGAATTTTACTGTGAAGCTTATATGTAGTAAACATGGCTCCTTTTAGTAACTTCCAAATAAATGTAATTATTCTTGGTTGTATTCCCCTGAGCTTCCAAAGTTTGTCCTAAATGTGTGGCATATCTTGTATGTTACCTTGCAACACCCCTCTTTGGAAATCTATTGCAATGCATTCGTAACCTTCTTTTGTTGTGTAATATGGTTTTTGTGTGGGGCCCCAAACATTAACCTGTTTTGGTTCCATTGATTGTTGGGGAAGGATATGTGTATGTAAATGCATTTTGAACTCATCCTTTAACTGGATAACGTGCCTCCAGAAGGGACTAGAGTTGGATGAGGTTTGTAAATCCCAAAATCGCTTTCTTGAGCAATATTTTGCAATCATAACTTTAACCCACAATTTATCTTTTTGATTAACTATCTCCCATATTGATTTAAATAACAAAGCCTTGTTGAAAAATTTCATGGCTCTGATTCCCAGTCCCCCTATTTATTTTGGAATACACAATTTATGCCATGCTATTGGAGACAAGTATCTATCTTTTTTCAATGCCCCCCATAAGAACCTTGCCATAATCTTTTGTATCTCAGATATGGTGTGCTGCTTTAGCAAGGTGTTAGTCATGTAATAAATGGGCAATGCCGCAAGAACACTCTGAATTAGTACCATTCTTCCTGGCATGGATAGAGTGGAGCTTTTCCATCTAGCCAAGCGATTTTGAACCATATTTATTATGTCTCTGTGTGCTGCAGCTTGAAAGGATTTTGTTTGTGAAATCTGAACTCCCAAGTACTTTTCGTCCTCCTTTGGAAATTGGGCCTTGAGTTTTTTCATTGTGTACACAATGTTGAAAAGCAAGGTTGACTTACTGAACCAGAGTTTGCTTTTTTGGGGGTTTATTTGAAGACCAGATATGTAAGAAAATTGGGTAAGTAAATGTGATATATTGTTCACTTCTCTATGTTCAGCCCTACCCATTACCAGCAAATCATCTGCAAACATCAGGGAGATAATTGATGGTGCTCCTCTGGATAATTTTAGTCCTTGATTTTTTCCCTCATGGTGGGCTTTATTGAAAAACCTTGTTAGGACTTCCATCCCCATAACAAACAGGAAGGGTGACAGTGGGCATCCCTGCTTAAGACCTCTTGAGGTTTGAAGAACCTATCGGATTTTCCATTGATGGCCAGGGTAATAGTACTCCCCTTGAGGCAAGTTATGATTGGAGTAATTATGTTTGTAGGCATACCAAACCAGTGCAACATTACTTGTAAGAAATTCCAATTAATAATATCGAAAGCCTTGTAGATGTCTCCTTTAAGGAGGAACGATTGTTGGTTGTATGCCTGCTTATTGAAAGTATGCATGCTCTCTTACCAGGATAATATTATCATGGGCACCCCTGTCTTGAATAAAACCAGATTGATTCGAGCTAATAATAAGTGGCATGATAGATTTCAAGCGATTTGTCAGTATCTTCATTAATAGCCTATAAATGGTATTTGTCAGGGTGATTGGCCGATAATCCTTTGGTGTTTGGGGATCATCAACTTTTGGAATGAGGACTATCTTAGATGCTAACCAGTCTAAGGGTACATATCCACCGTTATATGCATTTTGAATTTGGTGGGTGATATCCAATCCTAGCATATGCCAATTATATTTCAAGAACCTGGTGTTGATACCATCCGGGCCAGGAGACTTATCGGAGCCCATTTGCCAAAGAGACTCTGTTATTTCATTGTAATCTGGTATGGCCGATATATGTGCAGTGGCCCAAGTTGGTATAGCAGGGTCTGTACCCAAGGTGTATTGACGTAGACATTGGTCAATTTGTGAAGGTTCAAGCAGATTGTGTTCATTATATAGGTCTTTGAAGTATTTTATGAATTCAGTTCTTATTTGGGATTCCTTTGTGAGAACCTGACCCTGTTGGTCTTTTACCATCGTTATTAGATTATGATTTCTTCGCATTGTGGCTGCCAGGTGAAAATATGTTGTGTTACGATCACCTTGTAAGCTCCAATTAACCATTGATCTTTGCCTCCAATATTCTTCTAGTTCATCTTCTGCATGTTTATATAACCGTTGAAGCCATGCTTCTCTAACCATGTCTCTGGTATGATGTAAATCTTTTTGGCAATCAGCAATTTTCCTCTCTAGGTTTTTAATTTAGTTTGGGGAGTGGTAAATTTACCAGCTTGTTTAAATAGTTGTTTTCTGAAATAAACCCATCGTGCTTCCGGGTGTTGAATTTGTGATTGATTCCAGATGTTTTGGCAAATTGAACGAAAACTAGGATAAGATAACCACCAATTTTCAGTTCTTAAAGTTTTGATTCCAGATGAGTTGGGCTGTGTGTTAAGGAGGATAGGAGAGTGATCACTGTGAATTCGGGGCATATGAAGGACCTGGGCGAAGAAAAATGCTGGGCCCAACAAGGAGTTACTAACACTCTGTCTAATCTTTGAAAATGGCTTGGGAGGTATGTCGTTTGTTAGTCCATGTGTAAGCAGGGCCTTTGTAACCCAGATCTATGAGAGAATTTTTATTGACAAAATCTTTGAACCGTTGGTTATTTAAATTTTGAGAACCATTCCCTCCCAATTTTTCATGACTTTGTAAGATAGCATTAAAATCTCCCAGTACACATGCAAGATCAGAGAGCTTTAGTAGCTGGGATATTTTATGCCAGATAAATGGATTTAACTGATGACTTGAGTCACCATACACTCCTATTAATAACCAAGACTGATACCTTTGTTGATGAACCCATGCAGCTACAAAATGTGTGTTGGAGGAAATAACATTTAAAGCTAAATTTTGCTCCCAGACTAAACTTAGACCTCCCCTGGTGTGTTGTGAAGGTATTGTAAAATAATTATTAATTGGAAGAGATTTTACCAGATAATTGAACTTTTTGCTGGAGCATCTAGTTTCTGAAATGAACACCACATCACTGCCAGTTGCTGTGAGGAGTCTGGCTAGGAACCGTTTTTTCGTGGCCTCCCCAAACCACGCACTTCCACGATTAAAGCTTCATTGTGGCATCGGGCCAGGGGTGCTTTCCCTGGCCCGTTTGGAGTTTAAACGATCAACTGCATGTGCTCCTCTTGATATTGCTCTTCCTCAATTCGAAGATCACCTTGAGCTGCCCTTTTCACACTACCTGATGGAGGAATAAAGAAGGGTTTATCCCCTCAGAAGAGGATCCTGAGGATTGGGGACTTGCCACCTTTTACACTGGGAACGTAACTTTTGAACCTGTAACATGAAACAAAGGTACCCGCGTAATATCATCGACCCAATCATGTAACTTGTCTAGTATGTCCCGTCATTTCTTGGCATCTCTATTTTCCGGCTTTAGCGGAAATCTGATGAGACCCATACGACATTGACATGCTTCTTTAATGTGCCCCATAAGCCCACAAAAACGACATACACTAGGTAGACCTCAAAGCTTTCACCTCCTGGAGTAAGGAAATTAAATTTATCTCTGAGTGGTTTAGTGATGGAAACTAAAACTTTTGCCTTGTATACTTTTCTTCCCCCATGCAAGAAATGAGCAGGATCTGATAAAGGATCACCCAACCTATTAAGCAAAAAGGGAATGCCCTGGGATGTTGAGAAATCATATGGCAATCCATGCATTTGAACCCAAACTTCAATGTATGATACTTGAGGGGATGTAATCTGATCTCTGTTATGCACTCTCGTGATTGCTAGTATGTCTCCTCTGTATGTCCATACACCTTTTTCCAATACACAACACAACTCATTTTCATTTACAAATTTTGTTAAAAAGAAATTTTCCTTGAGGTATGTAATCCGCGTGTCAGGATGGACTCTCCAATCACGCCTCATGGTTGTTGCAAACAGTTTCTCATTGATTGAAATATCCATGAGTATTTTGATAATCACACTCTTTTCCCATTGTGGCATGTCCATAGCATTGGATGGTAACTGAATGGGTTGTTCCTCTTCTGCCACTATTCTAACTTGCTCGTTAAATTTATGAACCAGGATATCATGCTGATTATCCATATGAGAAATAACTTTTGGAGAGTTCGATGGTGAAGGTTGAGAAGGAGGATCAGTAGGATTATTTGCCATGTTAAGTATGTTAGGTTTTCCTGGGAGAGGAAACTTACATAGGTATTGCAGATCAGAATTACCAAGAAAAGTAGATTGATATGGCCTTGTATCCTGAAGCTTAGTAGCACTCATGTATGACACGTGTTTATCGGTAAGTATAGTTTCTAATTTGGCATTTTTGACACTAAGATGACTTTGATGTTTTAAGTAATGTACTGTGCCTGGGCCCAAAATACCCTTACTGGTATTAGAAGCCCGAGATGATGCATAATTCGGTAGCTTTTGGAAGCATCGATTTGTAACTATGCGTGAACGTGGAACAGGGTTTGGTTGGTGCACCAAGCAAGAATGGTGCGCCGAGAATGTTGTGATACTTCCTTGACTAAATCGACTTCCTGATCTTGCCGGGATATCTGTATTCTCGGGGGCTTGGGTTAACGGATCTAAAGCGTACCTCATGTAATTTTGAGCAGATTCTGGTACCTGGAGTGTAGATAGGTATCTTTCGTGCCGGTTTACTAGCTTCTTCCGAAGAGAACATTCATCTTTATCTTCAGTGTCCTCTTCTGAACTCGTCCATCCTGGGAAGTCTTCGTCATTGTTATCATCATTATTGTCATCATCGATCTCCTCTATGAAAGGTTCCCAGGAATTGACCATGATCCGAGACCATCGTTTCTTGCCATTATAAATAATTTCAACATACTTGGGGATTTTCTAGGAATTTTCGCATGTGATATCTACTTGCAATCTGCGATGGTCCCAGGAAAGAGTATTATCTGGATTGATATCAACCAACTTTCCAAATAATCCTACTACTTGGGAGACATATTTATGGAACCAGCATTCCAGTGGGAAGTTACCAATAGTGATGTGAAGCCGATACCTTTCTTGCCATCTAATGGCATCTCCATCTGGGTCATTTCCCGTTATCCACCACTTATTGTATCGGCCTCATTCATAAATTCTATCATACAAAAGATCTCGATTTAGGTCCCATGGCATAAGAAGTAAGTATGCACGATCCGTGAATTGAATGTGTGTAAATATTTGAATATCCCCACCAAAGATTGCCGTAAGACGTCTCTTCAAAGTTTCAATATCCCACGGAGGGCTATTCTGATCATTCTCATCAACAAGACGAATCGCTTCAACAAGTTTTTCTCGGAGTTCTATACAAGCAGAATCTGTTTCCATCTCAAGGGTAGTAGTCCTTACTATGGGAGAATAAGAATATTTATTCCTCGGCATTTCTTTGGATTGTAGACTAAGGATGGATTATGAGCATGCAAGAACAATATAGAAACTGCTATGGCGAAAAAAGGGAATTGGGAACGACAGAAGTGTAAAAGAGAGGAGAGAAGAGAAAAGAGAGGATTGGGAACGACAGAAGTGTAAGAGACAGAAGAGAGAAGAAAAGAGGAAGAGAGAGAAAGAGGGAGAAGGTAAGTAGCGGCAATTGACCCCACTCGATATTAAGTTTATCTTAAAAAATATATTGAAATTTTAATATAAGTGTATAAATATGTGTCACTCATTTATTAATTTGACACCACAAATAATTTATCAACATTTTCATTATTGACACCATTAATTTTTCTCAATTAAGTAGATGGATTGAACACATATTTTTATTTCAGAACAAGGAGGTTCAAATTTTAGGCTTAGATTTCTGGTAGAAGTAGTTTACTTATGGATTTGGGTTGAGGCTCGGGAGCTTAATTAGTTCAAAATAATTTGATTTTAGCATATTCGGACTTAAAATTACTTGAAGAATATTTGCGTAATGATAGCATATATTTTTGTATGATTTTTAATGCATAACTTTCTAAGTGCATGATCCAATCTTATGTGATTTTAACGTACTAAATTTTTTACAGGAGATATAAAATATATTTTCTTTTATGAGCTATTGTGCTTTGCAAAACGCAATAGCCTTACTCTCTCTTTTATATGATCTCTTTCCATGCACGATAAGAGAGATTTTCTTTTCAGCCAACGTGGACTTTATTATAAAAGAAGGCATAAGGTGTATCTTGGAATTTTTCTATCAAAATAAGGTCTTATGATATTTTTTGGTATTTTTATAAATTGTATGATTTGTATATACCTAAAAGGCATGTGTGAAAAGAGACATATTTTTAATTTTCATATGGGGCATTTCTAAAAAAGTATATATATATATATATATATATATATATATATATTATATTATATATATATAAAGTGAGGCTATGGTGTTCCGCAAAGCACCAAACGCGTTGTACTTCACATCTATATCTGCGATTTTAAAGTGCAAATGATCGATCCAAACCGTTAAACTTGATTTTCATATTATATTCTTCTCGGAGACCAAATTTTACATTTTTTTGAATTTTTTACAATTTTTAAAGAGGTGAAAAATTGATTAATCTAACGATCTCTGGATCATCCGATATGAATGATTTTCGACCTCTCTAAAAATAGTAAAGAAATTCAAAAAAAAAAATTTAAAATTCGGTCTCCAAGAAGATTTTAATATGAAGATCAATTTCAACGATTTGGATCGGTCGTTTAGACTTTGAAATCAAAGATACGGAGGAGAAGTACAGTGCGTTTGGTGCTTTGCGGAACACCATAGAGCCTCTCTCTCTCTCTCTCTCTCTCTCTATATATATATATATATATATATATTTGGCAGGTTTGTGTTTTAATATATATTTCTTAAATAAAACAAAATTATAGTTAAATTAAAAGAAAAGAGATATATTTATGATTTTTTGTTTATTTACTGATTTACTCTATTGGTATTTGAGAAAAGGGATGTACATGTATGCGTGAGTCTTTCTATTCGATGAAGGGATCCATCATACAACACATGCAATTATGTGACCCTGTATGACATCTTGGATGAACGAGCATTTTCACAAGGGCTAATCATAACCAATATAAAATTACAAAATTCACACATCATCATCGTACTTGTTATTCCTAATGATAAATTTACAGCATCACTATTGATAAGCATCATCAGATTCAGGCCTGGCCTAGGGAAATTGAATTTGGGCCTGATAGGATTAAAAGGGGATACCCCAATTCCTCTATTCTCTTCGTTTCTTTTTTTCCTTTTTCTTTTTCTTTTGGGCTTTTGCTCTTCAATTCAGGTCAGCGATAATTATGCTCAACTTCTTAGGGACTGAAGTTGGAGAGCCCAATCGAGCTTTAGTGGATAACACAGTTATACAAATGGGTTTAACAATACAACAAACCCACATATTTGTGCAATGTAAATCTAACATGTATCATTGTGCAAGGTTTTTTCTATAGAATTTACAGTTCTATGAACAATATTTTCACTATTCAATGTTTTTTATTTTTCAGGATTTTTTTGCAGAATTTTTTCTTTTTTTCCAAAAAAACATAAATAATGACGGAATTATTTTTTATATAAGAATGACATTGATAGTGGCGGAGACACGTGTCTTTTTCTGGTACCAATCGAATTTGCATAACTATAATAAAGTCGATCAAGCAAGCAAGCAAGCAAGCAAGCAAGGTCGTGCTCGTCTATTTTGACGAACAACGGATTCGGAGCCGCTGATCAGAGGATTACTTTGGCGCTAAAAAAAAATTTAGTGATCAACACTGGGCGAAGGTAGAATCAATTAATCAACAAAAGAAAACTATATAATAAATACAATTTATGACTTCCAACAAATTTTCGGAGCAGCTTTATGATGCACGAGGTAATCAATAATTTCAAAAAGAACAATAAATGGAAGAAAGAAAAAGGTTATGTATAGGTACAAATCTATACATTAGGTAGGCATTCTGAATACTACAAGTCTACGAACCTACGCCTTTCCAGTTTCAGTCAGGAAAAAAGAAGTAACAAAACAGCACAAAATAAATATAAAGCAGAATATATGCACTATACAAAACATGAAAGGTGTAAAGAAACCAAAAGGACCGGAAGGCAATAACTGTCTAAGAAGAAAAAGATAAGAGGAATTAAAATAGTCGCTTTCATTTATACGGGCAATTTAAAAAAGCTTACTGTACCTTCACCAAAAATAGGGGGTCCAAAACAAAGCAGAACTTGTACAAATGATATGATGTAGATGTTATTGGCTACCCATATTTCCTGTTTAGAATTAATTAATGATATGATAGTTCTCATCATTTATAGGCCATGCTGCTCCCTGTTCTTAGGTTATAGGTATACTGTTAGCTAGCAACAAGTTATTGAGTATTATTTAGTTTGTATATGCAATTCAATTCTTGTTCATTTTGTTTACTAAATAAAAGATCCGATCAAATAGGACTCAGATATTTCTGAATCCATATAAGTTTCAATTAATTTCAGTAAATGAAACAATCCACATATATATAATTTTAGGATGAGAATTTATTAATAAATTCAGAAGGGATTGAATGACCACAATTCTAAATAATCACAAAGTTACCACAATTATTTTTTTTATTTTCAAAGTTCAAATTGTTGATTCAAACCGTTGAACATGATCTCCACAACAAAATACGCTCTTAGATCAAAGTTTACATTTTTTATTTTTTTTACTATTTATTAAGATGGTACAAATTACTCTAATTATTTTTATATCAAAAGTTTATAGGGAACATAATTTTTGTTGTTTTTAAGTTTTGTTTTTCTATTTTCTATTTGGAGTCACTTTCAAAAATTCAAAATGTGTACTTAAAAACTCTAAAAATAGAAATTTTTTTTGTCACCTACAAGATATTTTTGATATAATTTTTTTATTGAGCTTGATAAATCAAATTTTCAAGGTGATTAAGGGTGTTTTTGAGTTAAGAGCACCGGGGCCTTGATGCTACCATAGCTTTACTCATTTTTAAACATTAAAACTAATTGATTGAACATATTTCATATTATATTGTACGTGCAAAAAAATATTGCATCATTTTAATTTTATTTCAATTATAATCAAGAGCTAATAAAATTAATGATTCAAATTAGACGATTTAACCGTGTCTCTTGAAAGCCATTGAATGAAGTTAACATCTTATATATAATTTTTATATACATATATTTTGAATGATTTAAATTATAATTAACTATTTACATTTCAAAATCTATGCTAAAAAAATAGATATGACGAACACGGATGCATGAACATGAACATCAGACCCGTTATCAAAATAAAAACCACTAAAATATAGTACCTCCATACTCCAGTCCAATAACATGACCAAGATGACCTAATAGCTGTTTTAAAGTTAAACCATGGAGGCTAATCTGATTATTCCACTATACAAAACAGGTACAAACAACTTGGTCACGACATGATTCTTAGCCACGGTGTAGAAACAGAATACCGGTTATGTGTGGCAAGCCATGAGGCTCGATCGGGTTCACATTATTTTTTATTTTTTATTTTTTTCTTTTGAATAAAAGCCCTCTTGATCCAACAATCAATTCTTTTAAAGTGCTCCTTATTACTACTCACGCATAATCACTGCACTAGATTAGAGAAGTGTTACAATGTACAAGTGAAAGAAGTGAACAAATATTATTAGTACATCAGGCTCTCTAGCACTAAATTAACAGAATTTTGTTTAGCATGAAACATTAAATTTCGCGAAAATTATATTGAAACTAAAAGAAATTTCATTTGTGTTGCATGTTTAATTTTTGAAAGTAACAAAAATACATTGCTTTGCACGTTTCGTTCGAACGAAAAAATACGTACGTAACAATGTAATACGTCGTTGCGTTCACAATCCTACTCCACAGTACACAAATTCACGTTATTTGTTTCCACTTTCCACTCTTATTATTATATTATATTATATTATATTATATAATGTCAGAGTTGTAATGGCTGGAGTCGGACTTCAAATTGTCAGGCTTCAAACCTCAGACACATTTTTTGATCTTGGGTCTGTCTTATCGAGCTGAGTAATATACGATTTCGAGATATTTGACTTCAAATCATTATCTGATCTCAGAGTCTAGTTATAGGATGAATTTCTAATAAATTGACTATCATTTGTGCATTTCAAGTAAGTCACAATTTCTTTTATCAGTTGATGAAATTTTTGGTAGGCCTTTTCGTTTACTATTTTGTGATTTGAATTGCACTAGAGCCATTTATTAGATTTTGAATTTCTAAATTAAACTAGATTCCGTTTCTTCCAGTCAAAATTTGTCTGATTCAATGATCAACTTAACTTTCTAAAGCCCAAACACACCGAGTCATGGCAAAAAGTTCATCGTGTAACCGAACATTTATTTCGAACTGTCAAATAATTTTATCAATAAAGTTATAAATAGAACCAAGTAAACAGAACTTCAATTCGGTTTGTTCGGTTACACCAGCAATATGAATAATGTTTCGTAGATACTACATTTGATACCGACATCGATATCGATGTTATTATGCACATTTAGTTGAGTTACTATGCACATTATTTGAGTTATTACACATGCATGTTATTTCATTTTATCTTTGTACTAAAAAAAATATTATGCATATTAACAAAATAATGTGTATAATAACTCAAATAGCATGCATACCAAGCCTGTATCAGTACAAAAATAACATGCATAATAACTCAAAACAATGTGCATAATAACTCAATTAAATATGCATAATAACATCGATATCGATAGCCGGTATCAATATCTATGTATCAGCTCTCATGTGAAAATTGTATGTTAACAACTAATAATATAAAGAGCGAGGCAGTGTTTCGCGAAATACACAACTCTTTGTGCTTCGCATCTATATCTCAAATTTGTAAGTCCAAATGAATTATTCAAACCGTTGAACATTGTTAAACATAATCTTCATATTGAAATATCATTGAAAATCAAATTTTACATTTTTTTTAGAATTTTTGCTAATATTTTAGATGGAAAATTGTTGATTTATCGATTTCTAGACCGTCCGATATGACTGATTTTTCACCTATCTAAAAAAGAGCAAAAATATTCTAAAAATTTAAAATTCGATTTCCAATGATATTTCAATATGAAGATCATGTTCAACGTTTTTTTATCGTTCGTATGAATTTTGGAATTTGAGATATAAATACGAAGCACAAGGTATTGTGTACATCGCGAGACACAATAGTCTCACTCTAATATAAATATAAATTTGCAATTTGTGCATTAATATAAATGTGTAAATTTATATCTTATCAAAACAAATACTACCATGATAATTAGTGCATTAATGTGTATAACATTACAATTAGCTAACATAATATTTACCAATATTTCGATTAATTTGATTTGTCCGGATCGAACAACCAATTCGTTGTATCCAAAATAAATTCGATTATTAGATTAGAATCAAACAATCCGAACCATTTGCACACCCCTGATTTCCTGCATAGGTCATCCACATTTAAAATATATCTATTGGTCTACTGCTCATACTGTAATGAACTAATTAAAGACTACCAATTTAGTTGAATGCAAAAATATTAATGCACTAGTTAGAAACTTTTGCTTAATTTCTATCGAATAATTATTACATCATTTATGATTGATTATGACATTGCTCTTTACGTGTGAAGTAGTTGGTTAATAAGCAAGCGTCCACAATAAAGACAATTTAACAACTTTAATCTCGTTAATTTCATGCTAAAATAAATAAATAAATATAATAGCATTGAACCAAATATTCAGAAGTACAGTTCTAACTTCTTCGTAAGGTAATCAGTAATCTAGGTATTTCAGTGACTATACATGGCTGATACTAATATATATCTAGATGTGAAATTAAGTAAAATGTTGGGTTGATGAGAAAATTTTGAAGCAAAAGGCCCCTGATGAGGTATGATCGAGAATAATGAGATGCAATTGTATAAACAAGTTCCCAATATAAAAATCGATAGAGCAGACAATGCAAAATACGTGTTAAGTCCTCGTGCTACCAGAACTATATATATCAGATAAGAGCAGAATTAAAATCTGCTGTAACTGAGGAAAACTAAATATTAAGTTTTGAAAGACTTGAGTTGAGGCATCTTCTTTTTTCTTAGTTTTCAAGTGATAAACAAACAAACAAAAACCTTCAAAAACTACACACAAAAAAAGAAGAAAAACAAGCAGAGAATTGTAACATATTACTCTCCTTCTCCTTCTTCTCCTCGTTGATCTTTTTTTTTTCTTCTCAGAAGAAAAGAACTTCACCTGATAGAAAGAAATCTCATCTCCTATTATGCAACGGATTCGGGCCGGTCGGTACGAGTCTCTTATCATCATCTACCAAGCTATCATTATTAGCTGCAATGCCCTTTGTCTTGAACCGCTTCACATCCATACCGACTGTGCCGCTTGTACCAGTACTCAATACCGAACCATTACTCGGCCGCTTCTCTCTTCCAATCTCCCTTGCAAAGCCATGCAAGCTTACATATGACATGAGGAGAGCTATAGATGCCACCATCAAGATGCTTGACCACCTTCTCTTCATGACCCAGTGAATTTGCAAAAGAGGCTAATTCTAGTTGAAGAGATGGTAGTGTTAAGCTGGTACTCTGAGAGAGAGAGAGAGAGAGAGAGGAAAACGGAGTCAAAGGAGGCAATAACTAAGGCTCCTAGTATTTTTACAATTGCAAGGATTCCCACCAAACAACATTAAATTGGCCTTGAATTCAATTCTGACCACCTCAGACCTAGATAGAGAGAAAGGCACAGGGATAGAAAGAGACGGAATAAATGTAAAGCCAGATAAAGAAAACACTGAGACCCGACCACTTCTTGTTACTTAAAAATAACCCAAAAAAACCAATTAATAAATTGAAATACGAGTAGAAACAGATATAGAGAAGAAGAGGGGACAGAGGAGAGAAAGATGGAAGAAGGTAAGAGACTTGCAGGAGAGAAGAGAGACAAAAGAGAGAGATGGAGGGTGAGGGATGGGGTCTTTTGCTGCTTCTAAAACCTCAAATTTGGGGCATTTGAGTTCGTTTTCTTTGTATCTTTATATCTTACCCTTTTGGGGCTTTGGTTTGTACTTTGTAGTAGAGATGTGTTGTAAGTTGTAACTTGTATTCTTGTGTTGTGCGGTACTGAGATTTCAGAAGAGAACAAACGCATAACAACAACTACCACTTTGAGACTTCCCTGCATTTTGCACTATTTTGTGCATCACCCATAATTTCATAGGACTTGACGTATTCCCTTGTTGCATTATCTTATTGGCAATGGGATTAATGAAAAGCTAGTTGGGTGTACTTGTTTTGAGGGTACATATATTGGTAAAGTTGCTGTCCCTGCCAATTGTAAATTACATACTTCGCATTTTTACATTTTTCATGGCTCAATATATAAGAGTTAGATTATAATAAAGAGTAAATATAATTGCTCCTTCAGTTTCTGTTCTTCTTACGAGTCTCCCATTCAAATTCAATGATAAATTATTTTTAATTCTTTGTATAAATAATTTATTGAACAAATGCAATGATAATCATTTTTTAGTATAAAGACTTATACTAAAAAATATAAAAACTACTACATTTGAGTATAAAGACTTATATGAAGGGCGTGTAAGGAGGGCTTGTAAGGAGAGACAGTTAGTCGCATCCTATAATAAATACATAAGAACATAACTCTATTATGCTTACGATTTATATTTTCAGTTTCATAATGCAAATAATCAATTTGAGCCGTTGAAAATATTATGCATAGTAAAATCTATTTAGGACACAATTTTTTTTATTTTTTTATATATTTTTATTATTTTATTGGATGGGAGGAATTTTATTAATTTTGAGAGTCATGTAAATTGTTGGATAATAAATTTTTAACCCATCCGATAAATAATAAAAGAATTTTTTAAAATAAAAAAAATTGATTCCTAAGTAGATTTTAGCATAGACAATATTTTCAACGGTTCGGATCGGTCATTTGCATTTTTAAATTCAAGATATTATCGTAAGCACATTAGAGTCTCGTGCTTACGTAAGTACCATAAAAGGTGAAATTTGTTAGTTAGTAGTTTTGTAATAATCTTAAAACTACAATTGATCAGACTAATTGGTCTATAGTTCTTGATGAGAATAGCATCTGTCTTTTTTGGTAACAAACATATTGAGGCCAAATTCAATCTTGAAATTTCTAACTGTTCAGAGAAGAAAGCATTAATTATTGTCATTATATCTTGTTGCACTAAATCCCAAAATACTTGATAAAATAAGAATGACATCCCATCTGGACTAGGAGCTTTATTTGGGTTACAAGAGAAAACAACTGATTCAACTTCAGATACTATGAAAGGTTGTGTAAGAGAATCAACTTGTTCTTTGGTTAACCTATTCTCTAGGGGCCAGAAGTCATTTGATAGATTTAAGATACTCTCATCTTGTTTACCTATTAACTCCCTGTAAAAACTAGTAATGTGTTTCTCTAATTTCTTAGGACCATATTCCATTTCTCCATCTATTTCTAAAGATAGGATCAAGTTTCTTTTCTTTTTAGAATTGGCAATGATATGATAAAATTTTGTATTTCTGTCACATTCTATGTGCCATTTTAATTTAGCTCTTTGTTGCCAATATAGATCTTCATCATCATAAATTTTATCAAGGGATAGGTGGCAATCCTTAAGTCTATCTATTTCTTTTTGTTCTAAATCTCTTTGTTCTTGAAGAATTTCAAGTTCCTCAATTGTTTTTGTATATTCCATTTTATGCTTTTTAAGATTTGCTCTTCTGTTTCTATCCCATCCTCTTAATTTTTTCCTAATAAATTGTAATTTTAATCTCCAACTATTGCCTATATCATTGTTATTTAGTGGGAATGAATTCCACCATTTAATCATTAAGTCTTTGAAACCTTCCTGTTCCAACCAAACTCTCTCAAATCTAATTGGTTTGTTTGAAATTCTTTTTGTATATTGAGAGAACAGAATGATAAGGTTGTGATCTGATTGAATTCTTGGTAGTGATGTTAGTAAGTTGTTATGGTATTGATTGTTCCAATCTAGAGAACAAAAGACTCTATCTAGAAGCGCATATGTTTGTGAACTTGCTGATTTGGCCCATGTATATTTCCTATCTATAAGTACTATTTCCATAAGTTCTAGATCTGATATAAGAGAATTGAACCTATTACTAACTATGTGATTATGAGTGACTCCATTTCTTTCACTTTTTTTCCTGACCATATTGAAATCACCACATAACAAGCATGCTGGATTAGTTAAAGATTCTCCAATATTTTTAATTTCATTTAGAAATTTTTCCCTGAGGTTTGCTAAAACAGGTGCATACACTGTTGTAAAGAACCAGATAAATTGTCCTATTTTATTGGTAATTTTAACTGTAACTGAGAAATCTAAAATCTGAATATCTGATACTACATATTTATTATTGTCATAACCTACTAAAATACCTCCTGAGTTCCCCACTGAAGGTTTGAAGATCCATTGAAAGTCCCTAGTATTCAATCCATCTAGGAATCTAGAGCTGAATGATTCTTTTTTAGTTTCCTGGATTGCTATTAAATCTATGTCATGCTTGACTATATATTCCTTAAGCAAGGCTCTTCTTTTAGCTTTTCCTAACCCTCTGCAATTCCAATTAAGTAGTTTGACCATTATTCAGAGTATGAAATCATCTCTAAATTATTACTTCTACCTTGATTTTCCATTTCATCTTTAGATTGCTCTAACAGCTCACTACTAATATCTATAAGGTCTATCTTTCTTCTAATATCTACTCTAGAAATATCCTCTGCTAAAGGTTCTAGTATTGCTATAAATTTATCTCTAAATAGATTCCTAAGTTTTTGAACAATAGACATCCTGACTTCTTCAGTCCTACCTAAAGAAAAGCCACTAACTTCAAACATTCTAACAACTTCTGAATCAGTAAATTCAGTATATGGAAAATTATCAAATAAATGTGAGAAAGATGTTTTACCAGAATTTCCCCTGCCTTTGCCTTTTTGCTTCATTTGCAGTCTCAGGCTGTATCTGTCACTACCACTGCCAGAATTCCTTCCTCCAGAGCCTCTGCCAGCACCAATCTCTTTGTCTCCTCTCTGCTCTGAGTAGATTTCATTTGCTATTTCTTCTAGTGGGATCTCTTCAGAGGGATCAGGAGAGTTGATTTTGTCAGAAGAAGGGGGAAGTACTGCAACTTCTAGTTCAGTCGAAGTGTCAGTTTCTAAAGAGGAGGAGGGTGAGACTTGCCAATGGGTTCTAGCATCAACCCACTGAACATTCATTTTACCAAATTCTGAAATAGTCATTTTCTTGATCAAGCTGGTATGGGGAGGAATAGTGGTGGGAGGATGAATTTGTTCTACCCAAGGATCCCATACTGGTAATTCTGGTACTGACTCAGACAGAACTAAAGCTTGACAGATTCCAGTCTCAGATACAATTTGACTAGAACATTCACCAACAACCTCTTTGCCTTTACCAATATCTTTTTTGTCTGATTTTTCCTCTTTCTTATCATCTTTTGTAGGTGGCTTAGGGGGAAGATAGGGGTTCTTGGTTAAGTCTTTTGGCTGCCATTGAGTTTGTTTACCCCCTCTACCCCATGGATCTTCCTGAGGATTATCATACTCTTCTTTGTCTATTTCAATGCTAAGAAAGTAAAATTTCTTTCCTGATACAGTATCAAACAACATATGCCTTCCCTGAGGGATAACATTCAGATTAGGAACCCCTATTTTCATCCTTAGAACACTAAAATCAGCATGAGTCTTACTGACAAAATCTAATTCCATAAGATAACCACCTAATTCATGAGCTATCCTAATAAATTCAAACTGCTTCCATAGTTTATATGATAAGCCTGAAATTCTAACCCAAGTACTAATGGTTTTTACTGGTCTTATATTGTGTTTCACAGGATTATATGCTTCTAATGGAAATCTTACCCCTCCTAGCCATACTTTCCCCTTAGATAAGGCCGTACGACGCCATCCTTCGTTGGGTGGTTCTATGAGATATCTCTTGCCAGGGATGGCTCTAGCAGTCCAGATCCATCCTTGAATCTGGACGGCATTAGCTAAGTGGTTTTGGATAAAGACTGCACCCTTATTTTGCTCATCGTAAATCACTATACTTCTATCAAGGGTTTCCCTAAGTTTTATGTTCTCCGGATTGTCTAAGAAAATGATCATAAGGTATCTGTTTGCATCTTCTAGCACCTTGAGTGAGGGAGTGAAGGTTGTCGAAGGTGGAATCATTTTGTTGGACTTTTTGCACTGAAATGAGGTGTGACCAGTACTACCGCATGAAAAACAGCTTGGTGACCTGAATCACCACAATGATAGCACATTTTTCTCCCTAATTCTCTCTCTTTTCTCAGATGAAGAAGTTTGTTTCGAAGGAGATTGGAACTAGGGTTTTCGATATGTCGGAGAAGATGAGGAGATGCTAAGTTAGGTTTGGAGATATTTTCTTTTGGTCTCTCTGTATTCCCTCCAGTTCTTTGATTTACTGTCCTCACCGTTTCGCTGTAAGTTTTACGCGCTGGAATCGTATCATTGACACTCGGAATGGAGAGAAGAGGAATCAACGGAGAATTCGAGGCGACTCTAGGATGTTCTGCCAGGAATGGATACTGAATGGAACGATGATTATCCAATGGTGTAACGGGTTGTCTTACAGCTGGAGTTTGGGTCGGTTGAGAGATCAATTCACCTATGAGATTAGTAGCTCGCAACAATGAATCGTGAATAACCTTGATTTTTTCCATCTGGGCTGCCAATCTTGAATTTCCGATGGGCTTGAATCTATTCTTGAATTTCCGATGTTGGGCTTTAAATGAAAGGAATGAATTTGACCTGGACTATACTGTTTTCAACAACTAATTAATGCAAGAATGTAATCAAACAACTAATAAGGATGATAAAGATAATAAAAGAAATGTAAAATATGATAAGAAAAGAGTAAGCTCAGTAGATGATTAAATCAGAGAAGATGATCGGAGAATATTGTTGAAGAAAATGATTGGAGAAGATGATCGGAGAAGAAAGCATATCACGGAGAAGAAAGCATATCCTCAGAAGTGTTTTATGCAGGACAACATGAGCTTTTTCCGTTGTTAGGTCAATTAATGTGTATGAGTGTATATAGTGCTCTGATCCACCATGTTGTTGGCCTGATACCAAACTAGATCTGTCTGATACTCTGATCCAAGGCCTGATAATATATAATCTTAGTTAACAACACAAACTTCAATTGACACAAGAACTGAGACAACCAGAATACTACCATAACATACCTTATTACATGTTATTACAAGAGAAGGCAATATAGATCAACATAGTCGAGGACAAATTTGCAAATAAAACCATTGTATGTACAATCAATCATTGTATAAAACCGAGGAACAAACAGAATGCAACCAATTAATTAATCACACCGTAATACATAGATACCAGTAAGAATATAAAGGTCAGTTTGGGACACGGCAATCTTTACGAATCTCACCGTCAGAAGCTGTCTTCAATCCAAGCCTCCCAAGCTTCACCATGGAATCAACAAATGCAGTGAAGAATGCACTTTGGTCGGCAGCAAATGTGTCCACTATGCCGATTGAACTTGAATCAAAGTACAAGGCACTATCTGAGAAGAGAACACCCTTCTTTTGTTGCAGCATCACGAAATAGTTGTTGTCGAAGGTTGTCACAGATTGATCAAAGAAGACAAAAGAATTGACGTCCATAGTCGAAGGGCATATGCCTTGAAGATAGCTAGCAAAACTAGGGTCTATGTAAGCATCAGCTGGATAAATACGTTTGTTGACGAAGAAGCAGCTTGTAGCACCGAGTGTGTGACCACCTAGCCATATATATAATAAATAATTAAAACCATGTATAAGTTTTCCATTAGAAAATTTAGAAATTAACCTTTTATTTCTATAGGATTTTAAATTATTAGTTTATGTAACCCAACCGACATGCTCTTCTGCGAGTATTCATTTGGTTGTAATTTGTCGATTATGGGTTAGATTGAAACCAGAATCGAACCTGAAAGTGCCACCAAATCAGTCACGTTGAATCCTTGAGCTGAGAAACTATTCATAAGTGTTGGCACATCATCAGTGTCAGCAGGGAGATGAACATCACTAGCTCTTGCTGTCAATGAGTCATACCTTCCAAGCTCAACTGTCCATGTGGGACCACCACTCTGGCACGCCAAAACCAAATTAAATCTCAAATTTTCCTTGAAAGAATAGCACTGTTCCATATAAATGTATATTTTTAAATTACCAAGTAAACAGAATCTCTAGCAGCAAGTGCCATGATATCTGCACATGAGACCTTGTATGCACATTGTGGATCTGCATCAACGGCAGCCTTTGCTTGATAAATTGTGTCGTACCCATCAGCTCTTAGGAATTGATTCTCACCAGAATGCCGCTCATCGTCAGTAGATGAATTCATGATCATGATTGAAGCATCACAACCCTAATGTTTTAATGCACACAATGGGATTACCACATTAACAATGGTATATGATTAATTGGGAAAAAAATGTAGTGTTCACTTCTATAATTTTCGGAATATATATGCCAAGTACATAAATTTTACAAAGCTCAAAATAAAACTTAATATTTAAGAACACCAGTGATCCTATAGTGCGAAAAAGAGACATTTATCTTTTGAACAACAAATTAAATGAAATTTGGCCAACTTTTTAGGTGCTGAGGGAAAAAATTGAAAGGAGCATACTGTAACGAAACAATCATGAAAAAAGAGGCGCAGTGTAGCTGCTGCAGCAATCGATGTTGTGGACATCTTTCCTTGTACGGCACCTTGAACAAGGCTCTCGAGATTCGGGCATATATTCGCGTAGTAGTCCGCACTCAATCCTGCTGCTGGTGCTACAACAAGGGAAATTAAGATCAACAAATTGAGTACCTTCATGGTTTCTGAGTTCACTCTGGGGCACTCTGGCAATGATGGAAATTTGTTGCCAATTGACAGATAGTTGGATTTGTGTGTGTCAATTGATGAAATTATGTACTTATATAATGCTGCCTAGTGAAGAATTGGCGTGTGGTTTCCACTGAGCTGCTCACTGATTTGAGATGTCTATTAATTGATTGGTCAATAAGGAGATCCTGCACGTTTTAGTTCCTCATTATATTAACCTTGTCAAATAATTAATTGTTTAAATTCATGTTTAAACTAACTAGATTTATGTATCGCACAGCTCACATCCCTGACCGGCTGACCCCTATATTCTATCTGTACTGCTTCTATACTCGAACGAACTAACCTGTCCCTAGATAAATTGGCAAGCTGTTATTTAATTTAGTTTTGATGACATGCATATTGAAATAAAATTTAATATTTTATTTACGAAAGAGGAAAGAGGTATATTGAAACACCTTTAGTAGACGCAAATTAAATCAAACTCAATAAATGGAAACATAAATAAATAAAGGATGCGGATTGAACAAGACTCAATAATTCTGGTAGCAAATCGAATCAAATAATTATCGAGGTAATTGAACAAAAAATAAGTTAATGAATCTAATTAAATCACATCGGATAGCACATCGATCATTGTTTCAAAAAGAATAAATAAAATAAAATACAAAATCAAGCATATACAATACTTAAAAGCCAAACAAATATTCAACACTTCAATCTCACAATCAAACTCGTCATTTTTTACAACGTATCTCTTTCAATTAATTCTATGCAAGTCAAGCTCTCACTCACAAATCCTATAATACAACTATACAAGAGATAAATTAAAAGTCACATATTAAGGTTGTGAAAAAAGGAGAAGAGTTGTGGATTTTTCCTGTGATCTCCCACCCGATGAAGGTCATATTTGAACTTAGATTCATGACAAAAATTAACATGCATTACGGGAAAAAAAAAAGTTTCCACACCGAGTCTTTTTAGGCTTATACATCGATCATTTTTTGTTATAAATACATGGATTGCAAGAGGTAAGTTAAAACTCTTGTAGATCTGGTGGCTTATACGCCAGTTATCTCCACTTTTCTATATTTTTTAGTTAATTAATATCCGATGTGAAATATTTAATATTTTTTTATTGAAAATTTGTCGCCAGCGTCTTTTGCTCTTCTACACCTTGTTATGACTTGATATCTGATGTATATATACTCTATATAACAACTTTTCGTTATTAATTGCCGTTGTAGAAAATGTAACCTTTCTTTTTTTCTGCCAGTGAGCCTTTTCCACACCGGCCCTTTCTTTGTTAATATATCAGTCGTAGAAGAGTAACTTATTTTTAGTAAGACATTGTTGCCTACGTGGCTAGTCATTTTTGCTAGCGAGCCAAAATTAATTTATTACCAGATGATCCATAACAGATGCAATCCCAACAATAATGATAACTAATACAATACATATCACCATTAATAATAAGAAAATTAGTAATTCATAACACGAGCATGGCTAAAATAATATGCATAGTACACCACATTTTGTATTATGCATATAGATATAAGTCATTAAATTGAGATTTAAGTTGCTCAATAAATTCTTCATATGAAAATATTGTAGGAAATCAAATTTCGTGATTTTTAGAGCTTTCTAGCTATTTTTTAAAAACAGTCCAGATTTAATACTACAAAAGTGTTATTTCTGGGCTGTTTTTAAAAAATATTTAAAAATAGCAAGAAAGCTCTAAAAATCACGAAATTTTATTTCCTACAAGATTTTGATATGAAGAATTTATTGAGCAACTTAAATATCAATTTAATGACCAAATTAAATACAAATGAGCGCATAGTACGTTATGTGGTGTACTATGCATATTATTTTAGCCATGCTCTTCATAACATTATCAAAAAGTGTGATCTCCTCTTAACATAAGCATTTAACTACAACTATGTTCTGATAAAAAGAGTACATAATCAATCAAAGTCACGAACTAAATTCAAAAGCAAAGACATCATGTGGTCAAGTTGGGCTTGTGGACAGCTCTGCGGGGCTACGGGTTCAATAACATGCATCATTATGAGTAACGTTGGATATATGATCGATTTGGAAGAGTATGCATTTTTTTTCCTTTAAACCTACTACCAGTAATAAGGAGGCAAACAAAAATATAATGTATGCTTATTCAATTCTACATTAATGCTTAAGGCAAAACTCAGACCAAAACAAATTAAACCGAAGTATAACATAACATACTACAAATGCTCTTATATTTAACATTCATTAATCAAACAACAAAAAGTACTAATTATGTTTCAATTTTAAAAAATGTAAAATTCTTTGTTCTTACTAGAACTCAACAGTATGCATGGTTGTTCTCACTATAAATCAAAGCTGGACTATAATTGTTCTTTTGATGAGGTGTTGTTATAAAGATAGAAAAAAAATCAACAAGATGATTGTTATTTTATACCGAAGGCAAAGCAACTTAGCCGTCTGTAATGTAATGCGTTACTATGTCATACATCGACTTCATAATATAATAACTGCATGAATTATTGTCTGGTTGTTGCGAACCCTAAAAGATAGAAAATAAATCCACGATCAAGAAGAAGCTAAGAATCAAATTATTGAAAAAATCATCGAACCCTAAATTTTAACATCACACATCGATTTCTTACAAATAAGTCCAAGTTACTTACATTTGTTAATTGTCAAGTGAACTCGGTCGTCGTTTTGTCATCTTTCATCCAATGTCGCAGAGCACTGCGATAAAAATAAATGAAAGTATATAATTCAATAGTGCATACAATATGTAAGTCTTATGTATCCAAAACCATTTTGATCTTCAAGTTCGTTAGTGTTGCTGGAGGACATAGAGAATTTATAAGAAAAATACGGCATTGCCCGATGTCTAAAATAAGGAGCTGTCGATGTCTCCTGCAATTAATTTGTAACTCATGTTCGATATATAAAATATTGAGAATAAGTACATAAATATGTGAAGGTTACATTATTCTAACCCCTCGTGATACGAAATAATAATGATAGCAGGCTGCACCCCGACTCTGTCAAATACTTTTAGCACGTGTTTCATCATCCCCGTAAAAATTGAGTGGTTTAATCTGAAAATAAGAATTTTTAGTCACCTTCTTGAAAATGTACTTTAATGAAAATAACCTTCGGGTTGGGCCATCAAAATGAAGTGCAGTAAGTTGCAGTGCTCGTCCAGGCGCTACCATATTGCGTTAGGAAAAAGCGAGGCCCGGTCCAAAGCAAACATTGCAGTTGGCACTTGCTGCTCAATATCAGCCAGGTTAGTTAAATTTGTAGGTTTTGTGTGTGGTAAATACCGAAAAAGTAGGTCGTAATGAAATTGTCTGTGATTTCGTAGATTGTAATTAGAGGCTTAATTCTCATATAATATGGTCAAATTACATGCTCAGCCAGCTCACCAAAGCTTACCGTCCAAGCGAGAAAAGAGCTAACTTTCTCAGCAAGCCGAGCCCACTCGTCTCCATTCGAATAAGGAGGATACCAATCGCGACAGTCGTCCTCTACTCTGTCGATACAAACCCTTACCTGATATGGCCGGAGGGGTTGGTGGTGCATGACAGTAGCACTGGTAGACCAAATGCATTGGCCTTCCACCACCTTTCTTCTTTCACCCTGGGCGTCGGGGAGGAAGAGGTTGTAGTTTACTAGGCTCTACCAATTAAAAGATAAATAAACTAGCTTCGTGTACTCGACAGTTAGTTAAATAAGACATGCCAGTATTTTAAAATTATATGGAGCTCTAACCTCATCATTTTAAAATGTATCTGAAGCCATATTATTTGAGCCCACCCGGGTAACTACTTTGGATCCTCGAGAAGAGCAATCAACGTGATGCATTTGCTTGATTAGTTGTTCTTCTTGCCGTATCTCTCGCAGTAGTATCTGAGTACCTCTCATCCAACATTTGCTTCTCCTTCATCCATTGGCCCTTGAAGATGAATTGACATGCCTCACGCCTCTTGCTTTTCCCATAGACCTTATTTCCAACACACTCTGAGTATCATGTAATCCTCTTTGGATGCTCGAGATTACCAAGCACAATTGTCAACAACAGAATCTCAGGCACACTTTGGTCAACTTCTTGAGATGTCATCAATCGATGTCATGCGAGATAATAAGTTAAACATGTTTCCATGTAAAGAACTTCCAGTTGTCACAAATTATTAAAATCTCGAAATAAGGTCAACGATATTAGTTTAATCAAACCAATCGCTTGATGGCATCTGCTATTTCCTTGCCTTGGGGTATGTAAACTCCCGAATCCGTACGTTTGCACCTTGCCATCACCCATCTTCAAGCTTGTTCATGAAGTGCATGTATAACTGATGAGAATGTATATGAACATGTTGAAATAATGTCAGTGTCCTTAATCAACTTTAACTCAGCCCCATGTAACCATTCGATCTGATCGGTGAGGAATCTTGGGCATTATCGCCGACGCTTGCCCCCACTGACTCTTCTCCTATTATAAAACGAAAATCGTAACTGTAATTTATTTTTTGAAAATCAAGTCTACAATTGTAACTTATCACTGCAACATAGCATGCAAATTAAGAAATATTTTAATACCTTCCTCTAAGGTGTGGTTTTTGTCTTTTAAACTCCTCCCACTATAATTTTGGAATAGTCCAATCATCGGTTGGATCTCGAGGATTCTCATTCAGAATGTACTCTTTACCAAATAGTTTTTTCTAGTTCTTCCAACCCTCGCCCATCTTCTTTATTGTCGCCCTGTTGGTGACTTGTTTCTCTTTGTTGATGTTAAATAACTCCTAATATGTGCATGCGTAATTATAAGTGGCTACGTGCATCAGAATAAACCAACAAGTATATTAATTAGTGGATAAAATATATAACAGAAATGAGGTCTGAGCTAGGTTTCATAAAATTCTCTTCAATTCGACACAAATATCATTTTTTGTTCTATTAGAACATATTTCTGACTCTCAAATGTGCTTGACACACCATCCTTGGCTAACATGGTAGCGAAGCTGGCAAAATTGCTGGCGTACTTCATGATTGGCGTTCCATTTTCATCGAAATCGATGAAATGTCCTTTTGGTTAAGTTCACTTAATTCTTTGGATATCCTTGTGAGGGCGTCAACTTTGCCATTTGATGCTCTTGACACCTTCTCAAAAGTGATGCTCGGGAAATATTTGATTAGTTCGAGGACCCTCTTGTGGTTAAAGAATAAATACAAAAAGAGAACAATAGCACAATCAATGAGAGAGTTTCTACATGTATCAAGGCTCAAGTGTGTGGAACAAAAAAAGATAGAAACGATTAGATATTCGACAAACATAAATGTGCTAAAGTAAGTGGATTTTGTTGTTTTTAATTATTTTTAGCATGTATTTGATTGAGGTTCTGTATTGATTGGTGTCCAATAGAAACTTTTGTTAAAATTTTCTTTTCTCACATATTACTGACCAGTGCCATAGCCACATCTTGGACCTGTTAGGAGTTATACATGTATGTATTCGTAGAATTTGTTTTTCTTTTGCTAGGCTCATATTCTAATATAGGTCCTAATGTCATCGTCTTTTATTTTCTGGAAGTTGGTTTTGATTTATTAGCATTTATATCTATGCATTTATATATCTGCACAAACAAAAAAGTAAGGTATTTTGTTCATTCAATTTTTCTTTCAAAAATTAGATTCATTATTAGTTAATTCAATACTGACCTTATGGTTAGCTTAATTCTATGACTTTAGTTTTTAATTTGGTTTTGCAAATTCAACTAAACATATAAAAAGGAAAAAGATGGAGAATATGTAATACCAGCTAGAAGCCACTGATACAGAACTAGTATTAAGTACAACAGGACGCCTTGAGGTGCATGTCCTTCTCAAAGTGTCAAATCGAGAATATAACAACACAGATGATGCTTATTCTTATGAGGAAATGAGTAACAAAAACATGACACAAGTTTGATAGCCTACTTGAGAGTCCTTTTTGCAAGACCTGTGATTGTAAACAACCCAATTGGTGTTGTTTCTATAGGCATAGATTAGTTTTATTTATTACTAATTAATAAAGAAATATGAATATACTGATATAGATTATTATATTACAGTCAGGGTCATCTATAATTTAAAATAGTGTTGTAGGATCTCAATAAATTGATCATAATTGTGATGTTCGAAGCTTGGGAAAAGATGCACCCAAACAACACTTGATATGAGGATTTGGATATCTTTTGTAAGATTAACTTTGTCAGTATCTCATATAAATTGTGACTTATCAATGCCATGATGTTTCAGTCTTACTAATCTCCGGACCTTTCACATAAGTATAATCAATATAGTTTTTGCAAAGCTTGTGCATATGTTAGAATTGTAGCAAAGTTTCTTAAGCAACATATTGTTTTGATGATGCAAGACTTTTTTCCTCTAGAGAGCTAAAAAATGCATAAAGAAGCTGCTTCATATTGTGAAAGTCTAATTGACAATTGTCAATTTGTATTTATGGAACTTAATAATTCTCATGTGGTTTCAATTTGCATGGAAAGAGGCCCATCAATTTCAGTACATTTTTCATCACATGAAAATCATAGACTTATGTTTCTTTCTAATTTCGAGTTGAGTTGTAAAGCTGAACTAAACATTTTTCGTTGATTGTGCAACATATGATGAAAATAATGTACTGAGTTTAAAGGTATGGAGGACAATCTCATTTTTAGAAGATGAGTTTATTCTAAAACAAAAGGTATAAAGTACATTTGCGGTTTATCTTGACCTATGTTTGTCTTTTTGACGTACATTCTTTTCATCATAATTAGTTTAGTATCATTAATTTTAACTTTTTTTACTGATATCAAATAAGAGTAAAGCAACAGTATTCCTTCAGAGATGAACAATACAATTGTAAGGTTAAATTTTATACTCTTCAAAAAAAATCTAAGAGTAACACACAAAAAGAAGTTTTATTAGCATATCTGATAATGTTGCTATCACAGGAAAACCATTTATTATCACATTTGAAGGGTTCATCTTTATAGGATTAAATGCTAAAAGACTGTTGGTATATATATCCAACTTTTAAAATATTTGGCTATCGAATGGGGCACAATTTATATTTTGTGACTGATTTTCAAGTGGACGAGAGATGTAAGGAGATATTCAAGGGCTGGAATTGCATCAGGTGCAAGTGCAACGATCATGATTTGCTCTACTGGTGCTGGCAACAGTCTAGATGCAGTTGGCCTCTCTTTGACCGGATTTCCTTTCTAGGTTGCTACAAAAAATATAAATGTTGGTAAGTTTTTTTTATAAACTAAGCCATTTATTTAGTGAAGTGCTACAATTAATAAGCATCTGAGTGGAAATCTTATGTACTGAAGTTTACTCAATTTATTACCTGTGTACGTGGTTGCTTCAAATTTGGATAGCCAGTAAACTTGATCAACATTTCAGTAGAATAAACTTAAACATGGTGCTTTGATTTCTCCATGACACTAGATGTAACTGAAGGAAGTTCTTCATTTTTCAGTATATAAATTAATTCCTTTTTACAACAACAAACTGTACAAATATAAATAATGTTTGGAACTAACTTAAATGTTTGGAACCATCAAATTTCTTAGTCGAGGGATTTGATTTTTTTGTTTCTGTATATATTGAAGGCATAAAGTTTTCTCTAGCTATTTATTGTATGTTTTGTGGGTGATTCGTTGAATAGAAACATGTATATATATATGTCTGGTTTGCATTATTAGAAGAGCAAGTGGTGATGTGAAGAAGTGGGAGCCGACAAGAACCTTATTTTTCTGCGCTACAATTTTACTTTGTGTATCACTGCACTATTCTATTGGTACATTACGGTAGGCAAGTAGGACCATATTAGAAACTGAAGGATGACTGTAGTTTTGTAATTACTAATTTCAGTTAAGTCGACAAGATAAGTATATGGTACAATAGTTATGTCTGGTGCATAGGGAAACATTACCTGACATGTATAACATATATCATTGTCTAATATATATTCCTCATTAATTTGTTGATAGTTTTTTCAATTGGCTTCTTTCGGTTTGATGTTGGTTTACCTCTTATGACATGCTCTCTACTATGTACATTAAAGAGTAAATATTTCTCGACTGATGATCTCTATTATATATGCTACTGCAAATAATAAATTATTCTTTTCACATGTATAATCCATTTAAGAAATACACTAAGAATTCAATCTAATTGCATGCAGATTGATCATATATGCGAACCCAACATTTTTTTTAAAATACTTGCAAATAACACCCAAACATTATGCAACAATGTTGAGAATGAAAAGAGTAAAGGACAACTGGCCTCAGAATAAAACTCATCATAGGCCAGATTTGGAAGAAAGCCATCCACCAATCTGTCAAAGATTAGGGTTGCAAATCTTCATATAATTTCCTTGTATAAAAATTATAGAACGTTAGGATTTCCTAAATTGCAGCATAGAGCCGTTAGGCCAAAGGCCTATAAATACTTGTAAATTCTTCTCTGTAAAAAAATCAATATAAGATTAATTACTTTTCATCATCTGTCTCAAACAACTAACATGGTATCAGAGCGAGGTTGAAACCCAAAAAGCTTCCGCAACCAACAAAAAACTAGTAAACCAAAGCCATGACAGAAAACCAGCAAATAAACCAACAACAAATCTCAGCATATCAAATGCTGAGACCAGACTTCAATAACAGACTTCAATAACAGACTTCAATGGGACATTCTTGACGGTCAAACATTCACTTTAATTCTCAATTCATTAGATTCTCAGTTAATCGAAATTTTCATTCATTACGAGACAGCAAAAGAACTGTGGGATGCAATAACAGAACAACACAGCAAGCAAAGCAACAATTCCCATGTGTTCCAAATCAAGAAAGATATTGCCCAAATTACTCAAAACTCCAAGCCCATATCCGAGTTAATCGGACAGGTAAAATCAAAGTACCAAGAACTCAAACTGTATAGACCAATTACAACTGACCTGGCAGTGCTCCAAGAGAGAGACGAGTTAGACCAGATCTATACCTTCCTCGATGCCTTAGACTCAAACTATGACTCAGTGAGAGCCCAGATCCTCAACAACACAGAGCGACTGACCTTTGTCAGTGTAACGGCCCGTGTTCAGCAAGAAGAGTCGAGGCGGGTTGCGATGAACGTCTCTGACCAGAACCCGAAGCCAGAGAGTCACGCCTTTCACGGCGGGAACTCTCAAGCTTACAATCGGGACCGAGGTAAGAAAGGGTCGGGACTAAAGTGCACACACTGCAATAGGGACGGCCATCACAAGGAAGGCTGTTGGTTTCTCTTCCCTCATCTCAAACCGAAGTGGAAAGGACAAGGTGGCAGCAGCCGGAATCAAGGAGAGCAGCATAGAAAAGCATATTTGGTGGAAACCCTAGACTCAAGTCAGGGGGAGACGAAGAGAACCAGCGGACAGATCGAGACAAACTCACAGATCGAAGGGAGCGATTTAACTCGGGAGAAACTCAACCGACTCAAGTCGGATTTTATGAAGCTCTCAGCGTTGCTGGATCAGCAGAGCCGAATGGGAATGGGCTCAACAGGTTATTGTTTGAATACTGAATTATATTCTAAGGTCCAGCCCGAATCTGTTAACAAAAATGTCTCTAAGGCCCAACCTGACTATAAACTTACTAAAGCACAGTCTGAATCTGTTAACAGAAATGTTTCTAGAGCCCAGTCCGACAGTAAAATTCCTAAAGTCCAACAGCACCAAAATAAATGTATGGCCGTCGGTTTTGCACCAAAATTGGCCCAAATTAATTGCACTAGATGGATTTTAGACTCAAGAGCAACTGATCATATGACTGGGAATAAGGATATACTTAGGAATTATCAAATAACCCAAAATGAACAATTTTTTACTGTTGCAAATAATGAGAAAATTAAAATCAAAGGATGGGGAATGATAAGTATTTTTCCAAAAGGTTTTCTCCAAGATGTTTTTTTTGTTGAGAAAAGGTACACTTGAGGAAGAGGTATACATGACATTACCCCCAGGACATAAAAGGGAAAATACTTCTAACCTTGTTTGTAGGCTAAATAAATCTATCTACGGACTAAAGCAATCGCCGAGAGCCTGGTATGGAAAACTAAGTCACTTCCTACTTTCTTGTAATTTTAAAACTAGTTGGGCTGATACCTCCTTGTTTACAAAACACAATGAGAATGGTACAACCGCAGTCTTAGTTTATGTTGATGACATTATTATAACAGGAAATAACCAACTAGAAATTGATTCTATAAAAAATAATCTTAAACAAAAATTTGACATTAAGGATTTAGGAAAATTAAAATATTTCTTAGGAATTGAAATTACTCACTCATCAAAAGGATTGTTTATTCTCAAAGAAAATACGTACTTGATTTACTTAAAGAAACTGGTAAGTTAGGGTGTAAACCAGCATCAACTCCTGTTGACATAAATGTAAAACTCAATAATGAGGATGGTGAACCTCTTAAAGATATCAACCAATACCAAAAGCTTGTGGGAAAATTAATATACTTGACAGTAACTAGACCGGACTTATCATTTGCTGTAAACCAAGTAAGCAAATTCATGCATGCACCAAGAACTTCCCATTTAGGTGCTATTAATAGGATATTAAGATATTTAAAAGGTTAACCTGGAAAGGGAATTTGGATGAGAAATAATAAAACTAATGCAGTATGTGGCTATTCCGATGCAGATTGGGCCAGGAGTTTTGATAGAAGATCGACAACCGGTTTTTGCACATTTGTAGGCGGAAACTTAGTCACATGGAAAAGCAAGAAACAAAATGTCGTAGCCCGATCAAGCGCCGAAGCAGAATATAGGGCGATGGCATCCACATCAAGTGAATTAACATGGATTAAGCAACTTTTAACAGACCTATACATTGATCACAAGGAACCAATGAAGATGTTTTGTGATAACCAAGCCGCAATACACATCGCAGCAAATCATGTTCATCATGAACGAACCAAACATATAGAAGTTGATTGTCATTTTATTCGTGAGAAGATTCAGGCCAAAGAAATTGAAACTCCTTACGTCAAGAGTGGAGAACAACTAGCAGACATTTTCACAAAAGGGCTCTACTTAAATGCATTTGAGGATGTTACACGCAAGTTAGGATTACATGACATTTACAATCATAGCTTGAGGGAGAGTGTTGAGAATGAAAAGAGTAAAGGACAGCTGGCCTCAGAATAAAACTCATCATAGGCCAGATTTGGAAGAAAGCCATCCACCAATCTGTCAAAGATTAGGGTTGCAAATCTTCATATAATTTCCTTGTATAAAAATTATAGAACGTTAGGATTTCCTAAATTGCAGCATAGAGCCGTTAGGCCAAAGGCCTATAAATACTTGTAAATTCTTCTCTGTAAAAAAATCAATATAAAATTAATTACTTTTCATCATCTGTCTCAAACAACTAACAAACAATCTAAAATAAATGTAGATTGACTAAACTAAACACATTACTCTAATTTAAATCTGCCTCTGACCAGTTATGTTTATACCATTAGCTACCACTAGATACTACCATCGTGCCACCTCACAAAAAGACAATTTCCAACTTTGTTTCTCCATGTTTCATTCTTATGATGTCTTTCCTTATTTTAGTTAAAAAAAATGTCCAAAAGCTTATACTAATGAAGCTAAGAACATTAAGCCAACAAATCATTTCAGGGCCTGATCGGCAAATCATCAATGCCATGCAAATATCGGTACTCTAATTTGAGTGAAACTTTTATGATGCATGTTTTTTATTGGGACATTATGTTACAAAAGTTTTTTTTAAAAAAAATGTCATGACGCGATGTAGTCGGGCGCAATTCCTAGTACAGATACGAAGACTAGTGAGAGTAATGTTTATCCTAAAAAAACATGAAAGAATTTATACTTAGAGATGAATGAAGACTCTCATTAATACTTTGACTTTATGATAAAGAGTCAATATATTACAAGTAATATAGACATTTGTCTAAAGAGATAGACAAAAAATAATCTATTTGCATCATATGTTTATGAATTATACTATGAGGATTATGAAAATAGATGTTGATCAATAGAGATTGATCATTAAAGATTTATGAAAGAGCAAATGCACGATGTTGAAGGAGTTCAACATTTATATAAAGGACCTTATAAATGTGCATCTGTTCATATCAATAAGTACTAGTTCTTGCTAAGTTCTATCTAGTGTAGTGGTAAAGTACAAAACTTTCATGAGAGAGGACTGATGGGGTTCAAAGTCCGGTGTGAGCTATTTTTAGAGAGAATTTTTCAAGTTTATTTTTTTATTTTTTTTTTGTTAGTGTGTTGTAAGCTTACAGACAATGAATAAAAAAAAATATTAATTTAAAATTATCCATAAATTTAAAAAGTCTAAAGAGTTATTTGAGAAATAATGATAAACACGTGTCTTATATTAATGAAAGTGTAAATATTAGTTTGTTCGTGCTAGTATAAATTGGCACTTGATGAACCGGCAAAAAAAAACCCCGCAATGCCACAAATACTGCTGTTTTGGAGTAATAAGATCAATTTTTTTATTCTTAAAAACTAGGACCAAATTTAAAAATCATACATCAAATTGGATATTCTTACCTGCATCTGTTCTTATATTAATGAAAGACATTTGCCTTGCCAGGATATTTTACTTATTTCTAAAACAAATTACAGAGGAAAATAAAAAAAAAGTCTAATTGCAAGAAAATTTCAATTTGTCGGTACGTAGGAAATAACGCCTCATTTAAGCAGAAGTATTCCGGTTGAAGGACAGCACATGCATTATCTGGTTTGACTCGGATGAATTCTAGAACGATTTTTTTATATGCATTCTTAGGTGCATGATTTTTTCATGGAAAATGTTTCGTAGATACACAATAAATATCGACTATTGATATGCATGTTATCATGACATTGTTTGAATTATTATAGACATTATTTGAGTTATTATGCGTATTATTTTTGTAATAAAAAAATTATTACGCATGTTAATAAAATAACATACATAATAACTCAAATAATATGTATAATAACAATGTACATAATAACATACTTATCGATAGTCCGTATCGATTATGATATCTACTTATCAGCTCCCTTCTTTCATATAAATTCGAACTATTTAGGAAGGAGTTGAATCTTTATGTCAATTCTAAGAATTTAGTTGCATCATTCCTTATTTAGTTATTTTCATGAAATTTTGTCCGGGCTTTCCACATGTGGATATATAAATAATAGTTTTCAGTCGTTGACATGTAAATATAAATATATGTATTATTGAGTCTCAACCTCCAATATAACAACTACGAGTTGGAACATAGATCGTCGATCGGTTTAAAAATTTTAAAATGGTTTGAAAAAGTCATAATCAATTTTATTTGCTTTATGCTTTATGTTCTAAATTTTCAGTTTTATGCGACCTAGAATGCGTGGGGCCATGAAAAGAGTGCAAACATGAATATGGATAAATTAAGAGGCCACAGAAGCTTCAGAGGTATTTTAAAATAATTAAGAAATGATATCAGTTGGTGAGTCCTTGTCGGATGATCTGGCTTGCTGAAGGTTGTTATGTCAACCCGCTTTGAATAGATCATATCACATGTATCTCTCAGATGTATCACGAATCAATCATTTATGAGTGGTAACGTTTAAAAAAAACTTCACAAAACATCATAGCATACTACGAGAAGTGTTTGTTATATTAATTCTTTAATTGTGGATGGTAACATTTCACTAGACACCACGAAAGAGCATAGATTACCACTCTAGGTTCTTCATGTCCGAGTACTTCATATAAGGATGTTAAACATTAAAAAAACAGCACAAAGCATCTTATTCTATTATGATAAGTGTTTCAGGTCGTATTACTTCATTTATGGATGGTAACGTTTCAAGAAAACTCCACAAAGCATCATATCTTACTACGAGAAGAGTTTTTTCTCCAAGTAATTCATTTAAGTGTTATAATCATTCACCAAAATACCACGAAGAAGCATAGAATGTCATTTTATGTGCATTATGTCTGAGTACTTTATTTATGAGTGATTATGATCATATTACTTCATCATGGGTCGTAATCATTTAAGAAAACACCACAAAAAATCTTAGGCTACTAAGTGAAGTGTTTCAGAATGAATTACTTCGTTTATAGGTGGTAACGTTTCAAGAAAATCCCAAAAGCATCATAGCATACTACGAGAAGTATTTGTTCTACAAATACTTCAATTAAGGGTGGTAACATTTCACTAAAACACCACAAAAAAACATAGATTGCTACTCTAGGTTCTTCATTTCCGCGTACTTCATTTAAGGATGATAAACATTAAACAAAACAACACAAAGCATCTTATCCTATTACGATAAGTGTTTCTGATCGGACTACTTCATTTGTGGACGATAACCATTCAAGAAAACACCACAAAGCATCTTATGCTTCTATGAGAAGTGTTTCTGATCAGTGTACTTCATTTATGGGTGGTAATCATTCAAGAAAACAAAACAAAGCATCTTATCCTACTACGAGAAGTGTTTCAGAAAGAATTACTTCGTTTATGGATGGTATCGTTTCAAGAAAATCCTACAAAGCATCATAGCATACTACCAGAAGTGTTTGTTCTACGAATTCTTTAATTATAGGTGGTAACCTTTCACTAAACACCACGAAAGAGCATTGATTATCACTCTAGGTTATTCGTGTCCAAGTACTTCATATAAGGGTGGTAAACATTAAAGAAAACAACACAAAAAATCTTATCCTATTGTGATAAAGATATGATAATATGCATATGACACCACATTCCTTTCTATGTGACTATGCATGTTTAATTTGTTCAATAAATTGAGATTTAAGTTGCTCAATAATTTCTTCTTATCAAAATCTTGTAAGAAATCTAATTTTCTAATTTTTAAAACTTTCTTGCATTTTATCAAAAACAGTCCAAAAAATAACACTTTTTGATATTAAATCTAGGTTGGTTGAAAAATTATTTAAAAATAGCAAGAAAGCTCTAAAAATAATGAAATTTGATTTCCTACAAGATTTTGATATAAATTTAGGAACTTAAATCTCAATTTATTTAGCAAATACATAGCAGCATAGAACGAAATGGGGTGTCCTATGCATATTACCATATCTCTCGGACATACGTATGTACATTCATTATTATTATTATTATTATTATTATTATGAGCATGGCTAAAATAATATGCATAGTACACTCCATTTCGTACTATGCATATATATATATAGGTCAATAAATTGAGATTTAAGTTGCTCAATAAATTCTTCATATGAAAATATTATAGGAAATCAAATTTCGTGATTTTTAGAGCTTTCTTGCTATTTTTTAAATATTTTTTAAAAACAGTCCAGATTTAATACTACAAAAGTATCATTTCTGGGTTGTTTTTAAAAAATATTTAAAAATAACAAGAAAGCTCTAAAAATTACAAAATCTTATATCCTACAAGATTTTGATATGAAGAATTTATTAAGTAACTTAAATATCAATTTAATGATCAAATTAAATATAAATGAACGCATAGTACGAAATGGAGTGTACTATGCATATTATTTTAGCCATGCTCTATTATTATTATTATTATTTTCAACTCAATTCACATTACACTTGCAACTAATTAACTAAGGTCTAATCGCCCTATTTTCTTTTTCATTTTAGAAAATGAATTCAGATTTGATTTCAAAAAGTGTAAGACATTATTTGACAGCAATGAAGGTTACGAGGAAGATAACTGCACATATCCCTACTTTGTCAATTTCATCGAAGAGTCTCCAGACGTCATCGATTTGCTAGGGTCGTCAATGGTGAACAACTGTGAGAAAGAAAACAAAAATCTATAAATCACGTTGTCACAGAACTGACGTCGACTGTGCAAGAAACAAAACTCATAACTAAAAATCTATAGAATTAAGTTTGAGAGGGACATATTTATTTGATTTTGCTGAATGGGCTTAAGTTTGTGTTGCTTGTAATTTAATTTGGTCGGTTCATGTTTGGTAAATTTTGATATTTGACACGAGGAGATGAATTATTCATTTTAATTTCAGTTTACCCACTCCTCTAGATCCTCCAAGCTGATGTACGTTGTTAGGTTAATTTTTTTAGAGTAAAAGCGGAAAAATCGCATGTTTCATTGAAATAGAAAATAAAATTTGTCCTTAGAACCTGCATCTATTTTGCAGTATTTTTCCATTCCTAATATATCTAACCTTACAATCATGCATCAAAACTCAATTCAACCATACAACCATTGAAACAGAGTATCAAAATATTTCCAAAACAATCAAAACCATTAAAAAGTCAGCAATCATCAGAGTTTAACTTCATCAGTTAGAACAGTTCCACACAAAAGATCTTCCACCTCTGCCCCCACTGAAGTGCGAGCCATTGCCTCCATCTAGTTTCCTTTTCCTCGAATATGTAAGGAAAGGTCCTGCACATCCTGCGGAAATATTATGTGTAACTTGAAAAAAGATGAATCTCTATTGTTTTGACACCAATACGTAAGCATGTTACTAATTTGCAGGGCTAAAGATCTAACAGTCTTGGGTTTTTTTCTCGTAAAGCAGAGCTTATTCCTTTCTAACCATACGTTCCATATCACACACACTCTAATTAATTCAACCAGCAAGGTGTCTTTTAATAGAATCATAGCATCAATTATCCACAAATCTTCTAATTTAGTCTCTTGAAAATCAAAATTGTTATATCTTCCAATCCAATTCCACAGTTCTTTAATAATCAGACAGTCTACAAAAATGTGGTCTATAGTTTCTATTTCATTACAAAATTTGCAAGTTGTATCAATTTGCATCCCTTTTTTGTGTAAGTATGCTTTTTGTAAGAACCATTTTCCTTCTCACCAACCACATGAAAACTTTGATCTTAAGTGGAAGCTTTGACTTCCATATGACATCATAACTGTTTTTTTTAAATCCCCCGTAATCAAGCCATGAATACATAGAATGAACTGTAAATTTGCCTGTTGAGTTCCATCTCCATATCATTTGATCTCCCAATGAATCACTAATTCTAACATCTTGTACTATTGCTTTTAGTTTGTCATATTCTGATTTAAGTGTCCCTACCATCTGCCTTCTAAATACTAAGCATAACACATTGTCCTTAAAAGCTTCATTTACCAGTATTTTAGGTTTTGAGCAAACTAAGAAAATATTTGGAAATAGTAAAGAGAATGCAAGCTCCCCTTTCCATATGTCTAACCAGAAGAGTGTATTACAACCATTGCCTATTTTTTTTATTCACACTTGTTGACATCATGTAGTCAAGGGATGTAATATTTTTTCAAAAAGAGGAGTAGAATGAAGCATTTGATGTATTTTTGTATTTGCTCTGGATAATATTTTTCCAGAGCCCAACTATTGAATGATCATTATATCTAATCCATCATTTTACTAATAATGCCTTATTTATTAGGTCTAAATCTAAAACTCATAATCCTCCTTGTTCCTTACTTTTACAAACTGTACTCCATGCTACTGGAGTCAATTTTTTCTTAACAGTACTTCCACCAAACCATAAAAATTTCTTTCTAATCCTATCTATTCTTATTCTAACATTTGTAGGTAACCTGTATAGAGATAACCAGTACAAAGGAATTGCTGAGATAACTGAGTTTAGCAAAGTTAATCTTCCTCCTAAGGATAACAATTTACCTTTTCAGCATTGTAATTTCTTTTCTATTTTTTCAATTAATGAATTCCATTCAGTAGAGTTTAGAGTTTTGTTATGAAGGGGTACACCCAAGTATTTAATATGTAGCTCAGCTAGGTTGCAGCCTAAAATTATTTCCCTAAATTGGGACTAATGTTGAATGGTATAAGCTCACATTTTTCAAAGTTTATCTTTAGTCCTGAAAGGTTTTCAAAACCAAGAAGCAACCATTTGAGTGTAGTTATTTAGATTAATGTCTGCTTTGAGGAATAATAAAGTGTTATCAGTAAAATGAAGATTTAGAATATTGTCTAGATTATCGAAATTTCCTATTCCTTCTAAAAGACTTGAGTCTCTAGCATTAGCTAGTATAACATTCAATGTGTCAGCTACTAGATCAAATAAGAAAGGGGATAAATGATCTCCTTGTCTTACTCCTCTCTTACAATAAAAATATTCTCCTAGATATCCATTGAAATCTATACATGTCTTGCTACCCTGAAATATTGATCTGATCCATGATATCCATTTATCATTGAACCCCCTTCCTAATAGCACATTAAACAGGAAGTTCCAATTTACTCTATCAAAGGCCTTTTCAAAGTCTATTTTGAAAAGAACACTTTTGTTTTAGTCGTCCTAATCTTATGTAATATTTCATGAGCAACTAGAACATTGTCAAGGATGAATCTACCTTTTATATAGGCTGCTTGGGAGTGATATATTAATTGATCTAGCCTAACTCTAATAAATAATGCATTTTTATTTTCATGCATATCTTATATTATAACTAGAATAAAAAATTTCAAAAAGAACTATGACAGAGTTCAATGAAAATTATTTACAATTAAAATTCTGTTAACCACTTGTGGCATTTGAGCAGAAAAATTAATTTGCTATAAAAATTACGGAAGTCTCAATAATCTGTTAAATTATTCAATTTCCATTCATTTAGAATTAAGAAAAAAAAAAGGCAGACGTTGAAAATGAATTATAACGAGAAAGGAACCAAAAAAGGAGAGGAGAAAAAGAAAAAATTACCTCGTTGGCATTAAACTCTTCAATCCAGAGAAAATGAAAAGCCGTAGCCCGAACATCTTTTGACAAGAGAAATATAGGAAACACAAAGTATATAAGAAACTGATAATATTTCTAGAATTAATTCTAAAATCACCAGAGAGAACTAAAAATTTGAGGGAAAGTCTAATCTTGTTTCATGCTTTGAAATTTTCGGAATTGACGTTTTTCTGTATTCGGACAGCGGTGCAGCCCTTCTCTTGGTGCTCCTCTTGTGTTCGCTTCCCCACTTCACGGTGTGACAGCGAGGTCTTTCAAAAGAGCAAGTCACGGTCGCCGATTCTCTTTTTCCCTTACACGGCAACTCCTTATAAAACCCGATGGAGAGGCTCTACAACGATCTCTCTTGTTCCTTAATTTTTTCTTTAATTATTTAGAGTATTTTTCTGTTAATTTTCTGTTGAGAGAGAGTATGACTTGTTTTTGGAGATCAGATGTCTTTTAAAAAATAAGCTAGTAATGTTCTGTTAGGTTCCTTCTGACTGTAATTGTCAAACAGAAAAGAAATAAAAGATTTAAGTAGGAAAAGAAAACATATGGTAACATACATGCCAAATGAAGGAAAAAAAAATTCAGGTGCACCAAGAGGTGATTGCCTGGCTTGTAGTATCAGAATCCTGTCAAAAAGAAAACAAAATCAAAGAAGAAATTATCTTATTGCTTTAGTCAGCAGTTTGCACTGGTACTGGCAGACACAATCCGCTCCAGTTGAAGAAATGCCTTTGAAAATACAAAAATAAAGACAAGTACATATCAGTTTATCCGGCGCACTCTTGGAACTGTACCAGTAATGGTCATACCCGGTGAAATGTCTGGCTGCTGGTATTATTGTGCTAAATTTATCATCTCTGAATCTTAAGTTATTTTTCTGGTACTATTTAATCATTAAACATTTTTCATAACTTTTATTCACATTGCAAATGAAGGAAACTTCCTGAAATTAGTAAAATTCAGATTTTTTTTTTGGTCACAAATGGTATTATAATCATATTGAAACATATTTTCAATTTCAGACACAATGTTCTAATGCATGTGCACATGGGATGGGAAGGAAATTAGAAGTTAGTATTTATACCATTAATAACTAGGTGAAGAGTGGTTATGACTGCAATGCTATCTAACAAAGATATTATAAGATCAAATTCATCAAATATTATAAGACAAATTGAAGGTTCTGTAATTATTGCCAGAAGCGGATCTGTATTCACTAAACATCAATAGGAGATGTTGCTCTGAAGCGACTTTTGATTAATTTCAATATAATCAGAACAACAAAGAAAGAACAATCACCAATTTTCACTTATCTGAAGATTTAGATAAATAATCGTTTTAGATCAGTACCAAGAGAGCCTTTTCACAAAACATCATTGAATGGCCGCAACAAAAAAATATTTTTGAAAGAAAAGCAGAAAATGTATTTCGAAAGTTGATCATCATAATTTTTTAACTCGTATCCTTTGTTGAGCAGTAGCACTCCAAAAGAATTAACAGAAAAGAGATTACAGTGCAGTCACAAAATCACAAGTGTACTGGTACGCAGACAAGTCGGGAATAACAAAGAAACAAGCTGAAGCAGGCATGCTTTTATTTTTCTCAGCAAATAGGAAATGGAGACAATTAAGCCCAAGAAGAAGGGACAATTGTAATATCAGCTACGAATGGATTTGGGCTTGTTGCATTAAAGTTTCAGTGAAACCACAAAAGCTCAAGTTGCATTAACCCAACTGAACGCCTTTAAGATGATGTATTTGTTAGGAAAATTAAGGAACAAATTGAACACACAGATTTACACAGATTTACTACATACTCATGTTCAGTTACAATCAATTACATTCAGATAAATATGTATATATATATATAAAAGGAAACAATATATCAGCTTATTTTTGAAAATTTGTTTAGTTGTGTGGTAAACTAAATCGGAGTCTGAGAACGTCAAACAAATCAACATCCACATACCACATGGCGTTATTTCTTCTATGTCCTCTGTGATTTAGAATGAATTTTTGTTAGTCTAGTGATATTTTATTTTGACGAAATCTTACGTATACTCTTCAAAAGTTTCAATATTACGTTATTTTTTTTAAATCCCGATATTACGTATTTCTCTTCTAAAACTTCAAAAATTCAAAAATTTATCCATTTTATTGTTTTCTGCATTAAAACTTAGTTTCCATGTATAAAATACCCATTTTACTCTTTTTTAAAACATAAAAAATATAACTTGTTTACCGAAAGGATCGGTTTTATATTTGATCGGTTTTAAGAGCAAAATTTCCATGTATCTACGTTTGATGCATATACATAGATTAACTTGAATTTCATCGTATATACGTTAGGAGTGACCAATTTGTCCTAAGAAACAATCAAATATAAGGTTGGTTTGTTTTTAAAATAAACTACATATTTTTTTCTGCTATTAGTTAAGGGTAAAATATGTATTATATCCATGTAAAATGAATTTTAATACAAAAGACAATAAAATGGATTAAACAGAGAATTTTTTAAATTTAGAGGGGCATATACGTAATATTAGAATTTAAAAAGAAAAGTACTTAATTTTGAAATTTTAAGAATATACATGAAATTTCGTCTTTCATTTTTGCAATCAACAAAAATTCGATAGATTTGGAATAATTTTTGTTCTCGTTCCAAAAGAAAACCACAAAGCATTTATTTAGTTAAATAAATTAAAGTGTTTCTAAATTGCATTTTATTCTCGTTATAATTTCACCATTTTGATTCAGAGATATTTGATTCTTCATTTTCATGTCGGTTGTCATTCCTAATTTTCCAATTGAAAGTTTTAACATTTATTTCAATAAAATGTATTTTTTTTATATCAGAATAAGAGCATAAACAGATCTGAGCATAGAGAAAGAAATCCCAGTTGTCCGGAGGTGCCGAATCCCATTAACACAATAGATTCAGGTCGTTCAAAATTCAAATCAAGAAATTGTTAAAAATGATGAATCAAATGAAGTGCAACCATCCAAATCAGATCAACTTCTTGCTAAATTTGGTGAACTTCTTTTTCAAGTATCGAATAATTGATACTTTTCATTTTCCAGCCTGTACTTAGTTTGTATGTGGAAACTGGTTTAATGGTAATTATTACAGGTATGCAACCACTATTGTTTGGTTTGTTTGTATTGAGACCACCAAGAAGTTGCTTCTCTTTTAATTCATTACATCACATTTTGTAATGTATCCACCAATCTTTCTATGCAAACAATTTGTTCTTCTTAGTACGTCTCATGAAAAATTTGAACCATATACATTAAAAAGAGAAGAGTTGTAAAGTCTCCGTTGCGTCTCTAATTTGAGAAAAGTAAAGTAAAATTTGGAGAGGGAAAAACAGATGAATTTTGGCACGTGGTATGTGTAATAGTAATAACAATTAAATTCCAACACAGTTGCCGACTCAATTGAATAAAGAGGATGTCATTTCAAATAGTCGAGTCTATCCCTAATCCGTACCAGTCTGCCAGAGAGAGCAAAAAAACAGCTGTGCTTGATGTCAGTTTCTTTGTTCCTTTTTTGCGCTCATACCCTAAAAGTTCTATAATTATTATCTATGTTATTCTTCTCTCTGCTTGAACTTGTGTTCTTTTTGCCTCTTTAAAACCTCTGTCCATCTTAAAATCAATCACAAATTCACAATGGTAGTATGGTACTTGGTACACCCAGTAAATTAAACGAAATTTTAATAATAGGAAAAACCAAGTAAAATTTTGAATTTTCTAGTTAATTCTGGCAATATTTTTCTTACCCAAAAGGACTCAAAATTCATTGAAAAAGTTCCGGTCCCATGCTCAGAGATTTGTTTGTTAGCAATTTTGCGACAGCTGTAAGCTAACGAGCAAACGCAGACGCGTACCAGAGGCAAGAGGTTGGTCTTTGCATCATGAACCAGTGGTACACGCCATGCCAAATTTTGAGTTCTTATCTCAACTACAATTAATTTGGAATGGCATGGCATTATGGCAACCTAATTTAATTTGGCGGATTTGTGCTATTCAATTTGAATAATTTGACAGCTACTCAGATATTGTGGTTGGAGAAGGATTTGATATGAATGAATTATTTCATTTTATTATCCAACTTAGTGGATAGATTTGTGTGTGTGTGTGTTATTGTTAACAGCATCATTAGACATGCATAATTACTTGCATGCTATTTAATTTTAGTTTATTAATAATTAAATTATTTCAACATTATTGTACACTATAAATTATAATTATTCTTCGCGCTGTGCTTTCAAAAATTGTATAAATTTTAACATATAGAAGATAATCGTGTAAAAAATAAAATATATATCAAGTAAATTAATTTGGGACTTAAGTCCTTAAAAAATTTGTATGATGATGATACATATTGTGCAGAAATACACAAGATGCATATTTATTTACAGAGTTATGTTACACTTAGTTATCAAACACCTAATTTTTCTTAATGAGACATATGCATGAAATTATTATATGAGCCACTCATTAAAATAAATAATAAGAAAGAAATTTTAATAGATGATAAAATGAAGAATGCGGCATGTCTAATAAATTTAAAGACTTAATCATTTTAAATAATTCTTTTAGTATAAAATTCTGTTTTTAATTAGAATGACTTCACTGTCCAAATCTGACATTTGAGTCTACAATCGATCTTCTATCGCGCATCATGTAATGGACGATCCGAATTCTCTGTATTGCATGGTACGACAGTTCAAATTAGACATCTAACCTAATACAGATATTTCTTTTGATATATTATATCATATCTTTACATCCAAAATTTAATGCCACGAAGTAAAAACAGCCCGTTTTTCTATCAATAAAAAATAATGAACAAGTGAAATAGAAGAATAGACAAATTTTGATGTTTAGAAATGATGAAAAAGAAAAAGAAAAAGAAAAGAAAAGAAAACGAAAGGAGGCGGAGGTGGTGAGATTGTGAGCCTGAGATGCATGAACAAAGAGAAGCAAAACAAAAAGAGAACACGTGGCAGCCACGCAAGGGTCCACAAAATGATATAATCATATGATATGTAACAAACAGGAAGGATCTGAGTACGCACATCCAGCTCCAGCTCCAGCTCCAGCTGGAAACGCATGGAAACTGGAAGCTGCCTTCAGTAGTTCAGTGCCTTGCCCTTGCACGTGACCGCTTTCTCCGGAAATCGTGCCATGCAGCTTTTCACACGTTTGTTCCAAATTCCAATCCATCCCCGGATTCACAGAATTCACAAGCCCTGATTCTCTCTGCTTTTCACGCCGCTTCACGGCTGCACTACTTCTCTACTGTTTGTTTCTAGATGTTGCCATGTTTCTCCGTATGTGTTTAGCGTGTCGGAAGCAATTAACTCTTCATTATCATAATAATTCAAAGAACAAAGAATAAAATATTCACCACCAAATTGATTATGGATATTGATATTCTAAATTAATTGCATAAAATTAACATATCACCACAAGTAATATAATCACATATATGAAAAAAATGTTCATTTACTCCATTTAGTACACAGACATAATATTTAATTTTCCGTGCAACATAAAACATGATATGACAATTGAGAACTTACGATCAAGCTTTTAACTGTGGTAAATAGAAATATCTAATATATATATATATTAAATATCATATTTGTCAGATTTTTTACGCAACTAAACTACAAAGGGAGACAATCATGCAGGGCTCTTTAAAAATCCCACGGTTTGTTGACTCTTTTTTACAATTTTACCCTCTCTTCATAATGGGGTCCCAATAATAGCTGGCGAAATGAAAATATAATCATTGATGAGTTTTTTCATGTGAACCCAAGAAACTTCTTTAAATTTTTGCATCCCTCTAGAAAAATATTTGAATTTGATTATAAGAAGGAACGAGGAAAATTAGTGCTTAGCTAACGAATAAATACGATTGGGAAAATCGACGATTGGGCACAAATGATAATGAAGCTCATTTTTTATGGAAATCGCGAGTTAAAAAAAGAAATATAATTAATATTTGTAAAATCACAGTTAATGGCAAATCATGTTAAAAAAATACAAATTTAATCTTCGTCTACAAATCCAGAGCGGCGGTTTTGCTATGTACTTATTGCTACGTGAGTGATTCTCATAATTTTTGGAAGGATAATTGCACACCTTTAAAATGATGTTGAAAGCCTGCTAATAGAAGAAAATTTACTTCGGAAGATTTTCTATATACAACAATTTTAACTATTCTGACATTTATTTTTATAATGTTCCGGATAAAATTTGAACATTTTCTCTTCATATGGAGATGAAATCTATCACTATTTCAGTTGACCTTGTTTTTCATAAAAATATAAGAGAAGAACTTAGATACACTAAAGATATGTATATACTAGATACTTCAAAATATTATGAATCGTTAGATGCATCAAAATTTGCATTATAAATCAAGATCGTTCATAATATTTTGGAGTATCTATTTTTTGTGTATCCAAAATTTTCCCAAAATTATTAATGTTAATATGTTATAATAATTAAATGTGATGTTTAACACGAACAATTAGAAATGTCATAGAGTCGGGAATTTTGCGAGCATTGAGGAAGTAATTTGAGCACTTTTTTAAAAATTGATATAAAAATGAGTCTAAAATTGACCCGAGAAACGGAAGAATTTATTCGGTAATTGATTTTGGTGAACTGCAATTGAATTTGTTTCCATTTACTTGTATACTAAAAATGCAAATCCCTAGTTTGTTTCACGTGACTTGTATTGCATGAATGTATCAACTATTCGTTTTATACGATAAATTAAGCTCTTATTTTCAAACAGTTTGGCAAAATGGAAGCAATCATCAATCATCATCTTTCATAGTTTCATGCATGCATTCACTCAAACCTCCCCAATCGCTACACTGCTCTCTTTAATACACTGCGCGTCTCTCACACTGTACCAGTAGTACCTCCAATCCGGTGCCAACTCACCACATTAATCTCACCTTTTTCTTTCTTTATTTGTTGTTTTCGTTTGGAAATGTTTCCATGCTGCTTCCTCTCCATCCCTATCCCCTTCTCTGTTTACCTCTATATAAACCCTCACACTACCATCTCTCTCTTCCACATTCAATCACTGATCTTTATCTCTTCACTAGAAAGTAGAAACACACTTGAACAAACCCATCTCATACAAAAAATGGCTTTAACAAGAAACATAAACAAGCTTTCTCTTCTAGTAATCCTGTCATGCTCTAGTTTGCTTACCATTACAAATGCTGGTAATTTCAACCAGGATTTCGATATAACATGGGGTGATGGCCGTGGCAAAATCGTAAATAATGGCCAACTGTTGACACTCTCACTTGACAAAACTTCTGGTTCAGGGTTTCAATCCAGGAATGAGTATCTCTTTGGCAAGATTGATATGCAGCTCAAGCTGGTACCTGGCAACTCTGCCGGCACTGTCACAGCATATTATGTATGTCAATACCTCTTTTTGCTATACTTACAATGCTCATTTTGATTCAATTTTACATGTATCATATATATGCTAATAAGTCTATTTTCTATGTTTTTCAGTTGTCGTCACAGGGACCAACTCATGACGAGATCGATTACGAGTTTCTGGGGAACCTTACCGGAGAGCCATACACGCTCCACACAAATGTGTTCACGCAGGGGAAGGGAAACAGAGAGATGCAATTCAAGCTCTGGTTTGATCCAACCAAGGATTTCCACACTTACTCCATCCTCTGGAATCCTAGACATGTCATGTAAGCTTCCATTATATGATTATAAACTGCAACCTATTAATTTTATGTATGAATTGCTAATGTAGAAGCATTGACTAGACTAAATTTTTTACTACTTCGATTATGCAGTTTCATGGTGGATAATTTACCTATCAGAGATTACAAGAACTTGGAATCCAAAGGGATTGCCTTCCCGAAAAACCAACCAATGAGGATATACTCAAGCCTATGGAACGCTGACGACTGGGCCACGCGAGGCGGCCTGATCAAAACCGACTGGACCAATGCACCCTTCACAGCCTCATACAGAAACTTCAATGCGAATGCATGTGTGTGGTCGTCGGGTTCGGCCAAGTGCCCACCTTTGCAAACAGCCGTTGCCGGAGATAATTGGTTCAACCAAGAACTCGATTCGACCAGTATGGAGAGGATGAGGTGGGTCCAGAGCAATTACATGATCTACAACTATTGTACGGATGGTAAGAGATTTCCACAAGGCGTACCAGCAGAGTGTAACATGCGTTGAGGGATGGAGAAGGAAACAGGGGAAGGTTGATCTTAGTAGATTCTTTTATTCTTTTTTTTTTTCTTTTTCTTTGGGGTACTCCGTCTTGTTGTAAAATATAACCCTCGATCAATGTACTTCTAGATTTTGTCAACGCCAAGTTATATGTTGTAAAATATAACCCTTTGTACTATTTGTATTATATCAAACATGATCTATACATTTCGTTTCATTATATAATTATTATTATATCAATTGTTCAAGTAAAAAAAACATCATATATAATAATCCAAATCTGATAAAACTTCGTACAAGCGAAAAAAGTAACAAATGAATTAGTAAGTGTCACAAAGGGACACTGTTTCCATTTAAGATTTGGCAGTGTTAGTGTTAGAGGCCATGCCAGATTTTCTGTCCAGTTTTTAGTGCACCGACTACCGACATGTCATCTAAGCAATTATCATTGGTACTTGGTACGGTAATTAACACGTCAAAAAGATTGGATTGTTAAACTATTTAGTGAAACAGCTGGACACTTGGAAAGCCGAAATTTTTTTAATTAACCAAAATAAATTAATAAAATACCAAAATGGCAAAATTTGGACATAAATCACGATTCTGCCATTCCGGAATCACAGCGCCCTACGTAACTCCGGGTTCACTGTGATCCCCATAACTCCGGAATCACAGTTGCCGGAGTTATGGAGGCTGCTGTGATCCCGGAGTTATGGCGATCACAGTGAACCCGGAGTTACTTATTATTTATACACCAGCCGAGAGAGATAAAGAGAGGGGATGCTTATAATTGAAGAGAGATATTGATAATTGAAGTTAAACAAGTAATTTGAGGTATTATTTTATTTTTGCTTAAATTCTTCAATTTAGTTGATTTAATTTATAATTATTATAATTGTTATAATTGATAGTTGATTTCAGGTATTATTACAATTGTTTTTTAATTTATAAGAATTATAATTTTAGTTGAATTGTTATAATTTACTTTCATTCTTCAAAGTGAATTGCTATAATTCTTATAATTGTTATAATTCTTCAAATTTAGTTGATTACAGGTATTATTATTATTGTAAATTAATTTATAATTATTATAATTGTAGTTGATTTATGTACGTATTTCGTATTTTTTAAACTATTAGTATAATATTAATTTAGTAATTATAATAATTAAAGAGTTAGAGAAATTTTGTAGAAATTTAGATAGAGAAGTGAAGTGAAGGTTTTGCACATTTTAAATATAAGATATTATTTTATTTTAATTACATGGTAATAATTTTTTAAGTTAAAATGTGAATCAGTGTAAATTAATTTATAATTATTTTGTAGATGATTTATGTATGAATTTCGTAATTTTTGAACTATTAATATATTATTATTTTGTAAATATAATAAATCTAAGAGTTAGAGAATTTATTTAGGAATTTAGATAGAGAAGTGAAGTGAAGATTTTGCAAATTCTAAAGAGTTGCTAAGTCATTTTAGGTATTATTTTATTATAAATTAAATTGTATTAATTTATAGAGTTAAAATTTGAATTAGTGTAAATTAATTTATTATAAATTAAATTAGAATTATTTTATTATAAATTAATTTAGAATTATTTATTATAAATTAATTTAGAATTATTTTATTTCTGAAGTATTAGTATATTATTAATTGGGAAATTTATACAGTTGGAGTGAAGAAAGATGATTCCAATTTCCGTATATATGGATGGTGAGACTCGAAATGGCCCGTATGGTATGGAATATAGTTGTGATTCAAAATTTACTTTTCCGGGAAATGAAGACACCCGGTATGAAGATGTGAAAAATACAATATACAAATGGTTGGGGATATTTGAGAGTCAATATTCGCTCAATGTTGTCGCTCGATATAACACTGCGATCCCACCTTCTTATCATTTTTGTTTAATTCCCATTCGCGATGACATAGAGTGGCGAATGATATTGCAAATGGCACAATCAGAAATGAATTGGAGATTTGTTGAATTATATGTTGATCTGGTGCCAAATCGGACAAATGAGAATCCTGATAACTTAGGTCGCACAGGTGAAAATGTTGTTAACACGGATGAAGAGCCTCCGAGAGTTAGTCAAGAGACATTACCTTATAGCCCTGGCCATACTCTTCATATCTCTCCCGCAAGACATTCACCAATTATAGATCTTAATGAGCCCATATCTAATATTCCTGAAGAAAACGAAGGCGATGACGATGAGAATATATTACCCGTAGCGGGAGAATGGGAAACAGGAGAAGATTATGGATACACCTCTGACGAAGACGATTTGGATTATAATCCTAACGATCATCCGAATCATCGGATAATTGTACAAGGAAGATCAGAAAAATATCACCCAGTACAGGAGCTTAGTGATATATCTGGTTTCAATGAAATTTACACTGAAGTACAAAACTCGTCAGACGATCCCTTGGCAGAAAATCGTGTATTTAATTCAAAAGATCAGTTACAATGGACCATTAGTGAGTATCACATCAAAGGGAATATAGAGATTAAAACAGAAAGGAGTAGCGCGACGAGGCTAGTTATGGTTTGCAAAGATCAGAGATGTTTTTGGAGGTTGTACGCTGTATGTCCTAAAGGTAATAATTTTTGGACAATAAGAACCAACCCATACCCGCACACTTGTATCCAATCGATTACACGAGTAGATCATGCACAACTTACGGCCAAGATAATTGCTGGTGTTATTAAAAAGGAAATGAACGAAGATACAACCATGACAATTAAAAATGTCAGACATTTAGTTAAAGCAAAATTTCCCGGTGCTGATCCATCATACGCCAAGTTATGGCGAGGCAGGGAGTTAGCAATTGCGAAAATATTTGGGACTTGGGAGGGATCATATGCGTTGCTTCCTCGTTATTTTAATGCCATCCAATCGACGAATCCATCAATGAAGTATGCTATCCTGACGACTCCTACCAATCAACCTGAAGTACGTTATTTCCATGCTGCGGCTTGGGCATGGGGACCGTGCATTGAGGCAGTAAAGTACATTCGTCCGGTGATAAGTATCGACGCAGGTTTCTTATCGGGTCGTTATGAGGGAAGATTACTGATGGCTTGCGGGTACGATGCAGAGAATCAATTGATACCATTGGCATTTGCATTGGTGGAGAAGGAAGACCTAGAAAATTGGGGTTGGTTCATGAATTGGTTGCGTCGAGAAGTTATCGGACCTGGTAAGATGTGTGTACTATCAGACCGCCACAAGGGAATTAAGGTTGTTTTTGAATATCCCCAATATGGATGGTCGGAGGCAAACAACGAAGCAGTGCACCGATATTGTATGCAACACGTTGCCGAGAACTTGTACTCAAAATTTCCAGACGATAATCTAAAGAAATTATTTAAGCGTGCTGCATCGAAGAAGAAACCTCGTCGATTTAAAGAGCACATGCAATCTATAAAAGCACAATATCCAGGCGCATATGAGTATTTAAAGACGGTTGGAAAAAGACTAGAGAATGATCCAAAAGAGTCTGTGAATCCATCAAAGTGGGCACAACGGTACGACAACGGATATCGTTGGGGCATAATGACAAGTAACTGATCTGAATCTTTGAATCGAGTGTTCAAAGCTGTTCGTATGTTGCCGGTTGTGGCTATCGTGGAAGGTACCTGGTACAAGTGCGTGAGTTGGTTTGATGATCGGAGAATCGCATCTGGTGCAACCGTAAGTGATGGTTTTGTTTGGTCTCGTAGTGTTACGGAGAAACTAATTAAGAGAGGTGACAAGTCATGACCACATCGAGTAGACCCCTATCGATCAGAGCAAGGGGATTTTGAAGTTTTGCATCAAGGCGAGACCTTACCGAATGGTGAATTTGAAAATTTCAAGTATCACGTATTACTCGAAGAGGGAGTTTTTACGCGTTGCACCTGTTTGAAACCAAATCTGACCGGCATACCATGTTCGCATGTATTAGCGGTGATAAGGGTCAGACATTTAAACTTATCTCAATTTATTTCACCTTATTACACTGCTGCAAATCTGCATGATACTTGGTCCGGAAGATTCCACCCTTTTCCAAATCAATCTGAATGGCTCGAGTATACGGGACCTACCATCATTCCCAATAGAAAATTGCTTCGTCGTGGTCGAAGAAGGCACATTCGTATTCCGATGGTAATGGATGAAATGGAAGGACGAAAAGGCAAGCGCAGAGGACGACCCCTTGGAAGACGACCAGAAGGTATTGAAATGGTTTTATATGTTTAAAATACTCATATTGAAGACGACCATCACCTTCTTTTTAATATTACAGGAAGTGCTCAATCCAGCCATCAAGGGAGTCAACCTCATAATCGCCATGAGGTATTAACACAATTGGGCTTACATAGTGGAAACCAGCCCACTCGACACTCCGTAGATGTCCAACCAAATCCAAACCCTACCCAAATGCAACCCGCTCGTCGCTCAATAAGTGTTCCACCTAGAGATGTCGATGCTTCAACAAGTGCATCAAATCCTTCAACAAGTCAGCCCAATCAATCAAGGCGAACATCAATCTCTGGAAGAATTCGAAACTTCTTTCGGGCGAATCACTAGAATGGAATTTATTAAATGTGGCTCTTCATTATTTACCTATTATATCTGTATAGTTGTATGTTGTACTTATGTCATATGTATGGCTTTACCTATTAACTCGTATAAATTTCAATTTATTTATGCATTATATTTGTAGTGCAATGTCGACATTTCCGATTTTGGTATTTTATGGAGGTGAAATAATTGAAACTCAATTTGGTGCGGAGTACTCTGGTGGTAAAAAATTGGCACTCCAGGGTAAACAATCTAGTACTTTTGAAGGGATTAAAAGTACCATACATCGGGTTCTAGCATTTCACGAGTATTGCGTTGGTGAAATCCTATGTCGCGTGGAGGATGGAGAATGGAGTAATTTGCATTTCAATTTGATTGGACTCATTGACGAAAGTTCTTGGAAAATGGCATCTCAGATGTCCGTGAATAAACGGGGAGTTGTTCATTTGTTTGTCAGAACCACTGGCCCGCCACCAAGAAATGACGCTCTCGATTTTATTTGTACAGGTTAAACATATATGAAAACAAGCAAGTTATGTGTTGCATCATTTGTGCATGATGCTTATGCATTGTGCATTGTGCATGACGCTTGACGCTTTTGCATTGTGCATTGTGCATGACGCTTGACGCTTTTGCATTGTGCATTGTGCATTGTGCATGACGCTTTTACATTGTGCATTGTGCATTGTGCATTGTGCATTGTGCATGACGCATGACGCTTGACGCTTGTGCATTGTGCATTGTGCTTGACGCTTGACGCTTGTGCATTGTGCATTGTGCATTGACGCTTGTGCATTGTGCATTGACGCTTGACGCTTTTGCATTGTGCATTGTGCATGACACTTTTGCATTGTGCATTGTGCATGACGCTTGACGCTTTTGCATTGTGCATTGTGCATGACGCTTTTGCATTGTGCATTGTGCATTGTGCATTGTGCATTGTGCATGACGCTTGACGCTTTTGCATTGTGCATTGTGCATGACGCTTTTGCATTGTGCATTGTGCATTGTGCATTGTGCATGACGCATGACGCTTGACGCTTTTGCATTGTGCATTGTGCATTGACGCTTGACGCTTTTGCATTGTGCATTGTGCATTGACGCTTGTGCATTGTGCATTGACGCTTGACGCTTTTGCATTGTGCATTGTGCATGACGCTTCTGCATTGTGCATTGTGCATTGACGCTTGACGCTTTTGCATTGTGCATTGTGCAAGACACTTTTGCATTGTGCATTGTGCATGACGCTTGACGCTTTTGCATTGTGCATTGTGCATTGACGCTTGTGCATTGTGCTTGACGCTTGACGCTTGTGCATTGTGCATTGTGCATTGACGCTTGACGCTTTTGCATTGTGCATTGTGCATTGACGCTTGTGCATTGTGCATTGACGCTTGACGCTTTTGCATTGTGCATTGTGCATGACACTTTTGCATTGTGCATTGTGCATGACGCTTGACGCTTTTGCATTGTGCATTGTGCATTGACGCTTGTGCATTGTGCATTGACGCTTGACGCTTTTGCATTGTGCATTGTGCATGACACTTTTTCATTGTGCATTGTGCATGACGCTTGACGCTTTTGCATTGTGCATTGTGCATGACGCTTTTGCATTGTGCATTGTGCATTGTGCATTGTGCATTGTGCATTGTGCATGACGCATGACGCTTGACGCTTGTGCATTGTGCATTGTGCTTGACGCTTGACGCTTGTGCATTGTGCATTGTGCATTGACGCTTGACGCTTTTGCATTGTGCATTGTGCATTGACGCTTGTGCATTGTGCATTGACGCTTGACGCTTTTGCATTGTGCATTGTGCATGACACTTCTGCATTGTGCATTGTGCATTGACGCTTGACGCTTTTGCATTGTGCATTGTGCATGACACTTTTGCATTGTGCATTGTGCATGACGCTTGACGCTTTTGCATTGTGCATTGTGCATGACGCTTTTGCATTGTGCATTGTGCATTGTGCATGACGCATGACGCTTGACGCTTGTGCATTGTGCATTGTGCTTGACGCTTGACGCTTGTGCATTGTGCATTGTGCATTGACGCTTGACGCTTTTGCATTGTGCATTGTGCATTGACGCTTGTGCATTGTGCATTGACGCTTGACGCTTTTGCATTGTGCATTGTGCATGACACTTTTGCATTGTGCATTGTGCATGACGCTTGACGCTTTTGCATTGTGCATTGTGCATGACGCTTTTGCATTGTGCATTGACGCTTGACGCTTTTGCATTGTGCATTGTGCATGACACTTTTGCATTGTGCATTGTGCATGACGCTTGACGCTTTTGCATTGTGCATTGTGCATGACGCTTTTGCATTGTGCATTGACGCTTGACGCTTTTGCATTGTGCATTGTGCATGACACTTTTGCATTGTGCATTGTGCATGACGCTTGACGCTTTTGCATTGTGCATTGTGCATGACGCTTTTGCATTGTGCATTGTGCATTGTGCATTGTGCATGACGCATGACGCTTGACGCTTGACGCTTTTGCATTGTGCATTGTGCATTGACACTTGACGCTTTTGCATTGTGCATTGTGCATTGACGCTTGTGCATTGTGCTTGACGCTTGACGCTTGTGCATTGTGCATTGTGCATTGACGCTTGACGCTTTTGCATTGTGCATTGTGCATGACACTTTTGCATTGTGCATTGTGCATGACGCTTGACGCTTTTGCATTGTGCATTGTGCTTGACACTTGACGCTTGACGCTTGACGATTGTGCATTGTGCATTGTGCATGACGCTTGACGCTTGACGCAAAATAACAAATGTCCAATTCAACATAACATAACATAACATAACAAATGTCCAAAATAACATAACAACATAACATAACTGAAAAAACGTTCAACATAAGATGGCATAACATCCTTTTTGAAATGATGCATTGTGCAATGATGCATAACATAACTGAAAGCAACCAACTCCCTGACTAAGGATAATTGGACGGGGTGAACTTGGATATCGGTCTATGCCTCTGACGATCCTTGTTGCGATGTCCCATAGTTGTATTCCAATTCAAGCCATCATCAGCCTCATCGTCGCCGCTCCCGGTCACCTCAGCATCTGGTGTTTGCATGTATTCCTGCAAAAAGCACATTAGAAACTGCTAAATTAGTGCATTTTTTAATAAATAGTTCAATTCAGGCCAAACATGTGTAGGAGGGATCTCCGGGCCTGTCTGGAACTGACTAGTCTGGAAGTCGTAACCTTGTGCACCATCTCCTCCCGGGTACTGACTACTGAATATGTCAAAATCATAACCATGTACATCAGATGCTCCCTGATACGGACTATTTAATCCTGAATAGTATCCCTAGGTAGAATATGCATGTTTAACATTAGCAAAAAATATTACAAATTACTGCATAATCATTAAACATTATAGAGGTACGATTCACATACCTGGGACTGATCTCCGCCCGGATGCTGACTACTAGATGCCGTGGGATCACCGTGCGGTCCTAAATATGTCCCGGCCATGCTGGAAACAATCTCGTCATAATCACCCTCATATGTTGACGCCCATGACGCCTCCTGCTCACGAAAGCCTGGAACCTCAGGCTCGTCCGAGGTGGTGATATCCTCGATTCTTTCGGGCAACCCGGCATCCCTTAGCAGTTTTTCCAGCTTATGCCCTTGACCGACATCATGCAGGCTTCCTCGACATGATAGTAATGTTCTCTTTCCGAAGCGCTTCAACCCTCTTGTCAGGGCCATTGGAATTGCCATGACTGCATCCCTAAAGGCCCTCTTGCCCTGCAAGACAAACTTTCGTAAGTAACAAAACAAGTCACATAATTTGAGTAGCTATTTGATTAGTTAAATAACATCACTAACCTGTCGTGTGGCACACTCAGAATGGGAAACATATGTAAGGCTGCTAGGTGGCTGAGACGGAGGAGGCAGTGGCTGGGTGAGATCATGGGTGGAATCACGCTCTAAATAAATCGACCTCATCCCAAATCTCTCATACCAGGGCATATACTGATGAAACCACCAATCACTGTCGTGTGGCTGCCCATCTGTGGGAACGATACACAACGGTACTCTATCTGCACTCCACTGCCCTACATAATCAGCATGACGCTCCCCCCAGTGAAGGCCGTAGTGTCCATCAGTATGATCTACCTCATCTAACTGTCGGTGAACATCCCAAGATAATGGAGGAGGGGGAGGAACTGTCTGAAGTAAACCGTACTGTCTCATGACCCTATCCGGGTAGTGATGTGAGACTATCCAAAAATGAACGAGAGGGACTCTAGCCAACCAAACTCCCTGATCACGTAGTACACATGACGGCGCAAGAGGGAGGAAGGTAGTATAGGGTGTCCACTCAACTTCACCCTCTTTCATCGCATTCAAAACATCTCGGGGATGCTTTGCTCCAACATTGTGAGGGTTGTCTTTCCACAACTTAAAACCCATCCATGTCCTCCCGTAAGCATGACACGAGTCTCGATCGGGTAAACCCCAAGCAGTGAAGGTATGATTTCTATCCTCTTTTGGCCGGCACACACTAAGGTGGGTCCAAGACCACAATTGCAATAACTCGAGTGGACCCCAAATAGAACGAGGCTGCTTCCGAGCAGCAATAGATAATGCGCGATATAAATAAGCCAAAACGGCACCCCCCCAATTATACAACACAAATGGACTACTCAGATTCTCCAAAAACTGCAGATACATGGCCGGTACACCATCTCCACTGGAGTCTGGAAACATGACAGAACCAAATAAATCTAGAATGTAAGCCCGAGTATGAAAATCTACCTGGTCCTGTGTGGGATTTTCCGGCATATTAGCGAACTCGCGCCGCAACCACTTCAAACTAAGACTGTAATTCGAAACCAGTCGTTGTTGCTGTCCAGATCTCTTTGAAGCGCGACACCTCCACGCCTCATCTCCGGCCTCTCTACCCAGATACTGCTGTACCATATACCTCCAGTTGTTATCACAAATTCCGGTAACAACCGCTCCTGTTATTGGTAGCCCCCATAAACAACTAACATCTTGTAAAATTACGGTCATTTCACCGACAGGCATGTGAAAAGTGTGTGTCTCGGGCCTCCATCGCTCTACTAGTCCTGTAATCAATCCCTTGTCTCTTCTCTTATGACCCAACTGAGAAATATGATACAACCCCAATCTCTTCAATGCCGGACCACAACTCTCGTGATATGGTACGACATTGTCATGACAAATCAACTTTAAATCGTCACCGCTCTGCAATATTTCAACAATATCCTCAAATAAATACAGATTACCAAAAATAAATATATTACTAAATATATATATTACAAAAATATACCACATTTGGTTTAACGGTCGCAATCTTGTGTTGGGCGACAGGCATCTGCAACAAGTCGGAGAGAGGCTGACAATCTGGAGGGAGAGAAGCATCACCCTCGAAGGTGCTAGACTGAGAAGTGCTGGGTCGAGAAACACTACTTCTTCGAGGTCTCGTCATTTCAACAGAACTACATTTAAATATAAAAAACAACATAGTTTAACAAGTTTTACAAGTTACATATTTATCTAAAATAACTAATTGATTATCTATAAATACTAACTACTTTATCCATATATTACAAATTTATACAAAAAATAACACTAATTTCTACAAAATTTGTAAATTTCTAAATAAATGAACTAATTTAACAATAATCTAATTTTAATATAACAAATTTATCTAAACTAACTATATTTTCCCAAATTTGATGTATTACTATATTTTTCCAAAATAAAACAACAACTTACATATTTATCTAAACTAACAAATTAATAATTTCTAAAATAATATTTTTTAACAATAATCTACATATATCTAACTTAACAATAATTTAAGCTTTAATATGACAAATTTATCTAACAATAATTTATCTAAAAATAATAACTAACTTAACAATAATTTATCTAAAAATAATAACTAACTTAACAATAATTTAAGCTTTAGTATGAAAAAATTATCTAACAATTATCTAACAAATTCTTACAAAAACCATTTATCTAACAATTTATCTAACAATGATCTAAAATTTAACTAACTTAACAATTATCTAACATATATCTAACAATTTCTCTAACGATTACCTAATTTTTAACTAAGTTAACAATTATCTAACAAATTTGAACAAAAACAACACAAATTTTGTATGACTTTTTTTATTTTCCGAAAATTAAAAAAATTATTGTTACCTGTTACACAGCAAACTCTCTCAAATCCTGATCTAATGAAACTTCAAACTTCTGAAATACTTTCTCAAAGTTTTCTCAAAATTTGCCTCAAAACCTCTCAAAATTTTGCAAAATCTCTCTCAAAATCCCGGCAGAGGGAGAAGAGCGGTTCTGTGTTTAAATCGGCACAACTCCGGAATCACGGGTGCCTGCATAACTCCGGAATCAGGGATTCCGGAGTTATGCAGGCACCCGTGATTCCGGAGTTATGTCGATTGCGCAGATTCCGGAGTTACAGCAGATTCTCTGATGCCGGGGTTATGCTGCTCTCCCTGATTCCGGAATGGCTAAAATGGTTAATTCCATTCAAATTTTGCCATTTTGATATTTTATTAATTTATTTTGGTTAATTAAAAAAATTTCGGCTTGGAAAGTTGGAATTCTTAAAAATGAATATTATATTATACATTAAAGAGATTAATTAATATATTCAAGCATTTTAGTTAATGTCCTATCATCTATTTTCTAAATTGTTATTGTTTTCATTTCTCTCGTTGTCTCGTTATCTATTTTAAGTGAATGTTGATGATCTATATTTCTTTTCTTTTCTCTCATTGTCTTTGTTTCTGAAATTTTTGGAGTTTCTAAATTATTGTCACATTAATTTTAGAAATTTAATTTTTTTTTAATTTTTAAACTCTCTATCCCTAAAACTAAAAAGTTAGAGTTTCTAAATTGACACGTCAGCAAATATTACCAATATTATGAGAGACCGATCAATTTTAACCAATGATTAAATCATGTCATAGTTTATAAACTCTAAAGCATAATTGATAAATAAGAAACTCTTGAACAAAATTTCTAAATAAGAAATTCATCTACATTTCTGAAACTTATTTAAAAACTGCCACGTCAGATTAGAAACTCCTATAATTTCAGAGATGGAGATGTCCTAAGATATATAATTACCTGTCAAAACAATTAATATAATTCTTTCTTACTTTTAACCAGAATTCTACGACAGTTAATCGTGGATTATTATGTACATCTTATCACCTCTTAAAAAAGAATTTTTTTAGTGTTCAAATTTGCTTATTATATAAGTGGTTGCACATTTTTTTTTCTTATTCAAAATATCCAACTTTTTATTCAATAGTTATTCTTTACGCATTCTGGACAACCATATATGATTGTACAAATGGCCTTTTTACTTTTTCCCATTTCTAGTCTAGCACCAGTGTCATCACCTTCTTCTTGCATGGACTGATATTCCAATAACCATACTTTTTCCTTTATAGTACCAGCACCATTCCCAAAGAGATTATCAACCAACTAAATCTCTGAAAATACTGATTTGATGTATTAAACCAGTATAAGCATTTGCTGAACTGACACAACATCTAAACTGATACCATAGCTGATTCTGTACGAGCACTATCAGCACTTTGCTAAACAATTTGAACTGGTACAACAGCTGATAGGATTCTGTACCAGCACTCTCAGAATCGATTACCTCTGTCAGCTTTGCTCGGCTTCGACTTTGCGACAATATCAATAACTCTCTCTACAAATAGATCTGAGCTCTCCACCTCGATCACCTCACAATCGCCTCAGGTCACTATCCCCCTTACAATCGATCTTCATCGTGGATGTCTTGTGTATCTGTTAGACTTCTCACGATATTTAGACAAACCCCTCAGCTCCCGATCAGATCACTGTATCGATCTCAGATTCCACGATCTATCTCCGCAAAGATCAACATCAATCTGTCGATTCCCTGTCTCAGCATTTATCTCAATGTCTGCAAATCTATCTTCAGTTCTTCACAAATCAACAGAACAGACCAGCACTCGACAGCTCGTCAGCCCTCAATACGCAGGGAAGATCTCGTCACCATCAGCCAGCACTCGTCATTCGGTACCGTCTCAGCTCTAGCACACATCTGATCAACACTCGACAGCTCAATCACCTTGCGTCAGATCGCCTTACGCCTCTGTGACATGGATCAGATTAGCACTCTCCTGAGGGGTTGGTGTCAGCTCAGTATCTATGAATCTCAACGTCGCCATCAGCACCTACTTCTGATCTGGCCTCAACAACACCATCACTCACCAGATCAGCGTCTCATCTTCCCAGCTCGGCTTCGATCAGTGAGCAAAGATCTCCCCATCGCAACATCAAGCAACAACGACAACGAGCAACAACGATCAGTGAGCAAAGATCTCCCCGGACTTCGATCACACCAAGCAAAGATCTCCCCAGACATCGATCAATCTCGAGCACCAATCTCTGCTTTGCCTCTCAGCATCTAGCAACCTCAATCATTCCTGAATCGACATCTCCTCTCATCATCGATCTCACCAGACTTTTATATCGCCAATCTTCTATGACCCTTTTATGTAATCCGATCTCGCACATCTAATCAGAATCGAAAGCAGGGGGTGGAGGGGAGAGAGAAAGAGTAGAAGAGGGGAGGGGAAGAGAGGGAGGGTTTTTCAAAAACACTCTTTCTCTCGCCGCAGTTCCTAAGGCTATGCTCCACACGAAAATAGGGAAGGAACGAGAAGGAAATGTGACGATCTCACCTGCTGACGGGCACGAATAGGAAGAAAGGAGGAAGGAAAGTGAATTGTGTTTAGTGTCGTAACTTTTCCTACCCTCCGATTTAGGAGATAGCGAAATTGGTCTTCACGAGAGAAAGTTTTAATCCGTTGAAGTATTTCCTTTCCTCCGTAGAACTTTATGGAGCAAATAATCTTGTGTTTTACCTCCTCTCCCTTCATCCACCCTTCTAAATTGATGTTCTGGAGCACAGCCTAAGAGGTATATAAGTTCATCATAATTTAATTTTGTGAATTATCGTGAAGAGAGTTTTTCTCAGATTTTAGCAGTAAGTTACTTATGAAGCTATATATGTTGTTACTTTTTAGTTTTCCACACAAATGCAGAATTTCATTTTAACTAAAATAAAATGCATTTATATCATAAAATAAGCCGATTATCGTAAATAAAACTAACTATGATATTCACTGTCAGAATTCAAATTGGCACCTAACAACTGGCTTACTCAAGGCAAACATGGGCACATATGGGAAGAACACACAAGGCAAGTATTGACAGCGGTATAGGATCTGTATAGGACCTGTGAATCAAGTCTGAAATAGAAAGTATGTAATAGGATTTGTATTGATTGCATTGTGACATTCTAAATAGAGAATAGCAGAATAAGGATAAATATAGTCATAGGAGCAATGTATAGCATATAGAAAAATAGAGCAAAAAAGGTACTTGTAACACTCGAATTTGATGAAATAAACATATGGAGGGAAGGGATTTTGTGGAGTCTGGTGTTCTTTAAATTAAAACATGGTATCAGAGTATGGTGAGATATAGCTATTCCTTTCTTCCAGAAACAAATCACATCCAGAAACAATCCTGAAAAAAAAAAGGTGTCATGGCCGAAATCACCTTGCTAATTGAAAAACTCACTGAATTGATCACTCTGCAGCAGAACCAATTATTAGCGCTGCAACAGCCCCAAAATACATCATCCCAAGCCACAACTGTTACTCATGAATCAACCTTGCATACAAATCTAATACCTATAAAGCTCGATGGAAGGAACTATCCATTATGGTCTCAATCCATCCGTATGTGCCTCAAGGCCCGAGAGAAACTAAAACATATCACGGAGCTACCTCCAGCTGAAACCGACCCACTGTTCAATCTGTGGGACATTAAAGACACCGTGGTCAAGGGGTGGATTTGCAATTCACTCGACAAAAATCTATACGACAAGTTCTTGAGATATCCAACGACCAAGGAGGTGTGGGAAGCAATAGCCACCACGTTTTACGATGGAAGCGATGCCGCTCAAGTATATGATTTGAACAAGAGGGTGAATAGGATCAAACAAGGCGAGAGACCCGTAGAAGAATATTACAATGAACTTCAAGATCTATGGCTAGAAATAGACTTTTGACGGCCTAACCCGATGTCATGTACAACCGATATAGAGAAGTTCGACAAATGCGTGCAAGAATCAAGGGTGTACTCTTTCTTGGATGGGCTTGACGAGAAGTTTGATAACGAACGGGCGAATGTGCTGCAAATGACTCCTTTTCCAACCCTTGAACAAGCGTTTGCTCGGGTAAGAAAAGAGGCTACACGGCAAGATGTGATGAATACGGGTAGTGAGGCAGAACAGCATCTCTCGGCTGCTATGTATTCAAAGGGGTACAAAGGTATGGATAAATCTCGTTTAAAGTGCACTCATTGCGATATGAATAAACACACAAAAGACCACTGCTTTAAACTGGTGGGCTACCCCGATTGGTTCAAAGAAAAACGCAAGGAGAAGGGAAATTGGTCGGGAAAAGGACATGTGGCCGTAGCACGGGCAGACGTGGCTCTACGTAACAGTCAACACACATCAGCGGGCAGCCTCTGGCGTCACTGATTCCAACCGAACTCAATAACATCACTGGTACACACCAAGGTAACAATATAATTAGAACTGGATGCAACAATCAAAGTCAGCAGGGTCAACCGAATTCATCAGAGAGCATTCACAGCAAAGACACAGCTAGTGCACATATGGTATATCATGAAGGTTCAGGTAAGATATCAGGTAAAGGTGATATTTCATGGAAAAATTGTAACGAATGGGTACTAGATACAAGGGCCACTGACCACATGACATTTGACAAAAATGACCTTAAAAATTATAAAATACCAAGAAAAACTAGTATTGTTAACGCAAATGGAATGTGCTACCCAGTCAGTACAGCAGGAGATGTAAATGTGTGTCCAAATTTAACCCTCCATAATACATTAGTGGTACCATCCTTAGCTTCAAAATTAGTATCAGTAGGGCAACTAACAAGAGATTTAAATTGCCTAGTCAATATTTTCCCTAATCATTGTGTGTTTCAGGACATCAAAACCAAGAAAATTTTGGGCCGTGGTACTAGGAGAGGCGGGTTGTATTACCTTGAGAACTTGAAGACTGGAGAAGCATTACTATGTGCGGAATCGAAAGAAAGCGAAGTTTTACTGTGGCAAAAAAGATTAGGCCATCTATCATTAGGGTACATGAAAAAACTTTGGCCTAAATTTTTTGATAATTACAAGTGTGAGACAATTTTATGTGAAACTTGTATTAAGGCAAAAAGTCATAGGTCCACATATTCGTTAAGTAATAGTAGAACATATGCTCCATTTGATTTAATTCATACAGACGTATGGGGACCATCTCCAATAGTTTCCAAGGCCGGCTATAAATGGTATATAATATTTGTCGATGATTTTTCACGAATGACGTGGCTATATTTATTAAAAACCAAAGAAGAAGTTAAAGAAAATTTTAAGATATTTATAACGATGGTTAAAACACAATTTGAAAAAAATATTAAAAGAATTAGGAGTGATAATGGGACAGAATATATAAACCAAGATGTGGGAAAAATATTTCAAAATAATGGCATTATACACGAAAAATCATGTGTAGGAACGCCCCAACAAAATGGTATTGCGGAACGAAAAAATCGACATATTCTTGAAATTACAAGGGCGCTATTAATTGAAACTAATGTACCACGCATTTTTTGGGATAATGCTATTACTTTTGCTATTTATCTTATGAATCGAATTCCAACGCAAGTTAACAATTTTAAAACACCATTACAACTTTTCTCTGCCATGTAAAAGTCAATTCAATAGTAAATTTAGCTCCAAAAATTTTCGGCTGTACCGCTTATGTTCACCTCCAAAAACAGTATCGATCTAAACTAGATTCGTGAGCAGAAAAATGCATTTTTTTAGGTATAGGCCAGAATCAGAAAGGTTATAAGTGTTATAATCCTAATACAAGAAATTTTTTTACTACCATGGATATAACGTTTTTAGAACATGAACCATTTTTTAAACATACACAAAATTCAATTCAGGGAGGGGAAACAAATACAACAGAAGAAGAATTGTATTTTGATACTTTAAAATACCCAACATATAGTGGCGCTGGCACATCCACATCCATCTCAGATGGCGCTGGCACAGGTGGCACATCAAATTTAAATGGGTCTGGCACAACTAATTCTAATTCCCTTGAAAAAATTATAACCCAAAATCAAAGTCATGATCAACACAGCCCAGAACAAGAAATAAACCATACCGTATATAATACCGAAATAAACGAGGACATAGGAGAATCTGACGATGAGATACTACAATCCGCTGATGACCTAACAGTACCCGACTCTTCCAATGAGGTAAGTTCTCCCAATCAAGCATTTATTTTACCACCAAGGAAAAATAGAGGAAAACCACCAAAAAGGTATGTACCCGAAGACGGGTCAAGCACAGAAAAATACTCAATTGCAAAATATACCACAACCAATCATTTGACAGAACCATTAAAGGGGTTTGTGAACCAAATATCATCGATAATAATACCAAAAAAATTAGAAGAAGCTGTGGCCGATACTAAATGGAGAGAGGCAATGAATGTAGAAATGAATGCATTGTTAAAAAATAATACTTGGGAAATCACTGATCTACCAGATGGTAAAAGAATTGTGGGTTGTAAATGGGTATATACTGTAAAGTATAATGCACAAGGGAAGGTAGAAAGATACAAAGCAAGGTTAGTAGAAAAAGGATATACACAAACATATGGAATTGATTTTCAAGAGACCTTTTCTCCGGTTGCTAAACTAAGGTCTGTTCGAGTTATTCTCTCTATTGCAGCAAATTTAGAATGGCCACTGCACCAATTTGATGTGAAGAATGCATTCTTACACGGAGATTTAGAGGAGGACATATACATGGAAATGCCTCCTGGGTATCAACCACCGGGCACAACAGGCAAAGTATGTAAGCTGAGAAAGCTTTATACGGATTAAAACAGTCACCACGTGCATGGTTTGGGCGATTCAGTCAGGCCATGATAAAGTATGGATACACTCAGAGTAATTCAGATCACACGATGTTCTACAAAAAAAGGTTCAACAAAATTGTTGTCCTTATAATTTATGTAGATGACATGATCATAACAGGAAATGATAAAGATGGGATACAATAATTAGAGGGAAAATTGTTCAAAGAATTTGAAATGAAAAATTTGGGCGGATTAAAATATTTTCTCGGAATAGAGATAACTCGAAACAAAGAGGGAATTTTTTTATCACAAAGAAAGTACATACTTGATCTTTTAAGTGAAACCGGAATGTTAGACTGCAAACCAGTCGATACACCAATGGTTCCAAATATGAAATTAGAATCCTACACAGATCACACACCCACCAATGTAGACAGATATCAAAGACTTGTGGGTAGGTTGATATACTTGGCTCACACAAGGCCCAACATCGCTTATGCCGTAAGCATAGTAAGTCAGTTCATGCACTCTCCCAGAGAAGAACATCTAGAAGCTGTTATGTGGATTCTTAGGTATCTGAAGGGCACACCTGGGAGAGGTATAGTATTTAGAAAAAAATTGCATCTCCAAGTAAATGCTTACAGCGATGCAGATTGAGGGGGATGTGTTACAGATAGACGTTCAACCGCGAGCTATTTCACATTTGTGGGAGGAAACTTAGTCACTTGAAAATCAAAGAAACAAAGCGTGGTATCTCTGTCATGCGCAGAATCAGAACTCAGAGGTATGGTTAAAGCAATTTGTGAACTCCTATGGATAAAGAAATTCCTAACAGAATTAGGATTTGAACCCGAATCCGAAATGAAACTATTTTGTGATAACAAGGCAGCAATAGACATGGCTCATAACCCAGTGCAACATGAGCGGACAAAGCACGTTGAAATTGATAGACACTTCATTAAAGAAAAGTTAGACAAGAAGATTATATCTATGCCATTTGTGCGATCCAACATGCAACTAGCAGATGTATTAACTAAATCAGTAGCAAGTAAAATTTTTAATGATTCAGTGGACAAACTTGGAATGAAAGATATATACGTGCCAACTTGAGAGAGGGTGTCAGAATTCAAATTGGCACCTAACAGCTACTCAAGGCAAACATGGGCACATATGGGAAGAACACACAAGGCAAGTATTGACAGTGGTATAGGATCTGTATAGGACCTGTGAATCAAGTCTGAAATAGAAAGTATGTAATAGAATTTGTATTAATTGCATTGTGACATTCTAAATAGAGAATAGCAGAATAAGGATAAATATAGCCATAGGAGCAATGTATAGCATATAGAAAAATAGAGCAAAAAAGGGTACTTGTAACACTCGAATTTGATGAAATAAACATAGGGAGGGAAGGGATTTTGTGGATTCTGGTGTTCTTTAAATTAAAACATTCACACACCATTTAACAAAATAATTTCTACTAACATTTTTTACTTCAATAAAAAGGCGTTACAATCAAAAGAATAAACGAATATCATCTTTAACTTAACAGCCAAGCTCTCTTTATCTATGCATGGGAACACTCAGGTGGCAACCCCTGTGAAAACCTCTTAGTATCAGTGCAGTAGTTGTAAATCATGTAGTTCTTCTGGGCCCACCTCATCAACTTCCGGCTGTTGGCGTTCAGTTCCTGGTTGAACCAGTTATCTCCTGCTGCATTGGTCGTTGCCGGGCAATTACTTGAACCTGACGACCGCACGCACGCATTCGCATTGAAATTTCTGTATGTGGCCGTGAATGGCGCATTAGACCAGTCGGTTTTTACCAAGCCACCACGTGTGGCCCAGTCGTCGGCATTCCATAAGCTGGAGTAGATCCTCATTGGTTGGTTCTTCGGGAACGGAACCCCTTTTACCTCCAAGTTCCTGTAATCTCTGATAGGTACATTATCCACCAAGAATCTGCATAAAAGAAATTAGTTTAATTAATGCTGTTGCATTAGCAATATATTTCATTAGCAGTTGCTAACTAATAGAGGCCTTAATTATGGTGCATATGCAAAATGGAAGCTTACATGATATGTCTAGGATTCCAGAGGATGGAGTAGGTGTGGAAATCCTTGGTTGGATCAAACCAAAGCTTGAATTGCATCTCTTTGTTTCCCTTCCCCTGAGTGAACACATTTGTGTGGAGCGTGTAAGGGTCTCCAGTAAGATTCCCCAAAAACTCGAAATCTATCTCATCATGAGTTGGTCCTTGCGACGACAACTGTTAATTAGAATCATACAAATCTTCATATTAGCAACGCACATTAATTACAGACGATAAATCAAGTAATAATTAAACAAGATAGCTGGTGGTAGTAAGAAAGGAAAGGCTTACATAATATGTGGTGACAGTGCCGGCAGAGTTGCCGGGTACTAGTTTGAGTTGCAAATCAATCTTGCCATAGAGGTACTCGTGTTTAGATTGAAACCCAGATCCCGAACCCTTATCAAGAGAGAGTGTCAGCAATTGGCCATTGTTGAGTATTTTGCCGCGGCCGTCGCCCCATGTAATGTCGAAATCCTGGTAGAAATTACCAGCAACAGCAAAGGCAAGCAGAGACGAAGAGAGCAATAAGAATATGGTTGTATAGCATGAAGCCATAGTGAAAGGAAAGAGTAGTGAGTGTGAAAGCCAATGTCAAGTAGCTAGTGACAGTAACAGTATTAGTAGCAGTAGACTTGTTGTGATTGTGAGATTGAAATGGAAGTGCAGAAAGACTGTTGGGTGGAGGGGGGTTATATAGGAGAGAGATGGAAATGGAAAGCAAGCGTGTGGGAGGACTAGTGCTAGTGGAGAGAAAATGAAGAAGAACAAAAATGATTGGAGATGAGCTGGATACTGGAGGGAGAGGGGATGGGACCATTTGCGAGTGTCAGATCCGTACTGGGATGCTTTGCTGGAGTCTGGATGGATGGGAAGCAGCGGTCGGTCTCGACTTTTAATTGCCTATAGGCTATAGCTATTGACCGTGCATGTGGTTTGCCTCTTGCTATTGGCAGAGGTTCAAAGTTGGTTTGCGGCTTACAAAACCAGTTCAGTTGGTGGTTTCTCTTCACAAGACCTAATACATTAAAGATTGAAACCTCCATTGCTCAAACGCGTCGCATGATGGCAGAAGCATGTTCCTGCTCCCAACCTTTTTCCATGCCATAGCTGGCAGTACTATGTATAAAATGGTGAAACAAGGAAAGGATAAGATATAAATCTCTCCCCTAAAAGGCTAATACTCATAGGTATTTTAAATATTAAACGCGTACCCAATTCATAAATTTATAGCAGCAAATTGTATTCACTTTTATAGGAACAAAACTGAATCCATCTCTACGCTGAATAACTATTGAGACAATCAGCCAATTAATCAACCTCTGCATTTTTGATCAGCTGAATTAGCATGCTATTCAATTCATTCATTATTTCAGGGTGAAAAGCCGCTACTTGCAATAAATATATATATCAGTATTCAATTCATTCATTATTTGAGGGTGAACCCCCCTGGATTTTCAAAATCTGTGAGAAATAAGTCATAACCAGCGTTTTGAATGTTTGAAACCCCCTGGACTTCAATTCTGACCCCCCTGACCCATGGGCTCTGGTCTCTGGAGGCAGCCACAATTTTAAATCAAGCCCAGAAATATTATTGCCTAATATTAAAAACTCTTGGCCCAAGCCCATAAAGAATTGAAAGCAAAAAAAGAAAAAAGAATCGGATTGTAAGCATTCAGCATTCAGGATTCAGCTGCTATCCCCTCTCACGATACAGTCGCCGTCGCCTGGACCTAGAAATTGAATTCCAATTCCGCCGCCGTCGCCCATCTGACGTCGCGTCGGCAGCGTCGCAGGCTCGCACCGGGCAACTCGTCGGTCCGTCGCTGTGCTGTCTACACACTCGGCTCGGCCCTGTGCTCTCTAGTCTCTGCTCTCCACAATCCACTCGCCACTCGGCAGTCTCCACGACCACGCGTGCGGCAGCGGCGTGCTCAGTGCTCTCTGTCCTGTCTACAACTCTACATCCCGGCATCTCACATTAGCATTCGCCTTGATCGGACGAAGCTCCGGGCTGAGACGCCAGCATACATCGTAGCTGCGTCCAACTTTTTCACCGTCGTCGCACGCGGCCTACACCGCTGTTGCGACCTCCTTGTGTTCTCCCCCTTTACCGGAGGTACGTTTCTTTTTATTATGAGACTTGAAAGTATGATTTTTTTTTCTTGTACCAGCTGGTATGTACTAGTCGGAGTGGTTCTATGGTGTATTTGAGTGGCATTTTGTTACTGGTTCTCTACTTGATACCAATTATTGGTATGAATTTGCCCACAAAATATTAGCTGGGTACTAATGTTTTTAGTTGCTGATGATGGTAAAACTGTCAATTTTCCATTCCATCTATCTTTTGATCCTATCATATCAAACACCATAAACAATTCCTATATCTCTCTCAATCTCTCTCTAATGAGCAGGAAGGATATGGTGGCATCAATGGCCTGGAGAGTTTTAACAAAGAAGGTCAGCTTAGGTTATACCTTTTCAGCACTCTTTCATTAATTTCCTGGCATTCACTCCACAATAACAAAGAAGTTGTTTATTGTTGTAGGCTCTCAGCACAAGCTATCTTTCAAACAGTGGGACAGCAACAACTGCTTCTCATATCCTCCACATTACAGTACCCGGTGAGTGCCACTGCATCACATCCTTTCCATATTATCTTAGTTTTAGCTCCATAAAGTTGTACCGCTTGGGTTCAGTTTTTGCCTGATTGTTGCCAATTAGTTTATTCTCTCTTTCCTTGGCCGCCTTTTGTTTTTTGTTTTCTCCTGTTTCCCTCAAGTTGTGCTCCTTTGTAAAAGAGCTCTCATCAGTGAAATGAGTTAATCTTAGTTAGATGCAATAATGCCCACCCAAGTTAACTTCAAAAGAAGAAAAACAAAAAGGTACCACTGAAATGGATACTCTAACCTTGTGATTCTCAAATGTTCTTTCAGAGTTTTTGTTATGTTCAAAGGTAGATGTTCTTAGAGCTTCGAGAACCATAAGAAGTTGCAGCATTCGGTGAGCGAACTCTTTTTCTCCTTGGTTTAGTATAGTTGTCTGCATGAGTTTACTGCTGTTTCTGGTGAGCTGAACTCTTTTCTCCTTGATTTACTTCTGTTAGGAACTATCATGCAAGTTTAAGTTTGCTGTCATGGAGAGGAAGAAGAGAAGAAGCACCGGGTTTAAAAACTCCAGCTAGAGAGAAATGGGTGAAGAGAGATAATAAACCGCAGTCACCCCCTGTGGAGGCACGATATGTGCCTCCAAAGCAGAAACGACATGCCAAGACTCAAATGAAGACTGTTGAGATATTTGAAGGGATGACACTTGTTGAGCTTGCTAAGCGTACTGGTTCCTCTATAAAAGCACTTCAGGAGATTATGACAAGTGTTGGTGAACAGGTCGGGTCAGAGTTTGACCCAATTAGCATTGATGTCGCCGAGCTGGTTTCTACAGTAAGTGCTTGATCTTCTTTGTCTTAAAGTAACTTTTCTGTCAATCAGTTGATTGTAATACAGATAGACTGACTGCTGTGGTTCCCATATTTTTATAACAATTGTTTTTGTCTTTCTTTCTTAAACGACCTATGAAATAGTTGCTAGGTGAAATGCAAAGTCATACCCAAATTTTCAGCTGTCATTTGCAGGTTTTCTAACTGCGATTACATGGTGGTATTGGTTTGTAACTTTGTATCAAGCCATCTGCATAATGTATCCTCTATTGAAGTTCAGATAATTCTAAATTAGGAAGGGGCTGAGGGAGAAATTGTGAACATTCATTAGAAATCAAAATTATGGACATAGAAAACAATTATTCAAAAGTAATATGATTGCATGGTCACTACATAAATAGATTAATTGATAATTCATTTTACCCAAGGTACTTAGATTGTGTCCCATCTACTGTCTGCATTTACAGATCTTGTATTTCTCTATTTTTGTACTTATCTGGTAGGAAGTCGGAGTAAATGTAAAGAGGCTACACTCAGAAGAAGGCGCCATACTAAAACCAAGGCCACCTGTTGTGACGGTAATGGGCCATGTAGACCATGGTAAAACCTCCTTACTGGATGCTCTGCGTAAGACCTCTGTTGCAGCAAAAGAGGCTGGCGGTATAACCCAGCACCTTGGTGCATTTGTTGTATCGATGTCATCTGGCGCTTCTATCACCTTCCTTGACACTCCAGGTCATGCAGCCTTCACTGCCATGCGTGCCCGTGGTGCTGCTGTGACTGACATAGTCACACTTGTTGTTGCAGCAGATGATGGTGTAATGCCCCAAACGCTTGAAGCCATGTCCCATGCAAAGGAAGCTAATGTGCCGGTTGTAGTAGCGATCAACAAGTGTGACAAACCTGGTGCGGATACAGAGCGGGTTCGGATCCAATTAGGATCTGAGGGGCTGGCACTAGAGGATCTTGGTGGTGATGTACAGGTGGTGGAAATATCGGCCTTGAAGGGTACTGGATTGGACAAGTTGGAGGAAGCCTTGTTGTTACAAGCAGAACTAATGGATCTGAAAGCAAGAGTTGATGGTCCAGCACAGGCTTATGTTGTAGAAGCCCGTGTAGACCGTGGTCGTGGGCCTCTTGTAACAGCCATTGTAAAGGCTGGCACATTAAGCGTTGGGCAGTACATAGTGGTGGGAGCGGAGTGGGGACGGATTAGGGCGATAAGAGACATGGCGGGGAGGGCAACAGAGCTGGCAGGGCCTGCAATACCGGTGGAGATAGAAGGGATGAGAGGGCTGCCAATGGCAGGAGATGACATCACGGTAGTAGGGTCAGAGGAGAGGGCGAGGATGCTGAGCCAGGGAAGGGGGAAGAAGCTGGAGCAAGAGCGACTGGAGAGGATGAGCCAGGAGAACTGGGAAGCCCTTGCAGGTGAGGGAGATGAGGATGAAGAGGTTCCACAGAGGGTCGAGTTGGCAGTCATAGTCAAGGGAGATGTGCAGGGGACGGTACAAGCTGTTGCTGATTCACTCAGGAGCCTAAATAGTCCTCAGGTTCTTTTGGAGTCTCCTTTTTTTCTTAAAGAAAACTCTTTGTGCTATGTTTTTCCTATTTAACAACAAAGTTAAGACAAAAGCCTAAGAGAAGTTGCATTATGGCAGAACATTTTGCAAAACTTCGAGTCTTTTAAAGGAATAACAAGCTCATCTTGCCTCAGAAATCAGCCAGACAAGTGAGCTTAGATCCTTGGAGCATTAAGACCTTCCATTTCCTTTTAATATTTGTTGTAGATTTCTTGCTTTTAATTGTTTCATTGCATTATATTATTGCACGGAAAAGTTTTCCGTGCTAAAACTAATGCTAAAACTAACTAATTTGGTAGCAAGCGCTCACTTTTGATATTTTCATCCAGGTATTTGTGAATATAGTACATATGGGAGTGGGCCCAATATCTCAATCTGATGTGGACAAGGCACAAGCATGCAATGCATGCATTGTTGGGTTCAATATACGAAGTCCACCAAGCACTATTTCTCTTTCTGCTAAGCAAGCTAATATCAAGGTATGAATCATCACTCATTTTGCTGAGTTGTTGATAACAGGAAAATTGCTCTTTAACTAACAAGTACTTTGGTATTGCTCAATGTTAGTTACAAAGTTGGTGCAGGTGAAGTTTGTTTGAAAACAAGGTCACAGTTCTGTTTGGTGGAAAACTCATAGCAGTTCTGCAGACCCTATGCGATGACCTTAATTCTTTTTAAATTATGTGGTAATTACACAGTTCCGTTTGAAACACGACCTGAAATGACTGAAACATAACCTGAATATTTCTAGATATTTCTGCATCGGGTTATTTATCACCTTCTAGAAGAGATTGGCCAACAAATAGTTGAAAAAGCACCGGGCACAGCCGAGATCCAGGTCGCTGGTGAGGCTGAGGTGCTGAGCATCTTTGAAGTGAAGTCACGTGGCAAATCAAAAGAGGCAGATGTGAAGATTGCCGGTTGCCGGATCATTGACGGGAGGTTTACCCGAACCGCTACAATGCGGCTTCTGAGGAGTGGTGAGGTGGTGTTTGAGGGGTCATGTGCTTCTCTGAAGAGAGAGAAGCAGGATGTGGAGGCGGTAGGAAAAGGAAATGAGTGTGGTCTTGTAATACAGGACTGTCAAGAATTCAAGGTCGGAGATGTGATTCAGTGTTTAGAGCAGGTTATGAGGAAGCCTAAGTTCATCTCATCAGAGAGTGGTGCCGTGCGCATTGAATGCTAGTAAACTTTGTCTTTCTTGTTCTTTTGTTTTGTTTTGTTTTGTTTTGTTTTGTTTTTTTTTTTCTTTTCCTGATATTGGGGGCGGGGGTGCCTCTACTATTTAAGCACTAAAAACAGTCATATTGGGTGTTGACTGTTGAGTATGCCAAATCGATGAAAACTATAAATAGTGTTAGTCAAGTAAAGTTTTGTCAGAAATAGATTTCCCAAGATAATAATATTTTGAAAACAACCAGCGTGTTGTACATTAAGAGATCGTGTGAGGTCGTTGTTCTCCTTGTGGCTTGCATGGTGTATCAAATCTGATATAGTTTTCCATGTTTCATGTGTTGGATAACCAAACAAATTCTAAATTAAGTTTAGTTTTACAAATTTACAATGATGAAAATCTCTGCTTTTGTATTTCTTATCCGAAATGTTACTTTTAGGGGCATTAATATGTATTCTGTATGCATGCTAAAATTGCACGTGTATTGTATATTTCTCGTTTGCTGCCGAAACTTCTTTAATTTAGTGAAATCCATGCAAAGATGCAAGTCAAAATTTAGCAGCGCCTTACCCTAACACAGTAAAGTCAGGCCATCAAATCCATCCATTTCCTGTCTCAGAGCATTTACATTTGCATAATTAATTTTAATTGTTAAATAATCACATCATCACTTTTAACTTTTAGTAATTAAGAAGATTCATAAATTGCTAAATGTTTCATTCTCACAATCCGTTAATAATTATAAATTAAAGAGAGAAATAATATTATTCAATCCGTTTTGCAAGTGAGTCACTTAAGTAATAATTTTTTAATAAGCAAATTTACTTAATTAGCAATTCATTTACAATTCAATAACTAAAATAACAATTGTTGCATCAGAATAAGTAATTGTAAAATAATTATCAATGTAGATGCTATTATATTTCACACAAACAAAACGTAAACCATGCAAAGCATCTTCGGCTCTCAAACCAAATTATATAACCAAACATTTACATTAATATGTTGTTCAAGCCCCACCTCCCCTCATCAATGTGCTATCAAAGCATTTAGAAAAATTTGGGAGTAAATCAGATTATCAATTTTTAAAATATTTCAAGCAATGTACTATCCATCGTTATTTTTTTTCAGCTAAGTTACATTTTTCCATCACGTATTTACAGAAATAATTAATCATAAATGACTTTTTTGCTTGCTCTTTAGTTATACCCAACTTACCAGTAAAAGTGTCACTATATTTTCTCCAGGAAGCTGAAGGAGCGCAAGTGTTATTACTTTTTTTCCCAAATAACGGCGGATTTCATTAGATCACAAAAATAAAATGCACGTCTTTCAAAAGAAAACATCTTATCATACATGAAATTAACCAATTTATTATCACATTCACAACTTAACCAGTTTTTAAACAAAAAGATTTTATCACTCTACTGAATTGAAACAAAAACAAAGAGTTACAAACAAAAGAATAAAAGAATATAATCTTTGATATAACAACCAAGTTCTCTCTATCAATGTTGGGAACACTCAGCTGGCAATCCCTGTGGAAACCTCTTAGTATCAGTGCAGTAATCGTAAATCATGTGGTTCTTCTGGGCCCACCTCATCCACCTATGACTGGTGGAGTCCAGTTCCTGGTCGAACCAATTGTCTCCTGCTGCGTTAGTTGTAGTGGGGCAGTTGTTCGTACCCGATGACCACACACAAGCATTTGCATTGAAATTTCTGTATGAGGCTGAGAATGGTGCCTTGGACCAGTCGGTTTTGATCATACCGCCTCTCGTGGCCCAGTCGTCAGCATTCCATAAGCTTGAGTAGATCCTCATTGGTTGGTTTTTCGGGAATGGAATCCCTTTTGCCTCCAAGTTCTTGTAATCTCTGAGAGGTACATTATCCACCATGAATCTGAATAAGAGAATTTTTTTTTAACAAATGCTGGTAGTTATCAACACTTCAATTAATTAATCTTTACTAACAGTACTAGAGGTACTTGTTGTGATGTAAAATGAAAGCTTACATGACATGTCTAGGATTCCAGAGAATGGAATATGTATGGAAATTCTTGGTCGGATCAAACCAGAGCTTGAATTGCATCTCTCTGTTTCCCTTCCCCTGCGTGAACACATTGGTGTGAAGCGTGTAGGGGTCTCCCGTAAGATTTCCCAAAAATTCGAAATCTATCTCGTCATGAGTCGGTCCTAGTGACGACAACTGTTAATCACAATCATAAAAATCTCCATATTAGCAAAGCACATTTACACAATCAATCAACTAGTTAATCTAGTTAATTAAACATGGTAACTAGTAATAGGAAATGCTTACATAGTATGCAGTAACAGTCCCAGCTGAGTTGCCCGGTACGAGTTTGATTTGCATGTCGATCTTGCCATAGAGGTACTCATGTTTAGACTGAAATCCAGCGCCGGATGTCTTGTCAAGAGAGAGTGTCAAAAGTTGGCCATTGTTGAGTATCTTGCCGCGGCCATCACCCCATGTAATGTCGAAATCCTGGTAGAAATTACCAGCAACAGCAAAGGCAACCAGAAACGAAGAAACCAATAAAAAAATGGTTGTATAGCATGAAACCATAGTGGAAAGGAAGAGCGTTCAAGCAAATTAAGGCCTGTCAGTGGTAGTAGTACTTGGAATTTGTGTTTTGAAATGTGAATGAAGAAAGATGGTTGCATGGAGTGATTTATATAGGTGAAATGGAAAGCGTGTGAAGAAAATAATTACATGATTGGAAATGAGCTGGAGATAGCAGTGACTAGTGAGAAGGATGGTCCATTAATGGAAAATGCTGATATATCCATACTGGCTAAATTGCTGGAGTGTGGATGGATTAGAAACAATGGTCGCCTTTAGTTTTAATGCAGAGCCACCGTATGGTTTGGGTCTTGCGACGAAACTGATTGACATTTATCTATTCAATTATTATAACGTTGGAATGTGCATGACCCTTGTCACATTTTTTATTGTAGAATTTCTACTGGCGTTACAATTGTTCAATGGTAGAACAGATCGATGTAGATCATTTACCGAGTGAAGGAACAGTATGATGGAATGCACTCCTCTTTTGACTTCAATGCATTTCGTTGGAAAAAAAAAAAAAACTACTAATTTCAATAACAGGGCTTATTATCAAAGAATATCAAACAACATGTTTCAAAGTTGACATGCGGCGCATTATTTAAACATTATTGGTGGTTTCACATTATTTAAACACGCTTTTGCTCATGCGCGTTGTATATTGGGCTATGGGCGGAGGCATGCAGCATGCTCCCGCTGCCAACATTTTCCCGTGCCAGATCTGGTACCAGTATACAAGTAAACAGGTTAAGCAAAGAAACTAAAATAAAATATTCAATTCAGCCTGCATAGTTTTACATAACTTGTTCGAAAATCAGAAAAAAATAGAGAGATGGATTGTAATAGATTTGACGAGCTTAATGTGAAAATTAATCATTCGCATAAAAGTAAAATTAATCTTTACCACACTTCAGTATTGATAAACAGGGCGATTCATGTACTGGTAGCGTGCGGGAAGTGTTTTTTGAGAAGATGTGGGGTTTTGTTTCAATTTTCAAATTTAGACCTAAAATTCTCTAGGTATGTTTTTATTGAGTTTCGAATCTGCAATCTCTCTTTGAAATTATTTTTAACCACTAAATCAAGATCTAATTTTTGGTAGCGTGTGAGAAGTTCCTCTCCTTGTATGATTTTTTTTTAAATATTCCTATATATTATGTTTTTTTATTTAAAAAAATAGAAAATATGCTTATAATCTCACTAGTGTTTGTCAAAATAAAATACTTTCTAAATAATATGCTAACCAGACTATTTTTTTTTTTGAAGAAAAATGTATGGCAATACACGTGGCTCATAATTACAAAAATAAGCCTCTTACCCAACTTGCTCCACTTTACCGAAAATTCTCGACTCTGTCCTTGATGATAAATATTTATTGGTAAAACATAACATAAATAATTTTCAGTCTATAATTGACAATAATAATGTTTGATCCAACAATTGTAATCGTTTCTGAACATCTTTGAAAGACTTTAAAACTCGATCATACTTTGAACTCAATCACGTTTATAGGATATCAGTTTAAAAGTGTATCAAACAATGTCCACTTAACATTTCTTTCTTTTTCTTTTTGGAACATTTCTGTCAAATTTTCTTTCTTTATGTTTGTTCGTATTTACATTAAATCACCACCTACATATGGAACAAATTTATCGTGATGTTCCTCGGCTTATCAGTAAAACTGCAACTACATTTTTTCTTGGAAGCTAGAAACGAACAAATGCTACTAGCCTACTACTTTGAGTTCTCCAATTTTATGCATAATTTCATTTAATTTAACCAAAAAAGTACTTCTTTCAGAAAAAGTGGTAGCAAATCGTACATAAAACCAACTTATATATTATCATATTCATAAAGTAACCAATAAACAGAAAGATTCTATCACTTTTCTTTACTAAAATCAAACAAAAACAGAGAAGTTATAAACAAAAGAATAAACGAATTATCATCTTAATTTAACGGTCAAGGTCTGTCTCTCTTTATGCAGGGGAACACTCAGGTGGCAACCCCTGTGGGAACCTCTTAGTATCAGTGCAGTAGTTGTAAATCATGTAGTTCTTCTGGGCCCACCTCATCCTCTTCTGACTGGTGGAGTCCAGTTCTTGGTTGAACCAATTATCTCCAGCCGTGTTGGTCGTAGAGGGGCAATTGGTCGAACCGGGCGATGGCACACATGCATTCGCATTAAAATTTCTGTATGAGGCCATGAATGGCGCCTTCGACCAGTCGGTTTTGACCAAGCCACCTCGTGTGGCCCAGTCTTCAGCATTCCATAGGCTGGAGTAGATCCTCATTGGTTGGTTCTTTGGGAAGGCAATCCCTTTGGATTCCAAGTTTTTGAAATCTCTGATAGGTACACTATCCACCATGAAACTGCATAAAAGAAATTAGTTTCATTAGTGCCGGTACATTAGCAACATATATATATATTTAATTAATCCTTGCTAATAGAGGCCTTAATTAATTATGCTGGATATGAAACAATGGAAGCTTACATGACATGTCTAGGATTCCAGAGGATGGAGTAGGTGTGGAAATCCTTGGTTGGATCAAACCAAAGCTTGAACTGCATCTCCCTGTTTCCCTTCCCCTGAGTGAACACATTTGTGTGGAGCGTGTACGGGTCTCCGCTAAGGTTACCCAGAAACTCAAAATCAATCTCGTCATGAGTCGGTCCTTGTGATGACAACTGATAATAGATACAACGAACATAGAAAAATAGACTTGTTAGCAAATGATACATGTAAACTGAATCAAATTGAGCATTGTGAATATAGCAAAAAGAGGTGACATACATAATATGCGGTGACAGTGCCGGCGGAGTTGCCGGGTACGAGTTTGAGTTGCATATCGATCTTTCCATAGAGGTACTCGTGTTTTGATTGAAAGCCAGAGCCAGAAGCCTTGTCAAGAGAGAGTGTCAGCAACTGGCCATTGTTGAGTATTTTGCCCCGGCTGTCGCCCCACGTAATGTCAAAATCCTGGTAGAAATTACCAGCAACAGCAATGGCAACCAGAGATGAAGAAGCCAGCAAAAAGATGGTGGTATAGCATGAAGCCATACCGGAAGTAGAAGTGTGCAGGCAAAGATAATAGTAGCACTTCAGTTGAGTCGGTGTGTTTAATTTGTTTTGAAAAGGAAGTGATGATGAAAGAGTGTTGGGTAGAGGGGCTTATCTTATATAGGAAAAATGGAAAGCGTGTGCGAGAAAAGAAATGATTGGAAAATGAGCTGGATACAGGAGTGAGGAATGAGAGGGATGGGGACATGGGGTGGGGCAACCGCCATGGGGATGAACAGATGAGAAACAATGGTTGTCTCGTCTTCAAGTTTTAATTAATGCATGGT
>CAXKVX010001086.1:0-21889 GCA_964058865.1 Eleocharis quinqueflora
AACAGCTTTCTGATGCTGGTTTGCTTAATTTGCACTCAACTGTATTTTAAGCTTTCTTCAAAAAAAAAACTGTACTTTAAGCACAAGTGTGGATAGATGCGGATTTTAGAGAAGTTTGCAATATAAGTAATTCAGCATTTTGTCTCTTTGACCCATGTTGCCAAAACAAGAAATTCACAAAATTAGTATGTGAAGAAGACATGCTCACCAGAGTCCGTACATGGTAGTGGCTTGCACGTCATGTTTTATTTCACTTAAGTTGGTCCCACTAATTCAAGATATATAACATCATTTTCACAAGGGCTTAGCATGAAACCGTGTGCTTGCCAGTATCAACCATCAAAGCAACTAAGGAACAAAATTTCCGCATATACCCGTATGAAACAAGAAAATATCGTTGAAGGGCCTTTGTAAAATGTACATAACATTGTTTTTTTTTTTTTCTAAACTACGCAAAGCCTCTAATGTTTTACAAGGATATGTAATTGTACGAAGGTTTTAAACTTTTAATGTTTTACAAGGATATGTAATTGTGGGAAGGTTTTCAGACGAGAGGCTCCTATCCAATTTGCCTTGCACCTCTGTTTTGACCTTAATTGATGGAACTGCACATATTTTAATTTGCTAGGCTTAACAACAAAATAGACTACTTTAATGAATATGTTTAACATCTGCAAATTAAAAACTAAAATATCATTTTTGTCTTTCTGAATGGTCACTTTCCCAAAGGTACTCAAATAGAAACAGTCTTTACTCGTCTTGGAAAAACTGCATATGGCTTTTGTCATATATATAACAACTAAAATTTCTTTTGTTTCAATATTTAGACTACGATTTTTCTGACAGGAATATGCGACGAATATTTGCAATACTTCTCAATAGTAGTGAATACCCTGACAATTTGCAGGAGATCATAGATTTACTAATCTTATGCACAAATTGCATAAAGTCATTGCATCTATTTATTTATATTTTTAAATCTACAGGGAAGGAAAAAGAAGAAAACAAATTCTTCGACCAAGCTCTCTACAATACCCTTTTTTTTTCCTTTTTTCCAATGTAAAATTTTCTTTCTTATCCTAACTATAGTTGCAGCAGAGTTCAGATTTCAGTGGCAGTAAATTTACAGCAAGAAAAAAGAAAAGAGTCCATAGAATTCACAATAACAACCAAAAATGGCCAAGAAAGTTCACTTCATACTGGCCTCCGGCTATTTCGTAGTTCTATCTTCTTTGTTCATCGGGTTTTCTTCCTTAAATGTTAGTATGAGTTCTATCATCTCTTCCTAGTTCTCGTAGCCGTTCGTGTATACAAGACCCCAATTGCTGGTTCAATGGGTCCTCAGCAAAGACTACATGGAATGAAGCCACACAAGCCTGTGGCCATGCCATTGCTACCCTAGTCTGTCATTTTCAAGAAATTAATAGTTATAAAAGCAGTTTATCTATAATAAATAAACTCTGTCAATGGAAGAAAACCGGATTAACTGGATATTAGGTGGGTCATGTATGTTTTCTAGAAGTTTTTTTTGTCAAAAGAAATTAAACAACTGAAAACGACCAAATACCATCAGTGTAGTGGCAACTGGCAAATAAAACAGAGGGATCTGGTACAAATTAAAAAAAAGTGATCTGATACATGAAGAGTTACCAACCATCAGTGCAGTGGTAACTGGCAAGTGTAGTAGCTAGGTTGTTGCCACTATGGGCAATAGATAGTTTTTTTTTTTTTGGAAGAAACTAGGCAATAGATAGTTGTTGATCGTACTTAGTATACATATTAAAAGAAACTAATGATTGTAATTGAATTCTTAATCGGGTGTCCATACTCTAAAATTTAGACAGCTATACAGATGACCACACATCTAGAACAGTAGAGAAACCTTGCTAGAGAAACAAAAGGCAGTAATAACTCGCAAGCAAAGGTACTTGAGCGGGAGCCACTGCAAAAATTAAAAGCAATTGACACCATTCTTTTCACAATCCAATCTTTGTTTACTACAAGCAAAAGTTGTTAATCTCTTCTTCTTTTTTTATCGTCACGATTCATAATAGTATTTTAGTATTATTTTTGTTCTCTCTTTTTTGCTTTTGCATTTTTTTTTAAAAAATTATAAAGTATTTCTTTAGTTAAATGATATAAATTTCTCATATATTTGCAAGTAAATGAGAAAAGAAATGGATATGTTTCTGTACCAGGAAGTAACCGATAAGGAAGGCACAGATTGTGGCAGCAATGAAATATTCATGGTTTACAAGAAGAACCCATGGCCCCGCTGTCAGGGCTGCTACCGATCCCCCAGCTGTACCCCACAGGAAGCAAAACGGACCCGTCAGATCGTTATCAAGCAACCGCCCCATGCCTTGCTTAATAAACATCTCCCACACATCCCTTGATGCTGTGCCAAAGGCCTTACCATAAGCCGCCACATGCACCAGTCCCCACCTGTTGCCCCGCCCGACCATCTGATCTGCCACCCCAGAAAAACAACTTGTGCACGAGAAAAGGAATTCGTCAGACCCACCTGCCAGTACGTGCATGGCCCGTGCAGCCCCACGTGTGGCACCCACCATTGGTGCTACTGCTGCACCGAGGCATACATCGCCAAATGCCCATGTCATGGCTTGACGGAAAGCAGGACCTGCAGAATCAGTATCCCCAAGAATGAGCTGTGCATGCGCAAGGCTTGCTATTGCCACGTGCACTATGTACTTTATCACGTGCATGGTCCATGTAAGGCTAAGGAGAAGTGCGACCATGTACAATGGCCCAAACTGTGATTCTTTGTCCTCGATGACCCCACCAGCTCCAAGGATCCAAAGGATAGAATAAATTGACCCTACCAGCAGAGAGAGAGAAATGTAGCTCAGAGCACCAACCGGTACCCTCGTATTGAAAACCGCAATTGAGAGAATCTCATATGCATGAGGAACCCGGGGCGTGATCCAACACCCGTAAATTGATTGTGAGACAGCAATGGCCAAAAATAGCATCGCAAACCCCAGGCTACTGCCTGTGCCACCAGACAAGAGAAGCACAGCGACCCCACATGTCAGAAGAGGGGAGAGGCGTGTGGATGTCTTGATGGATAATGTAGGTCGTCTAATGGAAAATGAAAGGAAGAAGAGGGAAGCGAGGTAGGAGGTGGCGATCGAGGCAAGGAGAGGGAGGTACCAATCAGCAGGGTGGAAGGCATGGGTCCGGTGGATTGACCCGTGCACAGAAAGAAAGATAACAAGGATGGTGAAAATGAGGAGGTGGATACAGAACAGACTTTTTGCAGCAATTGCCATGAAACTGGTGGCAGGAGCCGGAGTCGATATAAAATCTGGTGGAATCGGGGTGGCTGTAGAAGTTGGAACTTGAAACACTGCCTGAAAATGAAAATATCCAAGTTTAATTCAAGATTAAATAAAAATGTTCCATTGTTTTATGAAGAAATTATGCTGCATTTCAGGATAGACTAAAACTCAAAGAGTTAAAAGTTAGAATTGATCAAATACAAATTAATTGCTAAAACTTTTGTATACATTAATTAGTAAACTTTTGGAGTACAATTTCCTATGACAAAGACTAAAAGAAGTTTCCTCTCAGTCATGGAAGAAATTATTAGAATCTATATCATTGGACTGGAATTCTTACGTGCAAAGGAAATCAACCAATGACCTTAGGACAAATTATTTGAAAAAAAATTCAATGTCACATCATATAGTGATTTGAAGTCACGTTCACTGTATTTATTTTATTATTAAATGCACAAGTAAATTTACTTCCAATTGTATGTACCAAAAGATACAATGGGACAATTATATGTTGTATAAAATAATATGAATATTTAATTTATTGCTTAAAATTTGTTTAGGAATGCTCAACTGAATTTAAGGGATATGAATTCAAGTGGGTATTGGTAGTTCTAAAGTCAATTTAACCTAACCCACAAACACCACATTATATATGTGAACATACTGAAAATGACAAGCTTGCAAATTGAGTAGGTAAAGATATAATCATATGTGAACTAAACCTATTTGACCCCCAATTCCAGGGATGGTTTGGTTCAAGAACATAACCCGATTCCTTTTCTCAATAACATACAAAAAAGAAGGATATAACCCTACTAATTCTATCCACAATTCAGATTTTTAAATAATATAAAAATATTGCGATGTTAAGAGCTTTGTCCTAATAGATGAAAATTACAGAAATGAAAATACGATGCCTATCTTACTGCTTAACATTTGACGCCTTGTGCAGTTGTGCTATGATTGAGCATGAAAAAGTAACACTACCTTAGGTTAGAGCAGAGAATAAGAGAGCGCTTATATTTCGGCGGGAATTGCTATTCCGGTCCTTTAAATACTACTATCTTTTCCAAGGAAACAGAACGGAAATTTAATTTCTTAAATAGAGAGACAATTCAAGGAGAATTCATCGATTTTGACATTTTGTGTAGCAATTGTACATTGTTCTCTGCTATTTCCGAGTCAATATTCAGAAAAAAAATCCACTATTTGCTAAAATACGAAAAGAAGCAAGTGGAATAAGACGTGATCAATGAGATAAGTTGATAACAACTGATTCAGTTAGAGAACAAGACAAAATGAATGAAAAGAATTCGATTTGGACTGGAATTGCAATTCCTACCTCAAGTACAAACTCCATTAAAGCTAGATAACAAATGTAAAAGATTCAATCGTTCTAAAAACTTCAGGATAGAGGGAATAACAATTTTTCATTTCATTTGCTTATTGCTAAAAAAAGAAGCGCCATAAGAGAAATACAAAAACAGATGGAAAAAGTTTCTCACATGACATTTTAGTCAAAAAATATATTTCTCACATGAGATGGTGTGACCTGATTGTTTCTCGCACCATTGCTTATGCTTATCCTCCGGTTCTCCATTGGCGACCTCCCTCTCTCTTTCTCTCTCTATCTCTCTCTGAGCTTTCTCTGCTTTGCTTTCGTTTTATTTGCTTTCCTCTTTTGTTTTTGCTGCTTTGAAGGATACGAATTTATTATCTTCTTAGAGAAGACGAGAAACGGTTTTAAATGGAGATCTCCAGCGTAAGGCGTCTGTTTGTAGAAAGAACGGACTGACAGTGACAGTTGATACTTTGGATTTCATATCCGTTTTTATTTCGAAGGAAGAGTATAATTCTGTTATTTCATATTTAATAGTTTATTTTCATCTAATAAATAATTTATATTAATATAGTGAATTTCGTGCAATCTATTTGTGTTGTTCGTACAGATGAACGATCAGGAGCGAAATGACAGAACTATGTTATTTTCTCAAAATAACAGCAGATACGGACGCGATACTTTGTATGTGCCATATCCTGTGTGTAACAAACTCTATCTAACAGAGAGTAATTACAGATTATATTAGGAATATTTGTGCATAAAATCGAATCCAACGGTGGTGGTCCCACACTCCGAGTCTAATGTCAACGAGTAAAACTTATGTTATGGATAAATGTCACATCATTTTTAAAATTTTAATTTTTTTTAGTTTCTAAATCTCTATTTTCGGAACAAAAAAATTAAAGTTTATTAACCGCCATGTCAGCAAATACTACTAATGCTGTGGGAGATAGATCAATTTTAGCCAATGAATAAGCTACGTCAGAGTTAATAAATTTTAAAAAAAGTCACTAAATAAGAAACTCTAAAGCAAAATTGCTAAATAAAAAACTCATATACATTTCTGAAACTCATTTAGAAACTGCCGGAACAGATTATAAACTCCAAAAATTTCAGGATGAAAATGCTCTTATGGGGAATGCTTGTTTCTTCGAATCTTCGATAACAACAGGGGCGAAGTCAGGGCACAACCCCCCTCTCCCGAAAATATTTTTGCAAAATAATTTTGTATATTTTTACTTTTTGTCAAATTTTTAATTATGTATATTTAAAAATGTATAGTATTTTATTCTTTCTGAAGAAAATTATATATCTTATTCTCTTTCACAAAAATTCTGAATTTGCTCGTGCTAACAACATGAAATTTAGTACAAGTTAAATATTCACTTGACTTGGTACATTAAATATCATCGTGCGCCTCATTATTTGTACTCTTTTATTTTTTTAATTTTCATGAACTTAAAAAAAATTATGTCGAATTATTTTATTTTATTTTTGAAAGGTCATAGCCTCATAGGCGGCATTCCACTCACTTATTTGGTAGTTGCACAAATAATAATGGAATCAATTGCGGTGCTGCATGCGGTGGGATAATTTAAAAGTATATAATTATATATAGAGTCGATTTATTGAATATCATTGATTTTGATTGGAATGGAATGGTAACAAAACGAGATGATTTAGAACTTATCTAGTTATTTCATGCAAGCAGTTCAAAACAATTTTATATTAAATTAAGGTGTTCGTATTATTAATAAATCCTCAATTAATAAATTTTAAATTAATATATTTTATCAAAATTAAACGGACCGACCCGTTCGATTACCACCTCAACATATTTGATATCACGTGACACGGATAAACGTGCGCTATCATGCATCCACCTAAATTATACATAATCACAAATAATTTGTTTGAATCGATATAACCTTTGTTAATAATTAATTAACTAATGATTATATTTAAAAGGCATTAAGAAGAGGTTTTCTACACAAAAAAGTGTATGGATAGATTCTCCAAAGTCCTCTCGACTTATTACGGATAGAAGGTTCAAATATAGGCTTTGAAAGATGTTGAAACACATGTTCACATATGTAGAAAATCTACGAACAAGTATATCAGAACTTGAAATCATCATACGAGAAGTACAACGCATATTTTGATAAGAAGCAACACCACACAGATTTCAAGGTGGAAAAATTCGTGTAGATCTATTTGATAAAGCACGCGATCCGAAAGGAGACTACAACAAACTCATTTGCCGAAAGTTTGGACCTTACTCGATTTTAGAGAAATTTGACGAAAATACCTTTCAAATCAAGCTTTTCGAAAACATGTACATCTCAATCGTATAAATATTTGACATTTCTACAAGTAATATCACTAGAATACAAGCCCGGTGTCAAACTTTTGTCAACCTAAAGAGCATAACTAGTACCAGTTGAAGGGTCACCCCGAATGAGCCTCAGATTCTGATCTGTATTAACTTTGAGTGAGTCTCACCTAGATTGTTTTTTCAAATTTAACCTAAATTTCATAAGTTTCACCATAAGTTCAAATTGTTTTTTATCTGGTGCATAGTTCAAATATAGTAAAGAATCTACCTTCTATTGTAGGTGAGTTAATAGTTCTTTTTACACAAGTGATAATTGTCTTCTAAATTTCAGTTTTCAAAGACCTAAAGTCTGATGCTTTGGTATATGCCACATAAACATTTTGATCTATTGCAATTTGGAACAATTGTGGATATTCAATACTTAGTGGTGTATTTCCACACCATATATCCAAAACAATAAATTTTCAAACAAAATAAAAAAACTAGAAACATATAAATTATATATGTTTCAAATTTTATATAATTTATGTGTCATTTGACATTATGCTAAAATCGATAAATATATATCATTGCAAATTTCATGTAATTTAATATTTTTTAATAATATATCAAATAACATATAAATTGTATAACATTTGAAACGCAAACGATTTATAAATTTTGAAGATATGATTTTTATTTTTAAATATTTTTGTCAATTCGAATATTCAGCGTGTTCCCTTTACCAAAAATGTGTTGCTGATAAAGTTTCATGAACCTTGTTTAACCGACGTGTCTATCCCAATCAACCAATCAGAGTAAACTAAATTGCGTAAAAATCAGAACCGTAGTTTACACCATCAAATAAATCCAACGGTTGAAATGTTGATACACATGAAGAGATTGCAAATGCCGCCCTAACCTGAGAGTTTTAAAAAGCGGCGCAGCCCATTGTTCATCGTCTAATTCTAACCTCGTAATTGGTCTCCTCTCGTCATCTCCGAGACTCCGACACTGAGGTTCTAAGAGAAATGTACTGCCTGAAATATACAACGATATGCATGTAATCGTGAGAATTCTTTCTTTTTTCTGTCATACTTTTACTACTATTTTGTGTGAATTACTTGTCTTGTTCTTTGTTATATCCACAATTGTATCTGTATTGAAATTTATGGGAGGTAGTAGTGATTTGTTTGGAGCTACTTGGAATTTGTGGCATTGATACCAGAGTTTTTTATTATTTCAATGTTTATCTGGGTTATGTACCTTGGCAATCTGTGAGGAAAAAAGAACTAAATTTATTAGATTAAATATAGATGTAGCTCTTTGGACACTTCTCTAGAAACTTATAAGAAAACGTAGCATAGTTTGAAGCATAGGGTGTGCAACACCTTGGTGCCTTATCATTGCGATCTTCGACTTGTGAAAAACACTTGATACAAAATATGCATGGAATAGAATTTGGTACCAAATTGCGATCTTCAACTTGCGAGTCAGATTATCCCAAATTAGTTTTCCCTTTAGAGTCTAAGTATTTATTAATTGCTAAATATTGATTATCTGGTCCATATATTTGCTTTCATTTACATCAAGAATACAAAATCATGTTTCCTATAAAGTTCCACAGTTTAGAAGTCTAATTAGCTCATACTACTAAGTTGTAATTTTGGCTTTCCTTCATAGTAAACTTTAAGAACAATAAAACTAGAAAATATCTCCAGTTGATTAAAGTACTTTGATGTTAATTTAATTAATGAACTTATAAAAAACATTGTTTTTCACCCAAAAAATTACCAATTACTCACTCTCTGAAGAAAAGAATTGTACAAAACATTTTGCTCATTTTTTACGCATTTTTTGTTTGCGAACCACAATTGTATATTTCCTAAGCTATAATTTCTGGCAAACATTTCAGATCTCTAAATGTTCAAATGTTTAAAACAAATAATTAATTGTAGGGTATGAAAGATTTTTTTTTTTGCAAGGAATTGATATATACCAGATCAAAACTGAGAGAAATGTGCTGTTGTAGTTACAGAAGTTAAAAGCAGAAGACATACTTTGCACAGGTACTCATGTCTAGTGAGGAGCTTTGGTGAACATGCAATATTGACTGCTGGCATGAATTCTGTCGCTTAGTAGTACGTCAGTTCCCTTCAATTGAAGCTTATGGTATCTATTTTGTTACTCGTTTTCAAATTGATTGCACTTGTATATACTGTATGGGAACTGTTTGCCATTTGTCCAAACACAAGCTTTGAAAACTTTAATGGGATAGTTGTTATTCAATTCATCAAATTTGGTGAAGGGATCAAAGTAATCCATGCAGCTGTGAAGTCATGTAGAACACTTCTACTGTTACTATTTAGGGTCAGAAGTAAAAATGGAAGATTTTCAAATGAGGTTCATACGTAGACATTTTGCATGTGCATATTTCCACTCAATTGTTGAAAGGAATCAACATGTCTTTCAATGGCTTATTCACTGAAAGGAAATATTCTGTATCATACATACAACATAAAACTATGAACAAGTAAATTAAATGATCAGTTAATAAAAAGTATCTGATAGTATGCACTATTGACGTGAACTTTGGAAGCAATTATGCTGTGACTTTTATTGCAGTAGATGCAAACTATGTGCTAAATAGCTATCAACCAATATGAAATCCTTTTGTATTAGTTTGCTTAAAGTTCTTAATATTATTTGAGTCCAAAGTGTTTGTGAATCATATATATTTTTCCTTTCAAATGAGTTGATCCCTAGGGTTAGTGCATCTATTTCAAACATTGAAACATGAGTTTATCAGCAGTCACATGCCACCCCCTAATGAAAGCCCCTGGAACTGAGCCAACCCTATCTCCTAGTCCCATGACATCAACTTAGAATTAGATATCTCACCTTCATTGCATACCATATGTCAACCATATATGGACGAAATTGAGAACAAGCAAGCCTCCTATTTAATTATTTACAGATAATTCAATAACTTCATTAGGTATTATTGAGGCCTCAAGTTAATTTTTCAATCAATTGCATATAAAACATAATACAATATATGTATATTTCATCCATCACATTTAAATCCTTTAAACAAGAATGACAAATATCTGTTGTTTAAATAGAAGAAAAGAAAACAGATGATGACACTGCAGAAGGGCACATAACATGTAATTGTCTTCATATCACCACTTCACATAAAATTGAACAAGAAACATAGTTTCACTTGATAATAGGCGCCCACTGAATCCAAACAAATATTGAGGTCATATTATACAAATTATATATTTCTATGAAGAAAAATGCTTCTACGACTATTGACTTGCCTTTTGAAAAAATTGTTGCTAATTGTAAGTCAACTTGGCCATTGTGATATATTTGTTACTGCATGAACCTTCCTATCTTGAGACAGAGTAAGACTAGCATAGATTGATAAATTTTTTCAAACCAAAATGTAAAAAGTATAGACGTGATATTCATTATTTAGATATAACATATGTAAAAGTTGTGCAAAATATTAACCTTTTTGGCCGATACGAATGAAATGCCAAATTAGAACACCAAATTATGCTTGACACAAATACTATTTGGTTGTTTTGATTTGTGGACAAGCTTTGAGAACGGTTCTAAGAATATCAAAGGGGCCTATGCATCAAATTTGGGGGCACATTTCTTTGGATAAAGCAGTATATATAGAGATAAAAGAAAAATACTGAAAATTGATAATGTATTCTGACATTTAAATGCCTTCACTTTGTTCTTAACTAAATATATGCATATTTCAACATACCTCAAGTCGTGCATGAAACATCAATCCTTTTGACCACTATAATGATAGCAGTAGCAGAGTAGGTGTCAACAAGGCTATACGGTTGCATCGATTGCTCTGGTCAATCGTCTTCACATGATTTTATGTATTGAATGACAGCTACCTTGTTTAGGTTTTCAAAGCTTGTGTTCGACAAATGGTAAACAGATCCAATACAGTAAGTGCAGGTGTAATCCATTTGTACATGATTAACAAAAGAGATACTATTAGCTTTGATGGAAGGGAATTGAGGAGCAAAAAGGGACAGCGTCCTGGTGCAAGCGATGAATATTGCATGATGTCCAATGCTCATCACTGGATTCAAGTGCCCACTGATTAGGTCTACCTTGAACACTTCAAAAGTGAACCATTTATTTAGTCTATCAGTGTAAACTTCTTTAACCAGCAACATTTCCCCACCCAACTCCACGAGGTAAGAGCAAATTGTGTTGGAATCTATGCAAGGAGGGGTGATGTCAACCACCTTGGTCTGTCTGGTTGAATCCTTTTATCTGGCCTTTCCAGGTAACCGCATACAACTGATCTTGAATCTATGCAAGGAGGGGTGATGTCAACCACCATGGTCTCTGTCTGGTTGAATCCTTTTTATCTGGCCTTTCCAGGTAACCACATACAACTGATCTTGAAAAAGCAAAGTGTTTTTAATAAAATTGATCGATTATGGTACTACAGTCCATTCTTGGCTGTGTTCAGTTGCATATTTCACACTTCTAGCAGTGCTGTCACAGACAAAAGCAACTGGACGTAATGGCTGCAGTCACTGTACTTGTGTACAATGGCAGCTGTAGATGTGGTAATTCCATCCCAAACCCGGTAAATGGATTAAGAAGTCTTGTCCCAGTAGCATACTGTACAAGAAGAAGGCCATATGTAGCAGCTGCAATCCTGTGGTCAATGGTGAGTGCTGGCACTTCCAGTTGGAGTAATCTGCCAGATGTAATTTTGAGAAAGCTTTTGCACTCAGTAATGGTCCTAATGGAGCTATGACCATCTGATAGCATTATCCACTAACAGGGGCGGAAGCAGAGTGGCATGTGATTCTCTGAAAACTTTTTGCAAGACCTCCAATTGTTGCAAACTGCCCGAAATGCATGATAGTCGATCACATCATGGTCAATTAATTTGGTTGATATGATGTAGACGACCACAACTGGGAGTGCACTCCAGTCTCTTTGGTTCATGGTTGTTCTAATCTGGATACCAAGACCAAGGAACAATTGGAGGTCAATTTCATGCATCATTTGAATTATAGTGCGGAAGTTCTACATGCACTCCAGTCTATTTTGTAGGCAGTAAGTTCATTCGAGAATTTTTTATTATCAAATTAAGTTCAATTTTGATGCAATTCATGCTTTCTTTGGAATAATGAACTAGTTTGTTTTCTATCCAAGTAAAAAGTAACAGGCAAGGCAGTGTTCCACATATTATTTCCCGTTAGCTTTCCGTTTAAATTGACTTTTGCTGGTACTCATTCCGTCAAAAGAAAAAATAATATTATGAGTAGTTGACCTGTTAGCGTTGTTGTTTTTGGTGTGAAGCCAAATGAAAGAAATTGCAAAAGATCAACAAAGAAACTTGACAAAATGTAAAGATTTTTACTTTGAAGCTTCACTCTAAGGTCTAAGCTTTCAATGTGTACGTCGTGTATTGAGATCAAGCAAGCCAGCTGTGAAACCTTTCACAGAGTGGATCAAGATTTTCTTCAACAAATCTAGGAAAAATCTGAGAAGTCTGAGCAAAAAAAAAATCACCAAGTAAGATGAGAAAATGCCGAGCTTAGTAGAGAAGAAATATGGAGCAAAAACTCACCGCGCTGCCTGAGAATAAAAAGAGGATTTTGTTAATGTGATGTAAAAGGAAACATGAAATTCTGTCATATATAGGTTCATCTACTTTTCTCCAGCGATAATTAAGGTGGATAACACTTATTTCTCAGTTAGATACAAGACGTCATACCATGTAAATTTTTCACTATAGAAGAAAGGTTGCCACTTGTCTACTGGTAGTTGCTGGTGCTCCTCTCAGTCTGTCTACATGACAGAACACCAGTTTCATGCAAAATATAGCATACTGTACCTAAAACAATTATAAGATAATAAATACCAAACAGGACTTTTTTTTTTGCTTATTACCAATATTTTGTGGTTCAATGCCACAAATATAATAACAACAACAACAAAAGCCTTTAGTCCCAAACAAGTTGAGTTAGCTAGTTATGTTAATCTAATTAAAATTGTGATTGTAATGCGATCAGGTGTTGACAAATTAAGAGAAGAGGTATTATGTAAAGCAGCGTACAATACCAAGTTGTAACAATTGGAACTACTATTTGAAGAAGTCCATTAAAAAAATTCCCAAACTAGTGCTTAAAGAGGAAAGTTGATACATGTGTTGACAAGTTAAAAGAGGAAATAGCGAAACAAATTTTACAACACTAACACAGTTGGATTCAGCCTGAAAGATAGAAATTTCCAAACAAAAGAGTTGCAGACTAATTTTATTTCGAAATATTTGTCACCTGATTACCTGGAATTGTGGAAATGAGAAGTGAAACTGTGAAAGGTCCTTACTAACAAAACAAAGTAGCTAGTTCTCAGTTGATGTATTTTTCAGCAAAAAGTTATTGAAATGTTTGCTACCATAAGTAATCTAATTAATTTGATCAAGATACTATCCTAATTTCCTAATTGCACATATGAGCCTGCATTTGTCATTCTCATACTCTGAGAAGTTAAGAACCTGCTGAAAATAATTTGCGTTGTTGATCTTATTTGCATGGTAAATTTATAAAAAAATATATATCACATTATTAATGTTAAAAATACACAGGTCGTGAACTTTGCACTTCAGATTTTTTAGTGATCAAACTGCTTGTGGAACCCTCATGTCAAAAATCTTCTTCCAAAACATGAATTGAAAAATTAAGTTTGATTTTAATCAGCTGAATTTTTCTCCAGGATCAGCAGTCATTAAGATGAGAATTTTGGATGACTTGCTGATACTGGGGCGATTCATCTCTGAGCTTGATCATTCGTTAACACTTTTGATTGACTATTGGAGAATTGATTGATTCTTCATGATTGATAGCTATTTCAAGCAAAATTTAATGAACTAGTTACAGTACTTTAATTAACGAATATTGTAAAATGACAGAATCAATGAGGCCCTACATTTGTTGAAAAAGATGATGAAGCAAGACCTTAAACCTAATGCTGTCACCTTTCACATGCTTCTAAATGCATCGAGCAATTGCAACCCGGAACGGAAGGAAGAAGATTATCTTGGAGAATGGAGATGGTAGCTGGAGAGAACTTGTAGAAGAAATCAATTTATTAATAGTTTTGACAACTATAGTACTTGTTGATCACGTTGTATTTGGCTTGCAAGGACTTGATTTTGTATACTGGTGTGCATTGAAAAGTATGGTTAATAAGTTACAATTGTTTAAACCTGTAATGTTTGATTTGTCTAATTGTCTATGTTCTGTAAAATAGAGTTCTTAAATTATTGATGTGTATATAACGTTATCAGCTCAAAAGAAGCTGCTATTATTTAGGTTGCATAGAGTGCTATTATCAGCTCTGAGCATTTCAATTAAGAATGTATGATTCAGATCACTTTTTTTTTTGTCCATCTTGATCTGGGTTTCAATTGATCTAAACTAAGGGCAATTAAATTAGAACGTAACAGAATTATAATTTTCTTTTTCCACATAACTACAATGTGTAAGATATTGTTTACGCAATGAACGAGTTCTTTTGTGACTCACATGAATCATCACAAACGCAGAAAAAAATATTTGTGTCAAATACCCATTTGATTATCATCTATTTTGCTTAATGACATTCAAGATATACTTGATTAAATCTAGTTTATTCTGATATTTCACTTATTTGGCATAAAAGCGAGGTTACTATATTGCACAGAAGAAAGTAACGAACAAAAAGATTTATATTGCTCAAGAACCAGCTCTTGATCTAGTGGTTAAAAGCAATGTTCTTCAAAATTGATGTTGCAGATTCGAAATTCAACTCTGAAAGACTTTAAATTAAAATTTGAATCAAATTTGAAGCAAAAATTTCACTTCTAAAAAAAAAGATTTATATTGCTGATACTATCATCAGTACTATGGCTTTTAGAAAGGACGAGGTCACCACGACAATGTTCAGTTCAATGTTTTAACATTCACTTCTCATCAAGCGTGCCTTCTCAGTTTGTCCCTACAATGCACCAAAGTCTCCTAAGAGGTACCATCTGAATCTGACAAAAAGATTTAAGAACAAACAAAAGAAACAACTCCACTTTGTATCTGAGAGCACGTGTCTCAGATCCCCAATTTGGTTACCCGTCTCTTCATGTACAAATAACAAATTTACTGCATGCTCTAAATCTTTAAAACCAAAGTATGGTAAAAATATACAACGTGGAACAAACTCGCAATACAGGACTCATAATCATGCAAAAAAGAAGGATCACTTGAGGAATACAACTACAAGTAACTACAACCATGAGAAACAACCGGAAGCCACCAATTCCAAATTAGTAGCTAATAGATCTAACTTCTTGAACAATGTATATATAGAGAGAGTGTTGCGCTAAAATACTTCATGAAGTATCAAGCTACATATGCTTTAGACTCGTATCTCAAGAAGTGTAAGTGACTGATTCGAACTGAATTTTAAAAAAAATGTAAAATTTTGTATCCAAGTAGATTTTAGTATAGAAAATATTTTCAACGATCCAAATCAATCATGCACATCTTATTTCAAGATACGAGTCTAAAGTGTATGCACATTGATGTTTATGAAGTATTTTAGTACAACACTCTTTATATATATATATGAGAAATGCTATGGTGCATTACGAAATCAAGATTAATTTTGGCATCACACTAAAATTTTAATTTTTAAAATTTAAAGGGTCGATCTAAACCGTTCAATGTGATCTTCATATTGGAATCTTACTATAAACCAATTTTTCATTTTTTTTAGAAATTTTTTATTATTTTTTAGAGGGGTGCAAAATCAGCCATATTGGATGATCTAGAAATCATTATATCAACAAATTTCACATTGGATTGTTCAGATCAATTGTTTCAAATTTTCTTATTGAAATTTGAGCATGATGTCAAAATTAATCTTGATTTCGTAGTGCACCATAGCAGTTCTCCATTTATCGCTGCCTAGGGTATCCAAATTCTTTGAAACCATCTCGTATGTCCTATCTGATACGTATTCAATATGAATTCGTGTGCAACTTTCGTGTGATATGAATCCGATACTCCACCTGACGTATTCACCGAATTCGGATATAGTTCTCATGTATGCGGATATAATTTGCATGAGCTACGTTACAGAAGATCCGGTAGCAGCTTTTAAGGAGTAAATGCATTGGAACTTTAATTTCAAGACTGAAATTCGAAGCCAGGTTCTTACTTTACAGCTCATACCACAGTATCACATCGGTAGAATACTTCATGTGATTCGTATAATTTTGAAATTTGTACGTTCAAATTTTGAAATTACGTGAATAATTCGATTACTATTTTGCCTTAAAGACAATCCACCGAATATTGATCCGAAACTGACCTCATTAGCAATTTAGCATGGTCTGCTCTAAGAACCCAACATGCGAGCATTTCATCCGCAATCAAACAATAACAACACAACATGGGCTCAAATAAGGCCCACCAAGGACCCACCACGTGTGCATCTAACATTCCCTGAAAAGAAACCTTGATCAGTTGGTCGTGTTATTGGGCTCTTACCAAATTCTCACACTAAGCAGCCCAATAGTACGTACCGTGATAATAGAACAACGGAAAATTGCGTCAACTGCAAAGTCGTAATCTGAATTTTCGTGGAACGGAAAATAGAAAATAATTATTTTTGGTCCCTCGTCATCCCGTTCAGTATCCTTCTCCCCCAATTCTGACCTCCGTTACTCCGTCAAAGAAAAACCCTAGATTTGTAATAGTGAAACTCTACTCGAATTGTTGAATGCTCAAGCCTTTGCCATTCTACTATGGGTGCTAATCGGAAGCTTCAAGGCGAGATCGATCGAGTTCTCAAAAAGGTCCAGGAAGGAGTTGATGTCTTCGATAGTATCTGGAACAAGGTATTCTTCAATTCCAAGGAAAAAAAATTAAGTAGCTTTAGGATTTAAGTGGACTTCTATTTTTATTTGAATTTTTAGTGTTCTTTGTTTTTCCTGGTGAATAGGTTTATGATACAGAAAATGCGAACCAGAAGGAGAAGTTTGAGGCGGATCTAAAGAAGGAAATAAAGAAGCTTCAGAGATATAGAGATCAGATTAAGACATGGATCCAATCTAGCGAGATAAAGGATAAGAAGGTAAAGTATAAATTTGTATTCAGCCTGATTATCATTATCGGTCGCTGAACATATTCGAAATTGACAAACTTTTAAAATCATTATGCTTTGGCAAAGTTGTCATTTCTCAAAATAGTAATTTAAATGTGATAACTTTATTAGATGATAAGGTGCAGACTGCATAATGCCTTATATTGGGATTCATATGATGTTATTTGTTGCCAATTAACACAACTGAACATAATATACACCGCTTTCTGATTTGGATTTATTTGTGATATTTGCTGCACTGGTGGATGACATGTGTAGTGCATTTTGTGAACAGGCTCTTATGGATGCACGAAAGCAGATAGAGCGGGAAATGGAGAGATTTAAAGTGTGTGAAAAGGAGACCAAAACAAAAGCTTTCTCCAAAGAAGGCTTGGGCCAACAACCCAAAACGGTTAGTTCTCATCCTGTTCAATTCTTCCAGAGGTGTTATTAAAATTTATCTTTTCTTTTATCATTAAACGGTACTGTATTATCTGAGACTATCTACTGTAATCTTTTAGGATCCGAAAGAGAAGGCGAAAGCTGAAACACGTGATTGGTTGAACACTGTGGTATGTTAAATGTAACTTTCACTTTTTTTGTTTTTCTTTTTTAAGGAACCCTTTTTTTTTATTTTAGTATTAGTATATGTGGCAACTGTTTCATTTTAGGTTGGAGATTTGGAGAGTCAGATTGATAACTTTGAAGCTGAGCTAGAAGGCCTCTCTATTAAAAAAGGGAAAGCTCGGCCACCCCGCTTGGTAAGTTAAAGCTTTCACTAATTATTTTCCTTCTCTGTGAACCACACACATTCTTTTTAACTAATAGGTTATCTTGAGTTTATCTTTTAGACGCATCTAGAGAAGTCAATAACAAGGCACAAGGCTCATATAAAGAAGCTTGAGTCAATATTGAGACTACTTGACAATGATGAATTGAGCCCTGAGCAGGTCAACGATGTAAAAGATTTTCTAGAAGACTATGTTGAACGGAACCAAGTATTATTCTTTCATTGTTGCTTTTTTGGCCTTCGTTTTGCTCTTTTTGTTTTTTCAAACATGGTTTTCGTTGAAAGTTTACTGGAAACATCAGCTCTGGCATGATACTGTTACATGGCTGGTTCATAAAACTGGTTTGGGTTCTACTGGCATCATGAAAGTGATTATATAACCTTTTCCGTCACAGTTTATTCAGTATCTCTGGAAAACCATTGGAGAAACAAACAAGACCTCTTACCTCTATTTTATGCTTTGGTCACAATAAAATGTAGGAGGATTTTGATGAGTTTAGTGATGTTGAGGAGCTCTATACAACACTGCCTATGGAAAAGGTGGAAGCCCTTGAAGATATGGTGTCTCTTGGTCCATCTACTCTTGCAAAGGTACTGCACACTTATAGACCCTGTTCCCCATTTCCTTTATACGTGATGTTCACCAACTTGTAAACCTCTTCCCCCATTGCCCTTGAAGATATGATGTTTTTTCTTATTATTTACCTTGTACCTCTGCTATTATTCCACACCGCTTAGTGTTTTCATATTTATGTACCTTAGACTTTACGTCTTTCACAAAAGCCTCTGCGTGTATAACATCTGATGGAATTATAACTCTGTGCCTTCATGAACTGTCTCCCCCCTGCAAATATTATTAAAATGATATCAATGTATTTCCTTTTTCTTAATAACTACTGAGCTATCCTTGCATGAAGTTGGCATATTTTCCACAGAGCTTCGGCTTATTGAAGCATGAAAGAAAAACACTCTCAAAGTATGTTGCTGACAAATAATTTGGTGGAGCTCAAGGGTTAATGGTTGCACTTCTTTTTAAGACAAGAAACTCAACTCTGTATTTTGAACCCTTCAATTTTACAATGTTTACTCCTGGCTTGAACCTGTGACTCAACACTATCAGGTTTGCCTCCTGAACTACAAGTGGTTTCTCTGACTTATTATATGTGAAGAGGTCTTTCTTTTGGATTAGTGGTTTTGAGTTTTGACCGACTTGTTATTGTCAAGTGACGACCTTTTGTTCATCTGGGTGAGTACTCTATTCATTTGGCAGATGTCTCGGATCGACATAAAAATGGATGCACGTTAACACATCCTGTACAACTTTTGACCAGCGAAAGGTGGTTTCGTGATATTCGTCTTAGTAACTACCTAATACATGTTCTTTATTTGTTGGCAAATATCTCGTCAACAGGATATTTAGTTGTATTTAGTTGATCAGACTTGGTGCTAATTTTCCAACCATTCTCAACCGACACAGTATTACATATAGCTTATGCTTTTTTCCTTCTAGAGCTGTAGCAGCCAATTCTGTATCCAGCTACTCGTCCCCTCAGTTACAGCTATCAAATCAGAAATATTCTAAAATACAGAATGGGTGGAGCAAGAAGGGAGCAATGGGATATGATGCTAAAGGACATTTGTTGTGGTTGAATTTGGCTTTATTCTGAATACATGGGTTATAGTCCTATTTGATATAGATTTTGTTAGGATACATGTGATATAGTCCTATTTTGTACTAATTTTCTTAGTGTTCACAAAGAAATTTTCATGACCAACAAAATGTAAAAGGGCCTTTTGGCTTCTTTGACAAACAGGAAGAAGTGGTACAACTGATGTTCCGTTATTTTGCGAGCATATAGTTTATATTAGCAAATCTCACATACACATTGCTCTAACGTGGCTACAAGTTTCTATTCTGTTTATCGATGCTAATTGGTCCATATTGACACTGGTTTTATTGCTCAGTACTTTTGTTTGATACTAAAATTGAACTGCATTGAATATTAGTTTGCATATTGAACCTTTGATTCATCTTCATTGCAGAGTTAAGGTTAATTCAGAATTTGATCGGCCTAATTAAGATTAGGTTATCCATAGCTTACGATAGTTTACTCTACGTGAGTCTGAAATTTCTCATTTAACCTTTTGATATATGTTTTGTCTTTTACTCATGTTTGACTAGGGTACTGCATCATCTGCTGCTACACAACCCCCAAATCAAGATCAATCCGAAGAAACAGTACCTCAAGAAAGCAACTCCGATGTGCCACCCTGCACTCCACCTTCTAAAACTGGGCCCACATCCTTACCTTCTGTTGCAACCTCACCTTTGCCGACCAATCCGTCGCCACGTGCACTGGCAGGTGGGGCCACTGCTGCATCTGTCGTTTCTGGCCCAGCATTCTCCCGCACTGTCTCAGATGCTGGATCAGCTGCTGCACCACCTGCCACTGCCAATGTACCTGCGACCGTTAAAGAAGATGACCCTGCAATTATACCTGGCCGTAGGCCATCTCCAGCCATTCCAGTCATTCCAGCCCAGAATCGTCCTGTACAGTTATCATTGCCACAGGTAGCAGCCCAACCACCTATGATAGGAATGGGAACTAGTGGAACGGTTGGTAGTGTTCCCATGAATATTATAGTGACTGGTGATGACAGATCAGCAGGGGGCAATGCTACCCAACCACTACCATCACCTATGGGAAATCGTTCAATGTTGCAACAGCAATCAAATGAGTCTGCCAGTGCTGGTGGTGAGTCTGTGTCGCTTGGAGCAAGGATGTTCTCATCTGCAGCAGCTGCTTCTGGCACCCAGTGGAGACCTCAAACTCCAGGTGTCACTTTCACGACTCAGAGTGAACCGGTATTTCAACATTCCTTTTCTTTTTACAATCTGACACAACTTGGAAACATGGTATTACACAAGCTGGTACTATATTGCAAAGTTCACCCCTGCTGATCAGGGCTGTTGCATGAGTTCAGGGGCAGAGAAGGCCAGAGATACCACCAGACCAGAGGGAACAATTCTTGCAGAAACTGCAACTAGTAAAGCAGCAGGCACAGCAGCAGCAACAGGGCCATGCTAATATGTTAACCATGTCTTCTAACCTCTCTGCTGCTAATCAGAAGCCATTTCCCTCCACTTCCCAAGCTCAGCAGAACCTTCTTATGCAACAGGTCTGTCCTTTCTCTCTCTCTGACTTTGTGTTCTTAGGACTTAACTGTTAGTACTGTTTTCAAGTTATGTTCATGAAAGCTGCAGTATGAACCACAATCTTTTCTGTATGGCTGGCTCCTGCACTATTATGGATGGAGTACCACTTGTTCTTAATTGTATCTAACTTCTATTTATACATAAGACCCCAAACTAACCTAATATGGAAAATAAAGGAGAAAAACTGAATTCTGACCATAGAGAGGCTTTCAAATAGTTATTCTGATATGCGCATGTTTATAAAGCATGAATGTTTTTAGTTAATTCATTAGCAAAATCTGGATTGCATATTATACCAACTTGGTTACTGTTCAGACGTGTTTCTTCCGTTGAAATTCTTTTCAATTTTCTGCAGACCTTTGTATATGACCCTCATTAGGTACTAGTTTAAGTATGGAGTTCCAAATAAATGCATAAAGGACATCCGAGACTACATTTCTTGCCTCTACTAATGTGCAAAGTTGTTGTGCCCTCTTGTACAAACTAATATCTGATTATATTTTATTTTTTTGCTTACGAGTGCAGGCTAATTATTATCAAAATCAAGGATTACCTTACCGTCCGGTACGTTCATCGGCTTGGTTCCATTTAAATCACTTAAGGAAAACTTGACGGAGACTTATTTCTCTCTCCGTCATAAAAGCAGTTCTATTATAGTTAAAAGTTCAACTAACATGGTACAGGATTATTTAACACATTTTGTGGCTTGTTTGAGCATCACATTTTATTAGAG
>CAXKVX010001087.1:0-83579 GCA_964058865.1 Eleocharis quinqueflora
GATCGTTTTCTTAACAAAACATTTAACGAAATAAAAAATTTTAATCATTCATTAAACAAAACGATAAACGAACTTATCTTTTTTCGTGATCGTTTACAAATCTAACGATAAAAGAACAAAAGTTTGGTTTCTTTCCCTTAAAAAGTGTAAAAGATGCTCCAATCTCTTTACGGATTTTTTTTTGTTGGGCTTAAATAAAACGAAATTCGACATCTTTCCATTTAAGCCTTGTTCTTGTCATGAGTCATGACTACGACTGATTCTTAACCTTTCTTCTTGCAGGATAGAAACAACATTCACAATTATTTGAGGTATACAATTTTTTGTAAGTGCTTAAGATAAGTATAACAAGGAAGAATAAATTTAATATGATATTAGCTACACGCCTACACTACAAGTAACTTGAAGGCCACGATTTTGTATGTTTCCAAAGTCATGAATCTCTTGACATTGCTAGAGAAATTTAATGATCACCTCAGAGACCTATTGCATTTATAGACCCAACTCAAAAAAGGAAAAAAAAAAACAGAAAAGAAAAAAAAAAACTATCATGTCAAATTAACTTGCTATGGGCTATGGCAGCATCTCTTCCCTAAACCTTCTCTAAAAAAATAAAACAAAACTTAAATATTCAAATTAAAAAAACCCAGTTCCCTCTGCCTTCTTTTTACCGGACAAAACCCTAATTATTTTAAATATCATCATTTCACCTATGGCTGCACAAATCAGAGAGCTTCTTTCTACCTTCAACAATCTCATCAAAGAAATCATCTATTTGACACACCAAACTCTCTGTACCAGACCTCAACACACCAACCCACACTTTCAGCTTCTCCACCCCATCTCCAGTCCGAACGCAACCGCACCTCTCCAGTTCTCCCTTCACCTCCTCTACCAGTTCCTTCACCATCCTAAATTCACACATCATCACCCCTCTTATGCTTCCACTTGCCTCCACCTCACTAACAATTCTCTGTTTCAACCTTTCCATTGAACTGATATAACCTAAGCCGAAACTTCTGTCTAAATCGATATTTGCACGACAATATGACAAATCAGGGGAGAAATAAACAGAGACCCAACTCGTGATCGTCAGAAGGAGAGAGCTTGCATTAGCCAATGCATAGAGAACCCCTCTGAACCCATTGAATCCGTTTAGTTTGGAGTATTCCATCGGTTGGTATGTGTTGAATTGCAGAGAAAGTGGCTCTATTCGTGTTCTCGCAACTGATCTGTTATCGTGTTCTAGGGCTAGCGCCTCTCTTGCTGTAGCAGAGGCGGCCAACATCACCTGGAATGTAACCAGAAGAATAGATTATATCGTATTTATCTAACTTTCAGTTGGTGAGAACAATTGAATATTAAATGATAGAACAGACGAGCATTGTAGTGCAGGGTATTTTACTCAGAACAAAATAAATTATGATTTCAACTTTCTATGTATAGTAGCTAAACCCTGAATGGTCATGCAAAAACATGTTTGATGGTTGATCAAATACAGGAAAACCCAAAAAAAAAACAAGTCTGACAGAACGGTTGATAAAAAAAACAAAACAGTAAACAAGCAAGAAAAATATTCTTATCAAACGAGCCCTGATATACAAAAACTACATTCATCTCACAGTAGAAATTCTCACCAAAATCAGAATTCACAGTTACAAAGATATGCATAAGCATAAATACCTGTAGAAGAGAATTGGGGCTGGGATGGCACCGACAATCGTCTAGCCGAGAAAGGAGAGTCGAACCGCGCATGCAGTAAGTCTCAAAACACGTAATCCCCAATTTGATTGCATCACAAGCTTTCCAAATTCGCGAGGTCTCATCCATGTATTCATCCAGCCACTTATCTCCAACAGGTAGATGGAGCTTTTGCACCAGTACTACGATTTGAGAATGAAGGGATCTCAGGAAGGAGATGACGTGGCAGAGGAAATCAATCGACATGAAGGTACTCGACGAGAGGCTGCTTTCGAGTTCATCGAGTCCCTGAGTGAGAAAGGCATAGAATGAGTTTGTGGTGGTAGAAGAAGGTTTCATCTTGGTTCAATTTGATTTTAGATTTTGTTTTGTTTTGGGTTTTGAGGAGTGGATTGAAGGATTGAAAATTGAGGGCAAATTTATAGGGGAGGGGAAGGGGGGCTCTGTTTTCCGAGAAAGGAATAGGGTTGCAAATTGTACGTAAGAATTGGGGCATTAATGAGAGGAAATGATGGGTGTTTCCTTTGGAGGGAGAAGGATGATTGGGAATTCTGCAATGTTTTGCATTTTTATTTTTGTGCAGAGAGAAAGAGCAATAGAGAGACAGAAGGTCATGAAGAAGCCAAGATTCCCAACCTCATGAGTGTATACCTCTGTTCATCGTTTTTCCTTCCATTTTTCTCGCTCTGATTGTATATACCAGAAGAGAGAGAAAGAGGAAGGAAAAATTACGGAACTAATCAGGAATTAAGGAAGAATCCACGGGTGTGCTTGGATCATAAAAAATATTAATCATGAGTTAGTGTTTAGATCTGTCTAACATCCGTAACGATCATCAAAGATGCTAGTTTCGTTAACCGTTTTGTTTAATGAACGATTAAGAAATTATTTCGTTGATTGTTTTGTTAAAGAAAACGATCAAAACGATTAGAACGAAACAAAACGATCAAACTCCTTCTCTTCGTTCTTCAGCCATCTCACCACACTAAAGCAAACTAAGAACTTGTGGTGAACGATTCTAATCATACACCAAAATCAATTTTGCATCTCCTCATTCGAGCAATCATTCATCTTATCTCTCATCACCTTCTTTCAGCATAGCATTTTTCTTGAAATCAAAATAATTCTAACGATACACAGTCACAAACGAAACTAAGAAACAAATGATCACGAAATAATATGTTTTCGTTGATCGTTTTGTTATTTAAACGAATGAAATTTCTTTGATCGTAATCGTTTCATTTGTCACGAAACAAAACGAAAAATGATTAAACGAGTGATCATTGACAGACCTATTAGTGGTGATGTTCACACAAAAATGTGATTCAAAATGTGGAAAAGACTAAGAGAAAGCTAAATTTCTTATTTCTATTTTTCTTGAATTATTACAAGGATATGTACAAGGATATATATAGGCCTATGTTACATAATTCTCTGTACTTGGGCTATTTTCTATTCTATATCAACTGAGATATTGCCTAGTTATATTTGATTTACAATGAATCAATTGGGTACTAAATATAACTTGATAGCTATCAGTAGAGGCCAACTAGTTAAGTTGTCTAAATTAGCCTATGATGATTAAGCTCAGGCTAAGATTATTCTTTAACACTCCCCCTCAAGTTGGGCTTGAATAAATTGATTAAGCTTAACTTGTTGAGTATGTTCTCAAAGGTTGGTTTGTCTAGTGCTTTGGTGAATATGTCTGCCAGCTGTTCTTGACTTCTGATAAAAGGTGTCTCGATTTCACCTGATTGCACCTTGTCCCGAACAAAATGGCAATCAACTTCAATGTACTTTGTTCTTTCATGAAAGACATGATTCGAGGTAATATGTCAACCTGCTTGATTATCACAGTACATACGCATAGGCTTTTCGCATTCTATCTTCATGTCGTAGAGTAAGTGTTTAATCCAAGTGAGTTCACTTGTTGTAGATGTCATGGCCCGATATTCTGCTTTTGCACTTGATCGAGCCACAACGTTATGTTTCTTGCTTTTCCATGTCACCAGATTTCCACCTACAAATGTACAAAACCCTGTGATTGATTTTCTGTCACAACTTCCAGTCCAATCTACATCAGAATAATCAACCACATTATTAGCAATATTCTTTATCATCCAAATTTCTTGACCTGGAATACCTTTAAGGTATCTTAGAATTCTATCAATGGTACTCAAGTGACTGATATGTGGGGCATGCATGAATTGACTTACAACACTAACTGCAAATGCAATGTCACGTCTAGTAACTGTAAGGTATATTAATTTTCCTACTAACCTTTGATATTGCCCTATGTTAGATAATGGTTCACCATCCTCTGATCCAAGTTTAATATTAGATTCCATTGGGATACCAACTGGTTTTGCTCCTAATATTAGTTTAACGGAGTTCGGATATTGACGATCCTACTCTCTGGGACTCCCAACCCCCCCGACTTGGTAATAGGGTTGAGCCGATTTACTATCACACGAAAGTCTTGCACAAGCTTGAACCTTGCCCTCTTACACACAAAGGTTAAGACACAAGGCCAAAATAATAGTAACCGAATAGATGATTTAATGATGAGAATAAAACTCTCAAACTCTCACAACAATTTTACTAACTTTAGATCAAGAGATTGAGTCAAATAGAGAGTTGTTTTAGCAAGTAGTGTAAAGGCTCTTTAAATGGAGGCTCAAAAGTTAGGTTTTGATATTGAATAGAATTTAATAATTTGGGAAAGGGGAAGAGTCCCTATTATACCTCCTCGCAATAATTTATTCAATTTTCTGGGTTAAAACGTTATACAACGCTTTGTACCGTAATAAATATGATCGTTTTAATTTGCATTGGAGAGGTACAAACTTATACAACGTTGAGAAACGTTATATAACGGTAGGAAACTTTATACAACTTTACTCATCGTTATATAACGTTCTGATCGATTTTTCAAATTTCAGGCATATGTCCAGAACGTTATATAACGTTTCTGAACTTTTCCTTGTTATTTTGCATATTTTTGACTCAGTCTCATGATTTAAAATTAATATAAGCATTTATTATAATACCCTACTATTTAAATAATCTTGATGTCTTGAATCTTGGGGTTTCCTTGAACTCCTTCACTTCTTGTATATTCATTTCCTTGAGTTTTAAAGAAGTACCTAAACAAACACATCTCACAAGATAATTGTTAAATTCAAGTGGTTTTGCAAATAGACAAATACGAGACATTGCTAAGTACTACAATCTCCCCCTTTTGACGATTTGCAAAACTATAAACCATATGGGCAAGCAAAAGATGTGTAATAGCAATTAACTTTAATTTTGCCCTTTGGTTGAACTTTTCTCCCCCTTTTTGGAAATCGACAAAAGGAAATTACGTTTAGAATGAGAGCTCCCCCTTAATGTATGCGTATAAAAGGAGTTGAACAATGAAGAGGCTCCCCCTCAATGTATGAATACGTGTATAGCAACAAATATCATGAAAGTGTATTTAGACAAATATTAGAGCACATTTTTAAATGTTCTTGTAATGATAGCGATAATGCAATGTGTGTGTGTGCTTGTTTCTTAATTTTGACATTCTTAAGCAATTCATCACATACGAAACAAGCAAATAAATAGATCTAAGAGATAACATAAGATAGCTAAATTCAAGTATAAGTGTTAAAGTGGCACCACGCCATGCTACACGTCATAGAAATACAACATAAGATATAATGTCTAAATAATTATCCTAATCAAACAACACACATAAGTTTTTTAGACATAGTAAAAGAAGATAAGAATATCGCTACGCGCTCGGATCGATATCCATCGTGGTTCCTCCCGAGGGTCCCGCATCATCATCACCTCCAAACTTCTTCACCCAACGCACCGCAAGTGAGTGCGCATCCGCATAGGTCGCATTCACTATTTGCTCAACAAAGGCACTAGGATTTTGATGTCAGAGATAAACGGGAGGTGGACACCCTCGGTAGTTTATCTGACATACCTCGTTAAATCCTTGACTTAAGTTAGACGTAAATTTTTTGTTTTACGGTCTTTCCGCAGCTTTGGCCAATTGACAGGTTTTGAACTGTTCGTAACCCAACACTATCACCGGGGTCTTCTCTTTGTGGTTGCCATGGTTCACGCAACCAATCTTGTCGCATGTGAAAATGACCTGGCGGCCTCCTAAATGTTTGCCACTCAACTCGCCCAAACATCTCTAACACGTCTTCCTCCCAATCTTGATCCACATTCCTTATGACAGGTAGTCTGTCCAATGTTAAACCACATAACATTAACACATCATCCATTGTAATAGATATCTCACCTGTTAGAAAATGAAAGAATGTGTTTCCCGTCTCCATCTCTCAACAACTGCAGTTATGAGGTCACGGTCTACATTGATGTTTCCCAACCGAGCAAGATGATTAAGGTGGAATATCTCAAGAATTAGGACAATTCGCTCGTCGTACATGAAATTCATGGACCCGACCTTCATCTCCATAACAAACGTTGGCTACATTTATATTAAAAAAACGTGTTATAATTAAACTAAGGCATTTCGAGTCTTTTTCATATGTTCATTCCCTTCATTTCTAAGAACTAAGGCATATCATATTTCCTTTGCATTAGAGTAATGTGTGAGAGATAAGACAATTAACTCATGAATTGAACTTAAGATTGTATTCATAGTATTGTCATTAGTGTACTTAAGTTCTTTTGATTCTTTGGTAAGGGTAACACCATCTAACTCATACTTTGGCATCCAACCATCTTCAACTATTTTTCAAAGTTCAAGCAAGCTTAAATAGTTTATCATACATCTTTTCCAAAATGAAAAGTTCTTGCAACCTACTCCAAAGACTGGTGGTTATTTCACAAATTTCAATTGAGCCATATTTCACAAAAATCAAGAACTAACAATTGAATAATAGGCCTACGTAACGTGGTTTGGAAAAAAAACTACCATTGAAAACCCTTTACAACAGCCCCTATTAAATATCTTGAGCTCTAAACTTTTTGCAAAATCATTTGCTCAAATTTCAAGTTTATTCTATTTTGATCAAAATCTTTGTGAGAGATCGTTTGTGAGAATTGATTCTACCATTTTCTACTTTTGTTAGCCGTTTGTGATATGGATCTAGTCTCTAACCGTTGTGTTGCAAAGAGCTAGATTGCATCTTATTTTGGGTTCAATCTTCTACCAGTGTGTGTAAAGAAGTTGAATCCCATCTTATAATCAAACACTTTATGTTATTGGAGCAGACCAGTCTTGTTATTGCAAATGCGGGAAATTAGAATTCAAAGACGTAGGCTAGACCGAAGATTTAGTTTGGACTTCGTCAATATTTCGCGTGCCTCTATTTGTTCAATATTTCTAATTTCTTCTCTATTTACTTTAATTGCAAAATATTGATGTGAGAAGAATTGAATTGTTTTAGTTATTTACGCTTCCTCAATTAGTAATTAATTAAATCAATTCGATCGGTATTTATACTTTTACACTTAATTGTTAGCATTATCAATTTAAGAAGTGTAACGATTGAATTACTTAAATTTGGAAATGTACATTTTAGTCTCTCTCTTACTTAGAATTGCTCTTTAAGTTTTAAATAAGTCTACCTGCATTTATCAAAATCTAATCAACCACATCTAGCTTTGGTTGTCGTTATGTTCCGGTAAACGGTACGCGCGATTTTTTTTTTTTTTGAGGAAAGTAGGCTCGGCCTACTTAAATTTTTTTTTTAAAATAAAGAAAAATTATTTACAAGTGTTAGAGTGGTTAGTTACAATGTGATGCCTATCCTGCCTTGGTGAGATCTAATTCATAACAAAAGTTTCTCCAGTTTTGCTCCTCTTGCTGAATTTCCAACTTGATAAGATCTATCGGTCGTGATTTGGATGAGAAAATTCTGCGGTTTCTCTCCTTCCAAATGCACCAGAGTGTGGCCAGCATCTTTGTGTCCCTGATAGCAGCTAGACCTGCGTCGCTGGGTCTGTTAGATAACTAGATTTCGAGAATGCCATCGTGTTGGGCGAAAGAAATGGGCGGTGATATTTGGCTCCATGCATCTCTTGAAGTTCGGCAGTCGATAAATAGATGAGATTGATATTCGTTACTACCCGAGCGGCACAGAACGCAATCACGGCTTGTTATTTGTATTCCCCTGTTTACTAGGTTATCCTTGGTCGGTAGTTTGTTCTTCGTTGCGAGCCACATGAAAAATTTTGCTTTTAGAGGTGCTTTTACTTTCCATAATGTCTTGTGGTAGTGTATTTATATTCCCGAATTAATGATAAATTGGTAAGCGGATGATGATGAGTATAGGCTCGTCAAGGCCCAACGTCAAATTCGGCGTCCGTCTTCCGTGAGTTGTGTAGAGGCCAAAAAAATCGGGAGGATGGAAAAGATATCTCTCAAAAAGAATGAGGGCAATTTTCTTGTGGTTAGATGATCAATATCATCGTTTAGGGATGGGAGGTTGTAGTGAATCCTTAACAGGTCCGATAAGGGAGTATCTGTGTTATTGTAAATGTGCCATAACCATTTTAGGAGTAGGGATTGATTAAAGCATTTTATGTCGAGTATTCCGAGGGCACCGTTCTTTTTGGGAAGGCAAATTAAGTTCCATTTGAATGTTAGTAACTAAGTTTTTTACATGTCATTTTATTAATTATCCAAATGCCTTATCCAAGAAAATTCTTATACAACTTGCAGTTGTAATTTGCTACAAATCAAGTGTACTGAAAATTATCTGAAACATGTTACATGTATCATGCTTGTATTTGATCGGTATGTAATGTCATGTTCATGCCAGGCATACATTTAAAATACAGGGATCATTGTCGCCTCAGCATGTCCATAGAATTAGGGTCTCATTATTCACAAACCTGTATTTTAGTGCATCCGACAATTATTCGAGTTTAGCTCATGGTTGAGAAGAAAAACATTTTCATTGATACGGACATTACGGACCGTTGATTCCAAAATAAATGGATAACAGTGCATAGAGTGATGCAATTATTCCTTGTTATATGGTCCTTTTTTCCACAATAAATAACATGGAATTCATATCTGCTGTTACTACGAGGAATAACAAAATTTTGTTTTTCTCAGATCTATCATTTATTTTTTATCTAATGAATAAAATATATAATACATCAGACTCCGTGCAGTCTATCTATATCGTACGTTCATATACGTGAAAATTTGACGATCAGATGAAAAAATACAAGAGTCATGTTATCTCGAAAAATAACAGCAGATACGGACTCAAAACAACATGGGCCTTCTAGATACTGTTTTATTTTATTAGTATCACTCAACTTGAGATTATGATCATAATAAAAAGTAATTAAGGAGAGAGAAGTAATGAATTATGAAGAACAAAAGGTTAAGGGATTAAAGCAGGTGCTTGTCATCCTAGGATTTGAATCTGATGTAGCGCAGTAACACGCTATAATAAATGAACGGTTCGAATTAACAGCTAATTTCGTACGATTTGGGAGGTTGTCACGCTAGGTGGAGAGATTTGGGAGGTGCTATTGCGCGCCTATAGCAAGAACTGACTCAAAAACAACAGTTCGTACGATTCCCAAAACTAGGGTTTCATTCCTTCCCAGCAATGGAATGATGAATTTCCTTGTACCCCTACATATCTCTCTATCTCCTAAAGATCTCTTCTTTTTTACGGGTATTTTACTAGTCTTTTGATGCTATCCATCTGTCTTCTCTTCTTTATTCCCAAACCTAAAGTCTTTGCTCTTTTGCAAAAGCAATCCTCACTTTCCTTCTTTTTCGATTTAAGACTGACAGCAGCTGCCAGTAGAAATCAATCCTCACTTTCTTTCTTTTTTTTCGATTTATAAGTTATGGAGTTTGTTATACAAATAGAAATTTGAATAAAATTTATGAAACTGTATAACTTGTTGCGATCAGTAGTTCATTACTTCCATATAAGAAGTGAAACATAATTGAATCCTTCAAATAGACAATCAGACAACTAGCTAGTACTGTCACGATATACATTTACCTGTTTATTTTACTTATATCATATTCGATAAGACGGGTATGGATAAGAATTTTACTTCGTTAGATAATCGAGTATGAGTATGGATAAGATTTATTTTTGTTAATTAAATGGGTAAGGATACTGGTAAAGGCAATTTTGTACCCGCTACACGATAGGGTAACTTATAAAAAAATGTTAGTAAAAAAAATAGATAGAAGATGAAATATTTGCATTTTAATTTGATTATTTTGATAAAGTGCTTTGAGTTGAAATCGGTTGTATATTTATATTTATATTTTATATTTATGTAGAGACATATTTATATTAAATAAAGAAGTTTTGATAGTTTATTTATGAAAATTAGAAATATAATAATTATACAAATATTACCACTTTCGTCCGTTATCCGATCATTATCCTGTAATTTTAACGGATAAAAAATACATGTAAGACAAATGTTAACAGGCAATGATAGAGTAAGAGTAAGACCAATTTCAAATGGGTACGAATACAAAAATATCTCCATCCGACCTGTATCGTATCCATCGACAGCCCTACATACAACCAACTAATAAAATTATGACTTATGAGGGATGCTTTCAGTTTCTTATCATTAGGGATGCACAAAATACTCGTGACTCGTGACTCGCTTGTGTTCGCTAACAGCTCGAGTGTTAACGAGCCGATCTCGAGCTGTGACAAGCTCAGCTCGTGTAAGTATCGAAACCTTAACGAGTTAATCTGGATCATCGAATCGGTTACCACCATCTCTGAATAGATTTTTACCATAGAGAATTTTCACGATTTTATAATTTTATTATGTTTTTTTAATTATTTTGTCATTTTTTCCTTGCAAACAAGCTACAAACGAGCCAGCTCGAGCCGAGCTCGAATTGAGAGTTTCAGCTCGTGATCACTTATAGTAACGAGCCGAGCCAGCTCGTTTGCACCCCTACTTATCATCGATTTGTTGGCACAAAATAAAAAATAAATTACTATAATAATTTGTCGTTTTATAACCTGACACATTTTTTGTCAACCATTTGACGGAAGGAGAAAAAATATAAATAAGGAGAATTATCACCTTAATTACAATTTCGAAACTTACAAATTAAGTTAAAAATGAGGGGCTAAGAGCAAATACTTAATTTTGTTCACAAGCCCAAATGCCGTAGGATGGTCTGCGTGCGTGACAAATAAGATTTTAAGGATCTTTTGTGATTAATTAGCAGTACTCTAGTAAGTAAAGAAAGTCTTTGAAACAGAGAGTAAGGTTTTTAATAAGGTTTTCACCTGTCAGTAAACTATACTGTGTATCAGATGTTGATAATGCCACAGAAAATCCGAATTAGTGAAACAAGGAGAGTACTCGTGGGGTTTTGGGAAACGGAGAATTTATTTAATTGTTAATTATATTGGGAGATTGAGAGGATTTGAAGAGAGCATGTTGGTCGCAAGCTCAAGATTTTTTCGGAGACCGAGTTAATTGAGTTTGCCTCAAAAAAAACCAAAACTTCTAAGCACTTGCACTCGAACTTCAGTTTTTTTTTTTAATACTTACGAAAGTATTGATGAGAGTAGTTAAAGGCAGAGATTTTTCGACTGAATGTTTCGAACGGTAGAAAAACTTTCGAGTAAATATTTTTTTTGAGTTTTGAGTTTTGAGTTTTTGACTATCCATAACAAATTAATACAATTTTGATAATGTATAGCAAAAATTTTTAGTCATTATTTATAATTTTGTTTTTTGGTTTTCAGTCCATCAACTATAATATATATTCATTTCTATTTTCGTATTATCAATCTGATCTGAGTGGATCTAATTTAAAATTTTTTGATCAAAATTATAATTAAATGTCCATAATTTTTGCTATTGATGCTGTAATTATTTTTTTATACATGGTCAAATTTGTGAATAATTTTTCAGAACAAAAAAGTTCATTGCGGAACATTAGAAAAATATTCGCTCCTCAATTTTCAAAAAAGAAAAAAAAAGAAAAATGTTGAACGGTAGAATTTCTATTGTTCTGACCAATGCATCTAAAAAACTCCGACCCTTAACTACTTTTCTCAGAAACATTTTTATAATTACAAAAAAAAATCTCCTCAAACTCCTATTACATTATATAAAATTTTGCATCACTGCATTAATTCTCCATTGAAAAAAGATCAATTGCTCAAATTAATTAGTCACTAATTTGAGTTTTGGCCAATTTATGACATAAAATGCTGTTTAATTTTATAAACAAATAACTATATCTTTATATGAAATATAATAGCATTGACTTAGATCCAAGATAGCAGATAGCGGTCTGTAGCGGTGCATGAGTCATTTAGCGTTTAGCGGTATAGCGACGATATAGCGGCGATATAGCGGTTAAAATTACTAATATAACTTACGTGAGTATCAATAACTGTCAAATGCAATGCACTGATACACAAGAGCATAAAGCTGCCACTAGAAATTGACAAAAAAAACATGCTTATTTCAAAAGTCAAAACAATTAACATTTAAAAATCTTACCGCTATATTCGCTATATCCGCTATGTCCGTTATATCGGTGTTGTTTAAGAAATATATTGAGCTCAAGCCAAAATTTCCGCTATATCGACGCTATATCAGTGCTATTTAGAACCTTGCTTAGCTCCATAAAATATAAGCAAGATATTGATCCATTTCACTGATCAAATAATTTAAGATTTTTAACTATTAATATTTGTGATATCTAATAAAAAAATAATATATCCATTGAAAAAGGTCAAACAATTCATTTGTAATTGTGAACCAATAACTTTTTTTCTAGCCTTTATAATATGACTAAAAAAACATTTCCAGGCTCATTGTTTTTTAGATCGAGCGTTGTCATTATTGTTGTCGACCAACTTTTTTCTTTTTCGTTTTTCCTTCAAGAGTTTGGGACTGATTGAGATCGGTGCTAAACTCAGCCTTGCACTTGGAATTCTCTTTAGAAATAATTTATTCTAATGTTCTCCCATGCCATTGTGTGTCTGTCTATATAATAATAATAATAATAATAATAATTCTTTTTTTTAATTGTAGCTAGTCACTAGCACAAATTTCTTAATTTCGCAGTGCAGCTTCTCTCGGAAGAGCCAATCGGCTTGTGTTGATAGCGATGCCTCTCAGCATTAAAAAACGTGTGTGTGTGTGTGTGTGTTCCTTTTGAGAAATAAAACCTTTTTTAGCTGGCATGGGAGAACATTAAATTGCTATACGGTCGAAAACAATTTAAACCATCCGATCTAAAAATGAACACTAGAGTTTTGGAATCCGTATACCCAAAATAATATGGGTTTCGAAATGGTCAGCGGATAGTACTGTTATGCTGTAAATTCGTTGATACTGTAGCAAAAACATTGTACGGACAACACTAGTCATTGTAGCAGCGGTGAAAATGCAGGAGGGCCATTACTGCTGACCATTTCAGGAGACGTGAATTCAGAGTTTTGGGAGTATAATAGCGAGGATTTGCACATAAGCCTTTTGGAGTCCATTTGACAAATTAAGGAGTGATATTAGAATAATGATATATAAATGTCTTTTGTACCATTTAAATGGTAATAAAGATAGATTGATGGTTTTTGAATCGTGCAAGAAATTATATACATTCTTATTTGTCGTTTGTTAAATTGTTGGTTGAAACAGTGGAAAGTGGAAATGTAGATAATAATAAAAATGATGATGATGATATAAATCTGAATAATATAATAAAAAATACAAATAATGATAATAATAATAATATTGTATTGTTAAGTTAAATAGTAATACTATAATACTATAATATAGATATTTGTCATGTTGTAATTGAACATTGCTAAAGGTAAAAGTAGTAATACCTAAATTTAAGATAATAAGACTAATAGTGATTATGATAAATATAATAAATATTATTGAATACTAACAATACTATACAAATGAATGTATAAAAATAAGAAACAATAGTAATAAAACTTACTAAATAGTATTTAAAACAATAATATTTAATAGTAATTATTAATATTATTTTAATAATAAATATAATATAATAATATTATTATATATAATATACTAAAATATTATTAATTACAAATATAATACCACATAATCAAATAATAATGATAATTATATTAATTTTGATAATAATATAATATAATAAAAAGACAATAATAATGTAATAATATCAATAATTTAAATAAAATAGTAAAATTAAAATAATAATAATTATATGCTTATTTTTTAAAATAATAATGATGATATAATATAATGTTTAGAATTATAATAATATAAAATATTATAATTTAATAATTTATATAATAATATAATTACAAAAAGATAAAGATAATATAATAAAAATAAAAAATATTTAAATATTAATATGTGTTATTTTTTGAAATAATAAAAATAATAATAATGATGATATAATATGTATAATATAGTTAATTACTAACTATAACACAACATAATAAAAAAATAATAATCGCTATTCTACTATTGCTATTCCAGTATTCCACCTATGGGTTGGAATACCATATTAGCTAATATTTGTACTATTCCGGACATTGTAAATGTTGTTTGGCAAACAAATTTAATTGGAATAGTCTGCTATTCCAGAAGAGAGGTTATTTCATGTGTTGCCAAATAGACCCTAGTAGAATAGCGAGGATTTGCACTAAGCATTTTGGAGTTCATTTGACAAATTAAGGAGTGATATTAGAATAATGATATATAAATGTCTTTTGTACCATTTAAATGGTAATAAGATAGATTTATGGTTTTTGAATCGTGCAAGAAATTACATTCTTATTTGTCATTTGTTAAATTGTTGGTTGAAACAGTGGAAAGTGGAAATGTAGATAATAATAAAAATGAAATGTAAATAATATAATAAAAAAATACAAATAATGATAATAATTATACTGTATTATTAAGTTAAATAGTAATACTATAATAATATAATATAGATATTTGTCATGCTGTAATTGAACATTGCTAAAGGTAAAAGTAGTAAATTTAAGATAATAAGACTAATAGTGATTATGATAAATATAATAATTAGTATTGAATACCAACAATACTATACAAATGAATGTATAAAAATAAGGAACAATAGTAATAACTTTAAATATAACTATAAAATTAGCATTATAATAAAATATTCTACTATCATAATTTTCTTTAAATAAATTCAAAAAATTATGCCTAAAGTCTATACTTGAATGTATCTAAAAGAATCTACCCTTCCTATATATATAGTAACTAATAACAACTTTAATTAGAGGAAACTAATTTTTAATAGTTAACTATGTATGCACATTTTAAATTAGAGACTTTATTAAAAAATTTAAAATATATTTACATAATCTTTATTTATAAATTACTGAATATATTTAGAAATTACTAAATAGCATTTAGCAATTACTAAATATATATAAACTAAATTAAACTTAATTAGAATCATTTTAAAATTATACTGCTTTATCTTTTTTATTAACGTTAAATACTAATTAAAGATAATAGATAAATTTTATAACTAATAAAAATAAGAGTAAATATAACTGTCCTCCATATTAACGTCCCCCTTACGCGCGCCCCACTCAAATGCAATGATAAATTATTTTTAATTATCTGTATAAATATTTTATCGAACAAATGCAATGATAATATTTTTTTGAGTATAAAGACTTATACTAAAAAATATAAAGACTACTACATTTGAGTATAAAAACTTATATTGGGGGCGTGTAAGGAGGGCTTGTAAGGGGAGACAGTTAGTCGCTTCATAAAAAATTTATAATTTTATTTATCATACATGTAACTATAACAATTAATTACATATTACCTAAATTATAATTAATTACAACTACAAAAAAATTGTGATTGGTGGTCACGTCAAATTTGACTTGTTCACAAAACAGTTATGCACAAGTGTAAATATCAAAATAATTATGTGCGCATATTATTTAAGAAAACAAGCATTAAATAATTATTTTCTTTCTTGTGCACGTCTACATTTCCTTTCATGCATAGTTCATATAAACATCAATTATTTATTTAAGGAAACTTAAATGCATGCGCAGGTTCATTCTTGCTAAATTAGTCATTGTACATGACTAAATTAATTAATTAATTTTGGAAACAAGTTTCATGCGCAATTTTTTTTTCAAGTTTTGTACATTCATTTGCACAATAATTCTCTATTCAAATTTTGTTCAGATTTTATTCAATTATTTCTCTATTTAAAATTTTACGCTTAATTTGTTGCATAAATTCAAAATTCGAAATTTATTCGCAAAATTCAATTATTTAAAATAATAAAAAGTTAAAATCTTGAATAATACATTTCCAAAATCGCATAAAGGCGAGAGATTTGGAAAAATCCAAATTTTTAACTCAAAAAATGCAAAAAATAATTAAGGAAAATACTATAATCCAATAAAACATTTTGCAATAATTAAATTTGATATAATTCATTGAAACAATTAAACTCCATAACCCTAAATCACACACTGATGTTGCTCTGATACCACTTGTTGGTGCAACTCAATCAGGTACAACCAAATTTAAATCAATTCTTAAGCAATTGTAATTCTCTGTGTAAGATGAAAGGTATTATTATTTGGCGGAAGCGATTTACTTGTCGTCCTTCTCGTGTTTTGATTGCCTCTCAAGCAATATTTTTTTCTAAACAAGTAGTAAAACATCCCTACCTCCCCATTTCATTCCATGAAATGAAGAAATTTACAAACCAAAAGTCTTATTCAACTCTCAATATATCTAATCCTCTCTCTTTCTTTCTGCGTCGGTACAGTCTGTCTTGAGCGTCTTTCTGCTGCAAAGTCGTTGGCTTTCAAGTCTTTTCAAGATTTTGCGGATGCTCTTTTTGTTGGAATTTATTCCAACATATGGGCAAATATGTGATATAATTATTTATTAAATTATCGACTGTCAAATTGATTTAACACTTGATCCAAAAGTGATCAGAATATCATCAAGTGATATGTGTCACGAATAAGTGGACCTTAGATGTGTAGAATGCATATTAGTAATTTATTATTTAGTGATGGTCTAAATTAAAATAAATTACAGAATAATATTTATATCGCTATTGGTCCCCGGAGTACACGATTTATTGGCACACAACCTTGTTTAGAATAAACCCATTGCTAAGAATTATTTTGGATATGATTGAGAGATTATACGGTTCTAATTCTATGCATTATCATTTATATAATTATTTGACTAAATTTACTAATTAAATAATTAATATTAGAATTTGGGATTTAAAAGGCGCATATGCATGATGCTACCAGCGCAAGTTTTGATCAATGCATTGATTGCTTTAGTGAAACATTAATATAGGAAATTTAATTTACTTAATGACCACTTTCTCCTCTTTGTAAATAAAAAGAATATAGATCCGAACAGTGCTCTCATACAAAATCATTTTTTTATACAAATCCAAAATATAATCTCTCTTAATCTCATATCTTTCTCCTCTATGGTATTGTTGTGAGATGGAGTGATTCTCTTAATTTTCGGATTTATGCATAAGTAATTGTTGCCACCGCTCTTCTTGATCTCTCCATCGGATCTAGAAGAAGAACGTTATGTTGTGCTTAAGGGACAAGCGTTCAACGGGATCGTGTTTTCTCCGGAAGATCAACAAGCAACCGATTGCGCACATGTGCATCGAGTATGATTTTCAAATCTTCATCTATTAATATGAATAAAATATGCTTCCGCTTAATTTATAATTCTCTAGAGTAGATCTTGAATTTAGAAATCGATAAAAATTTCTAACGTTTTTTTCAGAACTCACGAATAAAGTAAGAATATTTTGTTTTTAAGTGAAAAAAAGTGCAAAAAAATATGTATTTTGTCTTGGCAAGATACAGTATCTTCTTGAAATCTCAGTTAGATCACATATTGTTAATTAAACAAAGCAAATATACATCATTGTACTTCCTGAAGTGGCATGGGATTCCAAAGTTGTTGGTGTCTTATTCAGACAACAAATCAATTAAAGAGAAAAAATAGAAAATACACAGAGGAATCCCATTTTTGCAAATTGATTGTGAAAAAAAAAAACATGAAGTATCACTACTACAGAAAGAGTTTTAACAATCTCTTCTAATGGCGGATCCCGAGAAAGTTCGCTATAAAAGATTTTTAAACCAAACCTTATAGAAAATTTGCTATAAAATGCATTTTTAAACTGGATGGGACGCATAATCCGCTATTAAAATCTTTAATGGCGGACCATTTGAAGAGCCGCTATTAAAGATCGACCTTTAAGAACGGAGGCTTCCAGGGTTCGCTGTTAAAGGTTGATCTTTAATAGCGGAGGCCTTAAGGGTCTGCTATTAAAAGTTGATCTTTAATAGTGCGGGTTGATGGATCTGCTATTAAAAGTATCCCACATATTGCTCCTCCTCCTTCTAATCTGTAGCGTCCATTCTATCTGATCCAACGCTCAAAAAGCTCTGAGAAAAATCTCACGAATTCATCTCTCTTATATATATATCACTCTTCATCTCTTATATATTTTATCTTCATCTCTCAATCTCTCAATATTCAAACACTAAAGATCAGACCAAAAATTCAATTCATTTTTTTCTCAATCTCTATCTCTCTTAATTTTTTTAAGGAGTAAACTAATTTGTTCATTCTTTTCGATTTTTTTTTAAACTTTTTAGTTCGATTAGTTTTGAAAATTTGAGAATTAAACAATAAATTAATTATTTTCTTTTGAAGAACTAAACTAACTTTTTTTAAGAATTAAACTAAATTGTTATGAAGTTTGAACTTTTCAACCTTTTTAATTAATTTGAAATTCAAATTCAAACACTTAAAATTATGTTAAGAAGTTCAAATTAAAATTCTTCAACAATTAAAATCGTATTAAAAAATTAGAATCTGACAGCTATCACAGAACAGCTGTCAGGTTTTTTTCTAAATTTCCTCTAATCTTGTATAGCGGACTCAACATTAGCCCCACTATAAATGCACTCTTTTACAGTGGCATTTACCATATGTCCGCTATAATAGCTCGATTTTAATAGCGGACCACACAGACTTTTAATAGTCCCAGCAATAATATCAGGCCAATGTCCGCTATTAAAGGCCCTGTTGGTCCGCTATTAAAGGTCAGTTTTGTAGTTGTGTATTATTTATCTCTGTCGACTAATGTAACTATCGATTTTCAATTTACTTGGTTTTTTCTGATTTGCACATGAACAATTAGTATTCGATTAATTATTTTTTTCATTCCGAGAAAGATGAAAGATGAAAAATTGAATAATAAAAATTAATGATTGTGATTTATTCAAATAGATGATCTAACGATCTACATTAACTCCGGACAACACAGAGGTTTCAAAAGTAAAACCTCAAACTTCTTTTATTTGAGGTAAGAATAAGAATTTGTAGATTTTCGACTCGAAATTAGTGTCAAGTATACCTGTGGGGAAAAAAATTAAAAGCTTATAATATATTTAATTAATTATTAATGCATCATTTTATTATTATCTTTTGACCAGTTGATTGTATACTTAATTGAACGGAAACTTAATTACCATTTAGCTTAAATACATTATTTGTGAAATCAATATAATAGATTTAATTTGAAGTTATGCTCATCACCATATTTGTTAGGTTAAGCACACATTGGCGTCACCCCTTGATTAATTTATTCTTTTGTCGAAAGCATGATGTAAAAAAGATTTATGACTTAATATGGATGTAATGCTTTTCTAATATATATTTTATCTAATTCTCATTTTCTTCTAAAAAAAGAAAAACTGAATGTGCATAATATGGATGTAATCTTTGTGACATTTTGTACTTGTATCACTGATCACAATTTTTTTTATCTATAATGAAATTTGAGGACTTAATTCTCATTTCTTTAAAGAAAAATATGTGTATGTATCACTAATAACTGATTTAACGAAATAAAAACAACAACAACAAAAAATATAACATGCTAAGTAGTAAAAAACAGAATTTTTGAAATTCTTAACATATTGATGATTCTTACAAATGACAAGTGGTCCCTTAGACAACATATGTCTTAGTCATAAAGTAAGAAATAACTGAAACTAAGAAAGTAAATAATGATGATTTGGAGAATAAATAAAAAATAACTGGTAAGAAAATAAAATACAGAAAATAAAAAAATAATTTAGATAACTAGTAATAAATCTCGGACATATCAATCATGACAGATCGGGATCACAGTCCGAATCTTACTTGGATTCATTTCCTTCTTCATTTGAGTCAAAAACCTCCCTTTCCCCAATAGTAAATTAAAATTTAACAATTCATCATTAGATGAGAACTGATAAATTTACCTTTGTATATTTATAGCATAATATTTGAGTTGGTCATTCTGAAAAGTGTAATGGCAATCTATCATGTACTAAAAAAAATTAGTTAATCAAGTGTCTATATATTTTTTTAGAAAATTACTGATTTTTTTAATTAAAAGTTTATAAAACATAAATATATGAAACATTATGCTATAAATATACAAGGATAAATTCAACATTTCTCTTTTCACAATGATAAATTAGACCTTTCTAAACTCTATTAATCTTTTACATGCTGAATTTTGGACCTCATTTTTTCTCTAAATACAGTAGTCTTAAGCTAAGAAATTAAACAAAATTTAGCAAGTAGAAATTATATTTTTATATTAAATTAAATTCAGTAGTATAAATACTTAATTCTCATTTATGAATACTCCAGATAGAATAAATTGGCAGGTGTTTATTTTCCATAGCCAAGTTTTTATTTTTATGATACTTTTAAAATTGATATAGTTGACCTCCTACAATTTAAACCTTTTCAATTTCATAATACTTTTTATTGTAAACATATTTTGCTAAATTTATTTCTTACAATATTTTAATTCAGCCTCCCATGAGAATTCCATCAAACTGATAGATATGTAATAATTCTTTATCTCTGAAAACAGCCATGTAGCTCGATAATATTCTGGTCACAACAGATTGATTATCTGTTTTATATTTGTTCTCACGAATATTGGTCAGAGTTTCAACTGTTAATACTGATCAGCAAGTTATCAATAAATACAAATACTTGGGGCTCGTATCCTCTGCACCTCTTTTCAGAAGCGCACTAAAATCGAAATCGTTTGATTAAATCTCAATGTCTGACCGCAAGTTATATAATTTATAGAAGCTTATGTATTATAAAATTAGATCCGTTAAAATATAATCAAACGGTCTAGATTTCAGAGGCCAGAGAACGCTCCTAAAAAGAGGTGCAGAGGATTTCGTTCCAAATACTTCACATGTTCAAAGTATATTTGGGCTGGGCCAGGCCAGACTCGTGTCTAATGTTGACTTTTGGGCTTCATACCAGGCCCAAAATTCAATTCAATGCGAAGCCCCGAAATGTTATTATTCTTTTTCTAAACGCTGCAAGTGTGAGCGTGTGATGCTTAAAAGCAAAAAAAAAAAAAAACTGGTTTCACTGAAACTTCCTTTCTTTTTATATTTTTTTCTAAAATAAAGTACCCTTGCAGGTCCTAATAAATGCTTCCTCAGATATTACTAAAGTTTAAAAAAATGTTTTCAGTCACGCAAACTAAGTAATATTTGAAAAAGAAACAAAGAACAGATGGGTCATGTTGTGTTGTATATTTAGTATCAATTGTTTTATCGGCGTTGCTTCACATACATGCATTCATGATTCATCACATTGGCTTCATTAAACAATGAAACGTAATGTTAGAATGCCAAGAGTTAGGTTAGAGTCGCATAAAGAAATTATTTTTACAATGGTTCAAATTGTACACAATTCTTCCGACTCAAAACGCTAATTCACGTTTATTCGACAAATCTTTTCGTACGACACGTGGCACCCTATATTTAACACATGTCAAGCAACGTGTCACGCTAGTCTTCCTATAAAATTTATTCAAATTTTTATCTAAATTTTGTCAAAATTAAATTTCAAACATGCGACTTCTCTTTGAAAAAAAAATATTATTAATCACTAAATCAAGAGCTAATTTTGTATGTCAGATCTAAAATATTGTATTTGCTTAAATTTAGTAGTAACTTATACAGTTATACATCAATATCAAGTATTTTTCACATTCTCGTCTTCAATTGATTTGACTAACCGTGGAAAAAAAAATCCATATTGGCAATCTCTTCAGCAGCGTTCTAACGCTTCATTATTGCATAAACTGAAAACTGAAAATAATTAAATAATGATCAGTTTTTCTTACAATTAAAAGTTGAGAAATTAAAATGATATTTCACAGGACAATGATGATTGATATTCCACTATATTTGTTTTTCTTACACTTATCTTTACAAATGACGCATGAAATTTATAATATAATCAAGAGCAGATTCAGAATTCACGTCAGAGAGGAACAAGATCTAGAATGTTTTGACAGAAGCACAAAATGAGACACATTTAAAAGAAATCAAATTATAAACATATATATATATATTTTAAGTTGGCAATTTGTATAAATATACAATATATATTTTGCAATTTTTTCGCAGAAGGAGGCGACTGCCCCTGGCTCTTACTAGCCCCGCCCCTAAATATAGTCACAATGTTTTCTAACAATTGGTTTCTTGTATGGAAATAAATTGAGTACTCTAAAAGATATGTATATTGGATACTCTAGTCCATATGGATCATTCAATTCATCGATATTAATGAAAAGTGATTTATTGGAACACATAACAAAAATTAAAGTGAATCATTTTTCATCAATTTCGGTGAATTGAACGATCTAGATGTGCTAGAGTACCTAGTGTACAAATCTTTTAGAGTACCCAAGTTTTTTACTTCTTTTATTTTTTCCAAAGAAAAAAAGTAGAGGTAGCAAGTCGGACGGGTTCGAGTTGTGTCTGGTTAGTTTGATTGTCGACGATAATCGGGTTGTAGATCGGGTCGGGTCGGATTTCGAGTTATTAGGTGTTGGCAATTTTCTGGTCATGGGTCAGGTCGGATTGCGTCGACTTTTTCGGGTCAGGCATTATCGACAAATTTCTGGTCATGAGTTGGGTTAGGCAGCATCGACTTCGAGTTTTTCAAGTTTGGAGTTTGGTTGGATGAGATCGGGTCGCATTATTGAATTGAGTATTTAAATCTTGACTTTCTCTAATATCAATTTGTTAATAAAATTAGATTATGACGTATGCGAGATTGAACCAGATTAATTTATAGGTTGTCTCAAGTTAAGTCGGTTCGTGTCGGATTTCAGGTTAATAGGTATGGCTTCTGATTGGGCTACGGGTCATCTTTGGTCAGGTCAAGTCTTGGATCCTCATGTGCCAGTAAGACTCGCGTTACGGGTCATCTTAGGGCAGATCGGGTTGGAATTGGATCCTCATATGTAGCTTCAGCTCGAGTTATGGGTCCTCCAAATTTCGGGTTTTAAAACGACTTTTGTTGATTGTAAAGCGTCAGTCTAATTCTTTATGATAGTCTTTTGGAATATTACTAACTGTGATTTTGTGTTATTTCTTTCCAATGTTTAATTATTTATTTGTTCACTTGTATGTGTTTCCTTTAAGGGACTTTTATGTCTTATTTTGTATTTGATTTCATGAGTATATGTTTTGCCTCACAAAATGTTTTATGGAATAATTGAAAATGCTAAATTCCAAAATTAATGCTTTAGAAAACTAGTGTCACTACATAACTTTTGAAAAGGACCTTTGCTTTGATAGATAGCCCGGAATTCTAAAGGATTCTATATTTCTGGGTTGTTTGGAAAAATGGGCCAGGGACAAAACCAGTTATACTTTTTTAAATGATGATTTTTTTTGTTTGTAAAATTTGGAATTCAATTCCCAATGTGTTAATTTAGTGAATTTGGTGTTTACAGACAGAAAGACTCTCCTCATATATGTATAGTGTCAGTACATATTAGAGGTCCACAAGGTGGCATCTTTTTTCCTGAAACATTAATAAATGATCTTGCAGTACAAATAAATGATCTCGTAATTTCTGGTGTTACATGTAATACTGCATCAAACTTTTAGCAAACTTTGTAATGATGTTAGCTCTAAAATACAGATCACAACAGAAATACTTCTCTATGGTTACTTGGTTAGCCATAGCCTCTAAGCACCACAAGATTTTCAACATATTGTATCACTTTGAACGTACATCAAATCCATATATAGCCAGTGATCTCCTCTGCCTGGCAACAAAAAGAAATGACCTCGAAACATTGAAGGATCTCTTAAAGCATAGCCTAGAAATCGATTCACTAAACCACGAGGGATTAACAGCATTACGTGTAGCATTGGCCAACGACAAGTCGACAATGTAGAAATGATCAAGTACTTGGTTATGAATGGTGCAAACATAGAAAAAGCAAATTTAAAAAAATGGAAATCACAAAAGATGAGTTGTGAAGAAATAAAAAAGATGGTAGAAAAGAGGGAAGTTGGTTATTCGATTTCAATAGTTGAGCCGCCACAAGAAATTCAGAATTTGAAGGTTAAGAATACAAAGGATGGAGTTCGTGCAAGAGTAAGCATTTACAAGGGGCATCCTTTTCTGAGAAAACCAGAGGCTGGTAAACTCATTATTTTGCCAAGAACAATGGAAGAGCTCAAAGTTATAATCGGTATGTAATGAACATATATGAGATACTTTTTTTCTGTTGCAAAGCAAAGTTTGAACCTTGCATTTTTTTCATTTCTAAATTTTATAGGAGGAAAAATGAGGATTATTCCAACTGATACTGTTTTAATGAATGAAAGAGGAGCAGAAATTGATTTAATGGAAGTAATAAGAGACGATAATAAATTGTTTGTTGTCACAAAGGAAGCTGTGAGATCAATGGAGCTGGTGGCAGCAGCATTTAATTTATAACAAAGCTTCAATTTCCTTCCGACTTTAGGTTTGAACATCTGAAAATGAGATTATTTCAGGAAAAAAATGTATATATATAGTCTGTAGCATTATCTTTGCTTAAAGAAGAAGTCAGTTGCTCTTTAATTCTTAGGAGATCATACTGAGATTATGTATAGTAAAATGTTTGTACACCTGAGGGAAACAATTTTTCCCTTCTTTTGGATACACATAATCCTTCAAATATGAATTTACTTGAATTAAAAGAATTGTCCAGATATGAAATACTTAATTTCTAGGTATCCAGATGCTGAACCTGAGATTCGTGGCAAGTTAAACTGTATTGTACAGTAGAAACTAAATTCCAAAATAATTAGCAAATGTATACTGTTAAATGAAGAATCTAATCTGGAACTAATATTTTACAACACCTCATGACCTTACAAGACAACAATTTAAGAAAACATGCATGCAGAAACAAAATCCTATGTGGAACTTTTTGTTCCGCAGAGAGAAGAATTTTTAATCTGAATCGTTGATTAATAATATAAAAAATTGTTCAAATCATATGATTGGCGGTCGAGCGTTGATCGTTAATCGGATGGTTCACATCGAGTTCCGCACTGAGAGAAAAAAATCCGTAGAGGATGCTATTCCCATGCATGCATAATGCCAAACAAAAGAAAAAAAACGAAAGAAAACAAAGGAGAAAAGCCATTTGCTCACTCTCACAGTCTCACTTGCCTTTCCTTCAAGCAAAAGCAGATATACCAGAAAGTGAGAATAAAGTCGGGGAAGGAGACAATTTTTGGTGGGCCAGCTATGGCAAATTTTATGTGGGCCTGTTATGGCACTTAGCCTGCCAACCGGTCAAATTAGGCCCAAAAGAGAATAGCTATTTTGGATTTTGTGTTCTTCAACCAGGGATATTCAGGCGAGGATTTGTATGTTGTAGGCTTGTAGCCATGCAATCTGTGGACCCGGTCTGTATTTTTATTTTACCTTCTGTGATTCTATCGCTTAAACAGTGAATTCTGTGTTGTGTTGTGTTTAGAGCTATCAAATGTACGAAACGACAACGCAAATATTTTCTTACGTTTACGTTGCGTTTTTCGAGCGTAAGTATTTTCTGTGGCATTTACGTTGCGTTTAATAAATGTCAGAAAAATTTCTTGTGTTTGCATTTACGTTTACGTTTAGTTAAATGTAAGAAGCGTGCAAAATAGAGCTAAAACATTTATGAAAAACTCTGAAAAAGAGAAAAATTTTATGTAAACACACATCAACAACAAATCAAAACATAAGTACATAACATGTTAGGATTAAAAAGTAATTGTTTCAAATCATAACACTAACTATTTTATACTTTCAAAATTATAAACAAAACCTCATTTAAATCTATAGGCTATAGTACTATACAAACAAAAACAAAAAACAAGTGTAAATTTCTATACAAAACAAACCTATAGAAGACACAAGTCTTTTCTCAATTAGAACTTCTATCCCACTCTCATGGCTTAGCCATTCAAATACGTGTTCATTACTGTCCCAATCGTCATTTAAGTTCTCAAGCGAATTTCAATCAATATCATATCTATATGTATTAGTTATGAACATGTTAGTGATAAAGAAAGTTCTTAGTAGTAGTTAATTAGTGATAAATAAATTATATTTCTTACTGTCAGATGGAGGAGAGTCTCATAATTCGTCCGCGAATACAATCTTGACCTTCTTATTCTTTTGATTTGTACAGTACCTCTTCTTCTTACGAAAACTGGTGCTTTTTGTCTTAACCTTAACCTTTTCCTTATTAGGCTCTGCTTGTGATTGTGACCGTGATTGTGGTGGCTATGAATCACGAGACGTTCAAGATTTTATCCTTCTTACTACTACAAAAAAAAGAAGGATTTTATCCTTCTTTATTCATTTTTCTAGCTTCTCGTCAATTTTTCTTTTACTGAATTGTTCGGGATCGTAACCAGTGTGCAGACCAAAGCATCACAAAAAATCATGATCCCTTAATCTTATATTATACCTTATTTCTTAGTACTTGTCAGAAATGAATTCAGAGCTCAATTAAGATCAAACACTGCGGTTGAGATCAAATTCGAACACAAATTTAATAAAAATTATTAAAATATAATTAAAAATCTATTTTTCACTACGAAAATAACAAGTTCGTCAGATAATGAATCTACTCCTGATACCAAGGTAAAATTTTCTTTATATTTATAGCTTTGCAATAATTTTGTCGATATTTGTGAAGGCAATCATAGGAAATCATTCTAAAGAATTTAATATCGGGTGTTGGAAGGATGGGAGTAGTTGAAAACCATTAAAAAATATCTATCAATGCGACTAAATTTATTCAGGTATCCAACAGCAGTTGACAAAATTAGTTTGTATTAATATTCGTGGAACTTTAAAGTTTAAACCCATTTTTTTTCGTACACATTCTTATTATACTCCTAATTTCACACATTGTTCTACATCTACAATGATTTCAGTAAAATATTAAATGGTATTAATCTGGAACGAATTCAGGATTCTCGGTAGGGTTCAAGATTTACAGTTTTTTTTCAAGAAATTCAAAATGATGGTTATTCTTAAAAAATTATCATATATTATCATTCGTATAAAAAATTTCAAATACATGATCAATTTTGAGAAAAAAACATAAAAAATATGTTCATTTTGTAAAAAAAATTCCGAGAGTTTAGCTGCATCTTGAATGCATGTGGCTCCGCCACTGGCAATGGCGGAGCCACTTTTAGTTAGGGGTGCAGCTAAACTTCTGAAAAAAAAATTCAAAAATGGTCATATATATTATGTTTTCTCTAAAATGACCATATATTTTGAAATGTTTTTCACAAATGACCATATAAGATAATTTTTTTTGAATAACCATCATTTCGACTCCTGAAAAAAACCGTAAATCTTGAATCCCCAAACGAGAATCCTGGATCCGCCCCTGACCACTGGTATTGATGGATATCGTTTTTGGCTCAGGTTGATTGGCAAGTCCTTTTATAATAACACGTCTACTTATTACTTGGAAAAGATGTTTTTTTTTTAGATCGTAATTAATCTTTTGGTTCTAGATACAGGTCTCATTTTGTATTGCTCAGCAAACTTATCCAAATTTCATCGTTCCATGGTTTACTTTTTTCGCTCGGGAAAAGCCAAAAACAGTGTATTATTATACTGGAAGAGTTAGTAACATATTATTTTTCAAACAAGAAAGTGTCGATCATATATACAAATTTAGATATCACATTGTTTTCTATATTTTTATGATTATCCTTCGTACTTTCGAATTTGAAAAGAAAAACAAAAAACAGAGCAGCATAGATCTGTACATGTATATTGACTTCTCGCAAACTAAAACGATGCCTCTGTTTTTTAGTACGCTCACACATGATAAAATATAAGAAGAGAAACACGTTGAGACAAAACTAGATAAAATTGGCACACATTGGCACAAGTAAAAATATTTTTCTTTCCTTAGTTTTAGTCTTTTAGGCTATGTTACACAGGTACAGGTGCAGATATCGTATTCAATACGGTGTGAGTACAGTAAAATAATAAAAAAACAAATTATGTATTAAAATATTAGAATAAAATATCTTCATAAAAATAATATTAAAATAAAATAACTATTTTATAAATAATATATATTGTAAGGTATTGTAAATAATTTGTAACACTTAGAGAACAAAAAAAACAACATTGTCATAAACTATGCGAATTATATCCGAATTCAGAATATCTTGACCGAATTCGTTAGCCGAAAAATAATAAAATAAGTGAATACGTCAACTAAAATATTGTATGCAAATCGATATCGAATACATATTCAATAAGAAATACGAGATGATTCCTTGATTTTAGCCATAAAACCGTAGTCTAAATCAATATAACTCTACAAATATTTCCTATCAACAAGCCCACAGCATGCTGTTAGTGACACGACCGCATAATCTTACATGTTTCATTTTTGGTACATGCAAACACAGGAAGAGAACCTAACAGTTAGGAGGAACATTGTGAAAGGAAATCTCAAACCAAGGAGCAATATTTGAAAGGAAATCTCAAAAGGAGAACTGTAGCAACCTTTTGAGGGCTCTGTTTTAAGTGCTTTGCTCGTGCAGGAGCAGTATTCATTGTTCGGGATCTGGTGCTTTCTTTTGTAAAGTCACTCCACAGGCCCACAGTACTGATTAGTATAAAAAATAAATAAAATAAATAAATACAGTAATGATTGCTTACCAAACTTTGGAAATAATGTTCTTTTGCAGAAAGCCCCTCAACTCAACAACACTTTTATACGACATACTAGTATTAATTGTTAAACGCCAATCCATTTGGTACTTACAAAATATTAAGAAATATTATAATAGAACTCATTTCAACACGAAAGGAATTTCAAATGCAAAATGAAAGAATATAATAATGAGTAAAATATGTTATTTTCGTATATCAGCATATAGATGAAATATCAGAATATATTGTTTCGTATCACAAAATTAACAATGGAATTAATAATATTTTAGTATATTATATGTACTTTATTATTATTATTTTTATATTACCTATGTAATTAAAACAATATTAATATTTATTGTTATATTCTTATTGTTTTATTAATTTCAAATAATACATATTAATATAATTTTTATTTCATTGTTACTATTATTATTACTATAATTATCATTATTGTTTTATTAACTTCTATTATATTTGTAATTAACAATATTTTAGTATATTATATATTATGTATTATTATTTTATTGTCTTTATTATTAAAATATTATTAATTATTATTATTTTATTGTAAATAATGCATATTATTAGAATTTTATATTATTGTTATTATTATTATCATAATTATCATTTTATTTGACTTTGTTGTATTATCTTTATTATTAAAATAATATTAATAATTAATGTTAATTATTTTATTATATTATTTTAAAATAATGAATATTATTATATTATTTTCATTATTGTTAATATAATTATCATTATTATTTGATTATGTCGTATTATATTTAGTAATTAATAATATTCTATTTTATTATTTACTTAATTATTATTACTATTATTATTAATGTTTATATATTATATTGTATCATTAATTTACTATTTTTATTTTTTATTTTAAAATAATAATATTATTATAATTATTATGTTTTCTTCTATTATCATTATTAACTATTATGTTATTATAGTCATTAGTATTGCTATTATTATATTATTGTCATTATTTTTATTGTCATCAATATGATCATTTTTCTTTATTTTATAAAATAATGCATATTATTTACTTATTGTAATATTTAGTTTATTATGGTTATCATTATTATTATCATAATTATCACTATTTCTACTATTTCAATTAGCACTTACCAAGCGACAATACCACTCTAAATTGTCAAGAATATCATCATTCCAAAATCACACTATTTCATTTTACTATTCTGAATTGCACTCTTTTGTCGTTATTTTTTTGTTTTGCCAAACGATTACAACATGACATTTTTCATGTGTAGAATTTAACGTGCTAGAGCTTTTAAATTAAGTTGATTGTCATTACATGGCCAGACATTTATATCTTTTCTGTTGAAAAGCTGGATAAAATTATTTAGAGGTATATTAAATGGCACGAAAATATTGTTGCGTTTTGTGTAAGTTTCATATTGTTCTATCTTCTTTGTTTTAATGAAAATTATGAGAAGGTTGACCCATGGGCCCACTCCAGTCAATACTATGAGACAAAGAATTCATGGTATGGCCGTATGACCCGTATGGGTCCCTGCTGAGGTTGAATCACAACCGTTGATTAGAATCAGAGGCGGAATTGATCGACCCCAAGTATGCACAATGCACCACCCGTGATGCAGGGGAGTAAGCAACTAAATTCCTGGTAAATATGACTATCCACCAAACCAGATCTTCTACCGCTAAGCACAAACACTATGCGTGCTGCGTGGTAAATCTTAGTCTTTTGTTTGCATCAAGATTTGTGTAAGCAAAATTTTATAATATCAGACCTCCTAAATCAAATCTGAGTCGTCCGTAACCTACAGCGTAGGAAATCACGAGCGTCTGTTAGTGCTGCACGGCAGAGAATCCCCTTCCGACTATCCACTGCCACCAACGTCGTTTAGCGTACTTGGTTACGCCATTAGATTTTTATGAAGAGGTTCTGAGTTCTAAGTAGTTCTGTCAATGACCGGTCGTTTAATCGTTTTTCGTTTCGTGACAAATGAAACGATTACGATCAAAGATATTTTTTCGTTTAAATAACGAAACGGTTGACGAAAACATATTGTTTCGTGATTATTTGTTTCGTAGTTTCGTTTGTGACTGTGTATTGTTAGAATTATTTTGATTTCAGAGAAAAATGAAAAGCAAAGAGAATGAATTTGATCGTTACGTTTCATTCTAATCGTTTTGAACGTTATCTTTAACAAAACAACTAACGAAACAAAATTTCTTAATCGTTCATTTAACAAAACGATTAACGCAACTATCATATTTCGTGATCGTTACACGCGTTATGCTGTTCTAGTTCTAAGTCGCGCAATTTTTCAAATTCGAGTGGAGGTGTGTGCTTTGAGTATGGCATAAAGTATAAATAAAATTACTATCCACTGCTCTATTCTACAGCTTGATTTTCTGTGACTCTGATCATGTATACATGCGCGTACAGGGTGGTGCAACTGTTTGGCTTCATTATGAAACTGAAAACAGTGGAGTATTGTGCTAATCTGCTAACCGGGATTTGAATATTGAATACAAATCAATATAGTAAAAAAAAGAAAAATCAAATACCACGAAATCGGATTTTCTTTAATTTTTAGTCCCACTAAAACCAATCAAAGAATGAAAAGTTTTATTTGAAATCTAGGATAAAAATTAAATTCTGAATAAGTTCCAGCGGCAACTCAAGTGATAAATTCATAGCATGATTTATAAGACAGTTTTTGAGTTCAAATTTCAATTGAGAGTACGAAAAAAAAGCTTCGCTCCTTCGTCATTAGAATTTCAAAGTTCAAACTACTTGTTTTTTTATGTTATCCCAAAAATAACGGAACGAAATTTGCTGCTCACATTGGTGGCGAGTAGGGTCATGCTCATCTGATCTTGATCGTTTAAAATTCATCTAATGACTAAATAATTTTCTCTCTGAATCAAATCACAACTGTTCATTTGTAACGGTCGATCTGTGACGGTAGGATCGAGACGAGCAGAATGATGCTCGCCTCAAATACGAGCAACAGATACGGACAATTGGGACAATGGGCATAGTGGATGCTGGTAATATGGGTTTCTAGTTTCTGATTCGGAATTGTTCGTGATTGTTTTGAGCTGTGAGAGATGTATATGGGATTTCTATATTGATACATTTGCTCGAAGGGATAAGTGCGATTGGGGATTTGCTCATAAACGTGTGCGAGGCTGGGCTCACTTTGATCATCGGGTGATTTCGGAATTTGCGAGGTACAGATATAACCGAGTGATCCTGGATCAAATTCCACTTCAGTTCAGATGCGGATGTTAGCTAAGTAACGAAGACGGCAGTTGCTAGAAGCACAAGATGTCTTGTTGATAATTGCAAAATATATCTATGTTCAAATTTCATCCAATTAGATGAAATTTTGATATGAAGACAGAAGTAACATGCCCCCCTTATTTCAAAAAAAAAAAACAGCAGATAAGACTCTTCATTTATTTTTATTTTTTGTTTTATTTGAACGGACTCTTCAATAAGGGCCCCTTGCACTGCATTGTCAGGCAAAACCTTTTCAGAGCAGCAAATTAAAGAGTTATACTTTTATATACATTTAATTTACCGACAGTTTCTTAAAATTGATAATAAAACAAATGCATATCGATATTTTCTTATTTAAGAGTTATACTTTTATAGACATTTGATTTGTGCAGCAAATTAAAACATAGTTTGCAAACCAGTCAGAATTAATGTGTCAAAAACATAAAACCAACACGTTATTTCTTATATTTATTTACTACAGTCAAAACTCGAAACATAAAGCAAGTGTGAAAATATATTTAATATATGTGTCACATAGTTTGATTATATCTTAAAAAATAACTTAATGTAGAGCAGATCAGCAGACATAGGTTTTTTTGTTATTCATTGAATGACATAACAATCGTTTTCTATATCATAAGCGTTTTTTCATCCAATGTTTTAGTTTGGGCAAAAACTTGAGTACTCCAAATTTTAGGTACACTGGATACTTTGGTCCATCTGAATTGTTCAATATATCGAGATTGATCAAAAGTGATTCTTCGAAAAATGCATCACAAGTTAAAGTGAATCACTTTTCACCAATCTCGATAAATTAGACGGTTCAGATGGACCAGAATATTCAGTTTATTTATCTTTTGGAGTATCCAAGTTTTTCTCTTTGGTTTGCTTTCTGAATAGCTTTTATCTTATTATATATAGCGGCAATGGACTTGGAACATTATAATGTTTAAGCATATTAATTCTCTTGAATTTATTTTTTGAAAATAAGTTCTATTGAATTTATGGAAGATTCTAAATTAGTTATTTATATAAAAAAATCATCAAATTTCACGATAAGATGTCATAATTTGTTTTTCTTTCATCTACTATAAATTTTATGCACCTGTATACTTCAAATATTCTTGTTTTGTGTGTGTGTGAAAGATTTCGTCTATTTTTTTTATTCATTGTCCGTAGACTTATAACACATACACTCACAAACAAATAAAAAATAAATTTGAAAAATTCTCCTTAAAGTAGCTTCTAACGAAGCTTGAATTCTAGACCTCCTCTATGAATGTTTTGTGTCTTACCACAACACTAGATATGACTTGACAGATTTCGTTTGTTACAGCAAGATCAAAGAACGCTTGGAAGATGGTATTTCTATTCCCTGCAATTAATTGATTTGCATAAATGAATCCCTTTTAAGTTTTAAGAGAAAGATTTGATTTATTCTAGTAGTCCGGAATTAAGAGTAATAACACAACTAATCACATTTAGTAACCTGGAGTCTGTAGAGGAGAGATGCCATGTGTCAGTCATTTATTAGCTAACTCTAGAAAGGGCAGGAAAATTGTACCCACCAGTGGGCAGGAGATTCAGTTCCTCAAAGGAACAACAGAATTAAGGATGCAAAATAGAGCAATGTTAAAATAATATGCATAGTGTATTATTTTTCGTACTTTGTGTATATATAAATAGTTTAATAAATAGAGATTTAAGTTTTTCATATAAAAATATTATCAAATTTCGTGATTTTTAGAATTTTTTGATATTTTTAAATATTTTTTAAAAACAACTCCGATTTAATACTACAAAAGTGCGATTTGTGAGTTTTTTTTTTAAAACTAAAAATAACAAGAAAGTTCTAAAATTCACAAAATTTGATTTCCTAAAAGATTTTAATATGAAAAATTTATTAAGTAACTTAAATCTTAATTTATTGGACAAATTAAACATATATGACCGCATAGTACAGAAGTGATGTACTATGCATATTATTTTAGCTAAAATTTAGAGAGAGATAAGATTAAAACTAAACATGAATAGTTACTATGTTGCCATATATAATTTGTTTTTACTCGTTTGGCTTTTGGCTAAAATTAAGAGAGAGAGATGAGATGGCATCTCACCATACAGTTAATCTGTTTATTTGGTTCATTAAAATAGACGATTTCGAAAGGGTTAAGCATTTGTTGTTTTATGTCACAAAAGCTTACTGATCAGAATTCAGAAGTATATATTCAATTTAACAGAAAATTTGCACTGAGGGATTTGTTCGTCTTATTTACAACAATGACATCTTAATTATGCTGCATCATTTGCGGTGCATGACTGTTATCATTTTCTCGTGAATGAAACTTGTTCTCTAGGTCTCTGGATCTACTTTATTTGCACTTCTCGTATCCTCATCATATTGTGTTGTCTAGATTCTATTCGGTTATTATAGATATGGATTCATTGCGGTTAGTAACCGATCAGTTTAAGTAAGATAGTGATTGTCATTCAAGTATTCCAGTTATATATGTCGTTGTGATATTGCTTACTTGATTCATTCATATCGTGTGACCATTCTCATCATTTCTCTATATCATCTTGTTATTATAATTGTTGTTCTACTAAAATTCAAATTTGTGATGCTAATATCAATTAAATTGTCTCCACCAACACTTGTTTTAGTCATCCTATGTCAGTTTTACATTCTTCAATCTATGTCACTAAATTAATGTTTCATGAAATTTTACACACACATAAATTAATTGAATAATTGACTTAAACAAGAGCGTCGATTTGTCAAGTGGATACGTCTGACTCATACAATGCTACGAAGGAAAAGATCTACTAGGACGTCACTCGCACTGAAGCTGGAGTAGAAATTGTGACATCACCTAAGAGTAACAGTCGTCGTCACGACTCCTTTGAAATCGTCTATTTTAATGAACCAAATAAACATATTAACTGTATGGTCAGATTAGATGCCATCTCATCTCTCTCTCGTAATTTTAGCCAAAAGCCAAACAAGTAAAAACAAATTATATACGGCAACATGTACTATGCAACTATGCATGTTTCATTTTAATCTTATCTCTCTCAATTTTAGCTAAAATAATATGCATAGTACATCACTTATGTACAATGCGGCTATGTATGTTTAATTTGTTCAATAAATTGAGATTTAAGTTGCTTAATAAATTCTTGATGTTAAAATTTTTTAGGAAATCAAATTTTGTGAATTTTAGAGTTTTCTTATTATTTTTACATTTTTAAAAAAAACTCACATATTGCACTTTTATGTCACATGCTTGTGAGCTTTTTATGGCAACTTCCTATACAACGCATGTTTTCATAATTTACTTTATTTATTAGAGCGAGTGTAAATAAAAAGAAAACAACATAACGCTGTTATATTTAAAAAGTTAGATAATTATAACAGCAATGAATGTAACATCAATGACTGTAACAGCAACAATAATTTACAATAATATAATAATTATTGTAAGTAGAATATTACTAATTATTAACACACCATAATAAGGATTGCAATTATTATCAAATAATATTCAGAAAATGTTATAAACAACAATGAAGATAACATGAGAACAACAACGGTATCAATATCTTATAAAACTAATAATAATAATAATAATAATAATTGTAGCAGTAGTAGTAGCAGCAGCAATAGAGTAAAATTATGGTGCTTCTAGAAGCATCAAATCTTTTCGTGCTCTTAACTCGAAAATATTCTTAAGCACTTTTTAATTTTAATTTATCTGTCGATTTTTTTTCGATTTTTTTGAATTTTTTTTACTTTGAAATGACATAAAGTGACAAAAATCTGTCACGGATCTTGTCACGGGTCCACGGATCCACAAGTCGGACACGGATTGGAGACGGGTTCCACGGGTCAGGTCTGTCACGGGTCGGACGGGTCACGAGTTCAGGCGGGTTTCGAGATTTTTGGACTATCCGACCCACCCTAGATCCACGTGGAGGTGTGATAAGGTCCCCGGGGGCGAACCCGCCCGTGACCCGACCCGTGCCCGTGGTAGACCCGTGCCCGACCTGTGAAAAATGGACCCACGGGTTTTGGGTGGGACGGGACGCCCTCTTGACCGTTGGACCCGTGCTAGACCCGACCCGTCGGACCCTTGACCCGACCCGTGCCCGACCCTTGAACCCAACCCCTAGACCCGACCCAAACCCCCGGACCCGTGATTGAAATGATTTATGTCACTTCTAAATTCAAAATAATTCAAAAATATTCTCAGAAAATTCAAAAAAATTCAAATTTCAAATTTCAAATTCACCATACCTCTCTATAAATAACACCCTCCACTCTCACTTATTTCACACATCTATCTCTCATTATCTCTTTCAAATTCTCAATAATCACTACTCAATTCTCAATTTACTTTCATAATTTTAATATATAAGTTATAACTTCTAAGTTTATAATAATACATTTAGATATATTAATTAGGTTTAAATATTTAAATTGTTAATTTATATTTCTTCGGGACGGTGTAAAGAAGGAACGCAATTACAATATTTCATCATCCACCATCCGTGCAAAGGTACGTTTAAGATTTTAAGTTACAATTTACATTTAATTCTCGAATTTATATTTTTTTACGTAACAATTTTTATTCTTATAAAATTTTATTATTTCTAACTCACATTTTAATTCACATACAATTTGTAATTCTTTAATAACTTCTAAGTTACATTTTTTTATTTTCAATTGTAAATTAATTTATTAATTTATTAATTTATAAACAAAATTCGACATATTTTTTAGTATTATGTGAACAAAATTTGACAATATTATTTGAGTATTATTTGAAAAAAATTTGACAATACAATTTTTGTTCTTCTATTTTTAATTGACATTTTATTCACGCTTAATTTTTATTATTTCTAACTCACATTTTACAATAATATTTCTAATTAATTATAATTTGACAATATTATTTTAGTATTCAAATTTTTGAAAAAAAATCGACATTTTTTTAGTATTATTTGAAAAAAAATTGACAATATTATTTCTTTTTTCTCAATTTTAGATATGGCAACTCAACAACCAAATCCTAACATTTCGGTTGAAGAAACAATACGAAGGATGAGTGTTGAGCTATTCGGTGAGGACAATCCCCCAACACAATATGCAAACATGAACCTCCAAACACATTCACAATTTTATCAACCACAACCACAATTTTATCCACCTCCACGACATGCAAACCTCCTATTATATCCTCAACACCCTTATTTAGCACAAGATATTAATGTTCCACCGACTCAAGCCTCCACCAATGATTCAAACTCAAACTGAAATTGTCCCTCCACCATCATCTGTCGACGAAAGTATTCCTCCATCGTTGCAGCCATCATCAAATCCATCGCCAGAAATCCAAGAAGTAGAAGTGGATCCGAGGCAAATAAAGAGAAAAACGACCGCGCCTAAATATGATGCACCATGGTAGCGTTTCTATGAAACAACTCATGATGCTGACGGAACTGTTTTGACTTTGAGGTGCAAGGTAAAACTTGTAAAGGTTTTTCTATTACAAAAAATCTAGCGGTATGAATTTTTTTTAAAAACGTGTTGAAAGACACGAAGAAAAAGGCGATGAACCACAAGAACAACCTGACCAACGGTTAGTCCAAAGTACTATTAACCCTGACGGTACGAGGACCTTGGCCAAGTATGATGAAAAGCGCATGTTAAGTGAAGTTGCTAGGTATATTGCCCATAAAGAAAAACCAATTAGTATGGGTTGTTGTTCTAGTTTTGCTAGATTAATAATAAAAGGCGCTGATCAAGTAATGTACAAGACATTTCACCACCGCAAAATAGTGGCCGAAATCAAGAAACAATATTTAGAACGAAAAAATGAATTGTTAGCCATTTTTTGTTATTCCAACTATAATGTATCTATCACGTCTGACTGTTGGTCCGCAGGTAAGGGTGGTTTAGGGTATTTTTGTATTACTGCATATTATATTGATGACAATTGGATTTTGCAGAAACGAGTTTTATGTTTCCGTAATTTTGATTTTCCGCACAATGCACGCGTTATTTACCAAGCCATAATTAATGTTTTGCATGAATTTAATTTAAAAAGAGATTTAGAAAACAAGATTTTTTCAATTTCTTTTGACAATACTAGCAACAATATAAAATCTATTGATTATAAAATATATTTTTCAAAATATTACAAATTTTTTTTTCTGAATTTTTGTGCATTTTTTTTTATTTTTTTAACATTTTTTCGAATTTATTAAGAATTTAGAGTTTTTTTTAACATTATATGAATATTTTTTATTTTAAGAAAGATCATAAATAAAAATGATATAATTATAAAATATATTTTTTAAAATATTACAAATTTTTTTCTGAATTTTTGTTCATTTTTTTAAATTTTTTTGGGATTTTTCCGGATTTTTTGGAGTCATTTACCATTTACAAACTTTAAAATTAAAAAAAAAATTTGAAAATCCCGCCGGGTCGGATCCGCCCCCCCACAAACCCGTGACCCGTGCCCGTGAGACTTGTGGGGGTCTATCACGGGTCGGGTTGCCCTTTTGGACTTTGGACCCGTGCAAACCCGACCCGTGAGACCCTTGAGACCCGAAGACCCGTGACCCGTGACCCGTCGGACCCTTGAACCCGCCCGGATCGACCCGTGCCCGACCCGGCCCGACCCTTCGTCAATCCACTAGATTCACGAGTTCGTTTTTCATGGATAGGATCAGGTCTTAGCCACAAATCGAATCGAGCGCGATCTGTGCACGGATCGAACCACGGGCGGATCGACCCGCTCAAATTTTAGGACAACTCTAGACTAGGCGCGGTAACGCATTCCGCTAAAAAAATGAAGGATGATTAATTTCAGTGGGCCTAATGGGCTAATACCGAATAAATAGCCGATTTTTGGGGGAATTTAATAATGGATTGGCCTATAACATGCATGTCAGCATGTCAGCATGTGCATCATCATATAGGCTTCTGTGAAGCTTATTAGGCCATAACACGTTTCTAATATATGGTTATGGTGGTCACAGTCTCACAGGACAAATAGTACAGTTTCTTCAATGAAATGAAATAATCGAGTGCTACATTAATAACTGGTCCGAATCTGCTGCTCGTAAAATTACTGTTTGTTTTCTGTTTGTCTCTATTTGATCGTCAAAAATCGATCGATCGTTACGGACGGCTGTGATTTGATTCAGAAACAGATATTTTAGCCGTTAAATGAGTTTTGAAAGATTCAAATCGAAACAAACAGAAAACAAACAGAGATTTTAGGAGCAGCAGATCCGGTTACATTAATAACGGAGGCTCTGATTATCTGATATGATGTGTTGCTGCCATGACAAAATCTTCTGACAGGCTTTTGAGTGCTTCCAACTTTAAAACAGGGTAAATAAATTAAACCCCAAAAAGAAAAGAAATTTAACTATACAGTGAGAGCCGAAATTTTTAATAATAAACAAATTAAAATAGAAAAATATTAAAATAGGCAAAACCTTTTTTTTTTTACGAAAATAAGCAAACCGGGATCTCAGTTTCCGGTTCAAACCGGGATCTAAGAATCCGGTTATGAACCGGAAACTAAGATTCCGGTCTTGTGTAAAAAAATGCATTATTTAAACGTCATTGTTGTTGTGTACTCAGTGTATTTTTATCGATTAATAACGCCTGAAGTTTGCAAGATTTCTCCTTTCTCCAATAGTCAACAAATTGGTACGTTTTTTTACTAATTATTTTTATTAATTATTTAATTAATATATATTTTTTAAATAATTTAATAGGTGTAAAGAAATTAGTTAGTTCTTGATTAATTTAGTTTTTATTATTTAGTTAATATTTTGTAAAATAGATTGATAAAATAGATTTATTATTTATTTTTATTTACTTATTTTAATTTGCATGCATTAAATAAATTAGTCCTTTCAAAAAGTGCAAAAAATGATTTAAAGTAATTTGCATGCATTAATAACAATTTATTATTTATTTTTATTTGCTTAATTTGCATGCATTGATAAAATTAAAGAAATTAGTGTATTGTTATTTTTTATACATTGAAAAAAATAACAATACACAAATTTGACCTAATTAAAGAATAGGTATGTAAATTTCAATGTATAAAGAATATGTTATTTTTTAATTAAGTGTATTATGTTAATTCATTGCTAATTTCTTTAAAGAAATTAGTGTATTATGTTAATATGTTACTAGAAATAGCAATGATGCATGATCTCTTCGAAATTGGAGGCTTAAGTCCGTCAAAATTGTTTCGTGATCAGTATGATTATATGTTACTTACTTTTTTTCATGCACAACAAAACTTCAGAGAAATGATTCCAATTTCTGTGTATTTTGGTGGTGAGATACGTAACGGACCTTATGGTATCGAGTACAGTTGTGCTCCTAAATTCAGTTTTCCTGGAAATGATCAAATTCGTTACGAAGATGTCCAAAACATTATATACCAGAAGTTGGGAATATTTGAAAGTCAACATTCACTTAATATTTGCACTCGGTACAACACAGCAGGTAGCAGTGCATATTATTTTTGTCTAATTCCCATACGTGAAGAGGTAGAGTGGCGAATGATATTTGAAATGGCACGAGGGGAAATGAATTGGAGATTTATTGAATTATTTGTTGAGGTCGTACCAAATGAGAATGCTGGTAATTTTATTAGCAATTTACCTGAAACTAGTAACCCAGTTGAGGATCCTCGGGTCGTGATTTCACAGAATACCGATCAAATTAGTTTTTATCATAATATAATTCCTGATAGCCCTCACCAGACTTCTCATAGCCCTCCAGAAAGGCATTCACAACACATTGATCTTAATGAACCCATATCTGATATTCCCGAAGACATTGAAGATGACGACGATAATAATATAGTACCCGACGAGGGAGAATGGGAAACTGGAGAAGATTATGATCACACTTCCGACGAAGATGATCCGGATTATGATCCTAGCGATCGTTCGGATCGTCGATTGATCGTGCAAGGACGATCAGAGAAGCATCACCCGGTTCGGGAGCTTAGTGATATTTTTGGTTTCAACGAATTTTGCACGGAAGCACAAACTTCGTCCGACGATCCTCTAGCTGTAAATCGTGTATTCAATTCGAAAGATCACTTACAATGGGTCATTAGTGATTACCATATTAAAGGGAATATAGAGATCACCACAGAAAGCAGTAATAGGTCGAAGTTGGTGATGAAGTGTAAAGATATTAGATGTTTTTGGAGGTTGTATGCGGTGTGCACCAAAGGCGCTAATTCTTGGACTATAAGAACTAATCCGTACCCGCACACTTGTATCCAGTCGATCACACGAGTGGATCATGCACAACTAACCGCTAAAATAATTGCCGGTGCAATCAAGAAGGAGATGAACGAGGATACAGTGATGACAATTAAGAATGTTCGTCATTTAGTTAAAGCAAAATTTCCAAGCGTTGATCCATCGTACGCTAAGTTATGGCGTGGTCGGGAATTAGCAATAACCAAAATTTTTGGTTCTTGGGAGGGATCATATGCCTTGCTTCCTCGTTATTTTAATGCGATTCAATCCACCAATCCAGGAACGAAGTATTTGATTCTAACGAAGCCAACCAATCGACCTGAAGTTCGCTACTTTCAGGCAGCGGCTTGGACATGGGGTCCATGTATTGAGGCGGTTAGATACCTACGACCGGTGATAAGTATTGATGCTGGGTTCTTATCTGGTCGTTACGAGGGAAGACTGTTGATGGCGTGTGGCTATGATGTCGAGGGTCAGTTGATACCATTGGCATTTGCATTGGTAGAGAAAGAAAACCTAGAAAATTGGGGCTGGTTTATGAATTGGTTGCGTCGAGAAGTGTTTGGACAAGCTAAGATATGTGTAATATCGGACAGACACAAGGGAATTAAGGCAGTTTTCGAACATCCGCAATATGGATGGTCTGAGGCAAACGGCGAAGCCGTGCACCGATATTGTATGCAGCATGTAGCCGAGAATGTATGCTCAAAATTTCCTGACGAGAATCTAAAAAAACTTTTTAAGTTGGCAGCCTCGAAGAAGAAGCCCCGTCGATTCAAAGAAAACATGAACGCTATAAAAGCACAATATCCTGGAGCATATGAATATTTAAAAACGATTGGTAAAAAAAAAGAGAATGATCAAACAGAACCGGTGAATCCTGCAAAGTGGGCACAATGCTTTTATAAGGGATACCGTTGGGGAATCATGACAAGCAATGGATCATAATCTTTGAACCGAGTGTTTAAAGCGGTTCGCATGTTGCCCGTTGTGGCTATCGTCGAAGTTACTTGGTACAAGTGCGTAAACTGGTTTGACGAGCGTAGGAACAAATCTATGCAAATAGTGAACGAGGGATTTCAATTTTCTCGAACGGTAATGGCAATGCTTGTTCGAAGAGGCGACAAGTCAAGATCGCACCGAGTAGACCCATATCGATCGGAGGAAGGAAGCTTCGAAGTGCTACACCAAGGGGAGACCTTACCAAACGGTGAATGGCAGGATTTCAAATATCATGTCAACGTTGAAGAGGGACGGAATACGCGATGTACTTGTTTGAAATCGAATCTGACGGGTGTGCCATGTTCGCATGCATTGGTCGTAATTAGGGTTCGACAGTTGGAGTTAGCACAATTCGTCGCACCTTATTATATTGTTGAGTCTCTTATGAACACCTGGATAGGAAAATTCAATCCATTTCCAAATCAATGTGAGTGGCCAGAGTACAACGGACCGATTATCATTCCAGAGAGGAGATTAATTCGTCGCGGATGTAGGAGGCACATTCGTATTCCAATGGTCATGGATGCAATGGAAGGACGGCGTGGAAAACAAAGAGGGCGACCATTAGGGAGGAGATCCGATGCAGGTTATATATTATACTTTCAGTTGCTTGATATTAAACGAAGATGCAAATGATTTTTTTATTAATGATTTCATTCATTTCAGGTAGTGCACCAACTCGTGTGGATACTCAACCTGCTCGAAACTCAGTTAGTACAACAAATACCAATCCGACCGCAACACAATATCAGCCAGCACCACGCTCGATTAGCATTGCCCCTGCTTCGAAATCACTTACCGGAAGACTTCGATCTTTGTTTCGGGCTAATCGCTAGTTTGTTGTATTTTATTTAGTTTGTGTGTTTATTTAGTGTTTACCTATGATATTTGTAGAGATGTATTATGACTTTGTTTGTCTACGTTTCATATGTAGTGAAAATGTCGGCATTTCAGATTATGGTATTCTATGGCGGTGAAATAATTGAAACTCAATTTGGTGCGGAGTACTACAGAGGTAAAAAATTGAAACTTCAGGGTAAACCATCTAGTACTTATGAAGGGATTAAAACTTCTATACATCGAGTTTTAGAATTTCACGAGTATTGCGTTGGTCAAATCTTGTGTCGCGTGGAGGATGGAGAAGGGAGTAAATTACATTTCAATCTGATGGATGTCGTTGATGAAAGTTCATGGAAAATGGCATCTCAAATGTCCGTGAATAAAATGGGAGTTGTTCATTTGTTTGTCAAAACCACTGGCCCGCCACCAAGAAATGACGATGTTGATTTCGTTTCACTTATATGAAAACATGCAAGAACACCATCAACGCATGAACTCTTGAACTCTTCATGCTTGAACGCTTCAACGCATGAACGCTTCAACACTTGAACTCTTGAACTCTTGAACGCTTTAACGCTTTAACGCATGAACTCTTGAACGCTTGAACGCATGAACTCTTGAACGCTTCAACGCATGAACACTTGAACGCTTCATGCTTGAACGCTTCAACGCATGAACGCTTCAACACTTGAACTCTTGAACGCTTGAACGCTTTAACGCTTGAACGCATGAACTCTTGAACTATTGAACTCTTGAACGCTCGAACGCTTGAACGCTTGAACGCTTCAACGCATGAACTCTTGAACTCTTCATGCTTGAATGCTTCAACGCATGAACGCTTCAACACTTGAACTCTTGAACTCTTGAACGCTTGAACGCTTTAACGCATGAATTCTTGAACGCTTGAACGCATGAACTCTTGAACTCTTCATGCTTGAACGCTTCAACGCATGAACGCTTGAACGCTTCAACGCATGAACTCTTGAACTATTGAACTCTTGAACGCTCGAACGCTTGAACGCTTCAACGCTTCAACGCATGAACTCTTGAACTCTTCATGTTTGAACGCTTCAACGCATGAATGCTTCAACACTTGAACTCTTGAACTCTTGAACTCTTGAACTCTTGAACGCTTTAACGCATGAACTCTTGAACGCTTCAACGCATGAACTCTTGAACTCTTCATGCTTGAACGCTTCAACGCATGAACGCTTCAACACTTGAACTCTTGAACGCTTGAACGATTTAACGCATGAACTCTTGAACGCTTCAACGCATGAACTCTTGAACTCTTCATGCTTCAACGCTTCAACACTTGAACTCTTGACCTCTTGAACGCTTGAACGCTTTAACGCTTGAACGCATGAACTCTTGAACTATTGAACGCTTGAACGCTTCAACGCATGAACGCTTCAACACATGACGATTGAACGATTGAATGTTTGAACGCTTCAACGATTGAATGCATGACGCTAGACGCTTGAACGCATGACGCTTGACGCTTGAATGCATGACGCATGAACATAAGAATATAATATTTGAGACACAAGAATGTATGTAAAAATTTCTCTAACATAATGTCTCTAACACAAAGTCCTACAACATAGAAGCCTACAACATGCTATACTAAAAATCCGACGGGCTAAACCTCTGAAATGGTCGACCTTCGATGTTTCTACGCCCCCTGCGATGTGCAATACAGCTTGGATCGCGCATGCCGCCAGAACATGTGCATGGTTCATTATCCTATGATACCGGAGGAGCAGGGGTCTGCACAAAGAATGCATCTTCACCTCCCGTGTAATGAGAGTAGTCAAATAAATTTTCTACGAAGTCGTGGCCCGCGACCCCCTGCTTAAAATAATACATATGAATCAGAAACAAAAAAAATAGTGAATCATAGTCAAAGATTTACATATATATAATCATGAACCTGCGAAGACTGGCCTGTCTCGTATGAGCGGTCTGTATATCCTGGGTACGGTCTAGTCGTTTCCTGTGTCTCATACACCTGCTTCGAAATACATATGTTAATATGTTCGGAATAAATATTTCACAATACTTATTAAGTGTATATTTTTACCGGGGCAGTCTGAGTGGCAATGAACTCCTCATAGCCGATGTCTCCCCGATAATAATCGCTCCACCTCGCATCTGTAGCTTGAACAGGAAACTCCTCGGGCTGCTCGGGCTCATCATCCGTCGGGATGTCCTCGACGACCTCTGGTAAATGGTCTTCTCTCAATAACTTCTGGAATCGAGGACCTTGGCCGACATCATCCATGTGCCCTCGACACGATATCAACATTTTTTTGCCAAATTTCTTCAAACCTCGGGTGAACACATTTCGGACTATAGCCACAGCATTTTTAAATGCTCGCATACCCTGCAAAATAACAATAATCAATCTTCACTATCAGATAATGAGTACAAATAATAAGTGTTGCTAAAAAAATAGAAAATATAACTGACCACTCGAGTAGACACATCACTATCAGTGACATATGTCTGCGTAGGAGCCGGCTCAGGAGGAGGGCGTGGCTGTGTCACGTCACTGCCAAACAAGATCTCCAGCTTTATCGTCCTCATGCCATTGTCATCGTACCACTGCATATACTCTCTGGCATACCAACGCTCATCATGCGGGCCATCTACGGGAACACGACATGCACGCCACTGGTCCCAATTATTGTAATAATTTTGCCAATGAATACCCCAGTGATAATCTCTCGGCGTAGCAGTGGGCTCAACACTCTCTAACTGCAAGGTCTCTACCCAAGATAACGGGGCCACCGGAGGAACAGGCTGGCGATATCCAAACTGCCTCATAACTCGATCGGGATAGTGAAATGACACTATCCAAAAGTGAATCATAGGTACCCTAACCATCCAGAGGTCGCGATCGCGATCCACGATCGATGGTAAAAGGGACAAAATATCAGTGGTATAAGGCTCCCAAACAACATCATCCCCAGTATCGCGCATCTTATCTAAATCGTCACGAGGGTGTCCCACGCCACTATTATGAGGATTCTCACCCCACAATTTTCGTCCCGTCCACTTCCTACCATAAGGCACACACGAGTCCCGATCGGGAATACCCCATCCAACAAACTTGGTAACTCGGTCCTTCGACGGTCGACTAGCACGAAATCGATCCCAAGACCAAATCTGCAGTAAATCTAGTGGAGCAGCAATAGTACGAGTATTCACTCTACATGCATTTGATAATGCACGATACAAATATGCCAAAACGGCACCGCCCCAGTTATAACTAATCGGATTATCCAAATCCCGTAAAAACTGCAGATAAATGGCCGGTACGCAATCGTCACTCGAGTTAGGAAACATTACTGAAGCGAACAGGTCCATAACGTAAGCGCGAGTATAGTGATCTACCTGCTCAGAAGTGTGATTATCCGGCATCTCACCGCATACAGTTCGCAGCCACTTCAATCTTATATTATATCCCGAAGCGACCCGCATTTGCTGACCCCTTTTGGTTTGGACCCTACTCTTCCATGCATCATCTCCCGGGTCCCTCCCTAGACACTCTCGTACCGTCTCAGTCCAATCCGTGTCAGAAACACCGGTGACGGGCATACCATCTATGGGTAATCCCCAAATACAATTCACATCCTGCAACGTAACAGTCATCTCACCTACAGGCATATGAAATGTGTTGGTCTCCGGCCTCCACCGTTCTACAAGAGCCGTGATCAACGCCTTATCTCGTCTCACGTGACCGACCTTCGAGATGTGATACAATCCTAGTCTTTTTAATGCAGGAACGCACCTATCATCAAATGGTATCTTAACCAAATGAGATATACATTTCAGATCTTCCTTTTCCTGCAATATTTCATAAGTTTATACGTTACTAAATCATTATTAACAAGTATTTTATATTTTGAAAGTAATCTTTAGTTTGTAAAAAAAATACCTTTTTTGTAAGCGTTGAAACCTTGTGCTGAACGAGAGGCATTTGCAGCAAGTTAGTATATGGTCGTTGATCAGCCGGGACCTCATCAGAAGGAACCTCTGAGGTACTACGGCAAGAAGTACTTCTTCGAGGCCTAACCATGGTAATAACACTGCATGCAAATTTAATATTAACAATTTATGCATGCATGCAAATTAAGTTATCTATTTTATAATAATTTCTTTTGCATGCACAAGAAAATTTGTTTAATTTCTTTAAAAATTAACTATACACAAATTTCTTACATTTTATCAATGCATGCAACTTAAAGTTATCTATTTTATAATAATTTCTTTTGCATGCACAAGCAAATTTCTTTAATTTTATCAATGCATGTAAGCTAATTATTTTACAATAATTTTTTTTTTGCATTTTTTGAAAAGAGATTTATTTAAGAAACAAACATAATAAACTATTTTGCAAAACATTAACTAAATAACAAAAAACTAAATTAATCAAGAACTAACTTATTTCTTTACACCTACTACAAAAGTTACAAAAATTATATTAATTAAGTACTTAATAAAAAAGTTAGTAAAAATACGTACCAATTACTTCGCGTTAGTATAGCAAAATCTTGCACAAATCTTAATTTATTCACAAAATCTTAAATTTCTTGAGAAGAAGAAGAGAAATGAAGAAGAAAAATGGTGAGGAAGAGAGGAAAGAGAGAGGGGCGCGGGTCAAATAGTGCATATGCCAACGGGTCAAACGGGTCAAAAAATGCATAGAACCGGATTCTTAGTTTCCGGTCCTAAACCGGATTCTAAGTCCCCGGTTTGGTCCTCACGGGTATCCAAAATGCCACATAAGCCAACCGGATTCTTAGTTTCCGGTTCTAAACCGGAATCTTAGAATCCGGTTTGCCTAGTTTCGTAAAAAAAAAAATATTTTTTCTATTTTAATGTTTTTCTATTTTATTTTGTTTATTATTAAAAATTTCGGCAGTGAGAGTGAGTACACCCTTGTGCCTTGTGGTTTGTGATTTGAATCTCAGTGCATCTGATATTTTATCGCGGGTGTTAGATACTTTTTTCTTTTTCTCTTTGCTGTAAAGAAAGAAGCATTTCCATCTAGATCCAACATTTGTGTTAAATATATCTTTTTTATGACACATAAAGTTATTACAAAATCTGACTGCAAAGATTTGGTTGGCTAAAAAAATATCTGTATTCTAATTCATCTAAATCGTTTAATTTTTTAGATTGATGAAAAATATTTTTTTAAGAACACAACAAAATTGAAAATTAAACGGCTCAAATAAACTAAAGAGCTCAGTGTATTCATCTTTTGAATTACTCAAGTTTTTGTCAAATCTGATAGCGTCTGAAATATGTTTAACGGAGAGTAATAATTATGATGGTTATGAAACAGCAACTATCATCGTCTAACTTTAAACGTTAATCACTTTCTTGGTAATGATTCTTGTTTGTTGAAGGGTATTTGACAGCAGAAAGGTGGTCTTTTTTCGGAATGAATCAAAGGATTCAAAATTCAAATTATGTCATAATAGTCGGATTAGTTTAAAAAATAATTAAAGTTATCGTACATTTTTATCTGCATTTAGGCTGCTAATGAATGTGTTTCAGTCCATGAACTCTGCATTTAGGCTGCTAATGAATGAGTTTCAGTCCATGTCTAGTTCAATCCGCTGATGAGGAGTTGAAGTTCATTACCAAACCAAATTCATAATTATCTACTCATATCCAATCCATATCCAGTTCATCTTATAACCGAATAATGTCCACTATTTGGCAATAAGCTAACCATGCAGACATAATTTTGGACACCACAATACACAATCATCTTTAAATTAAATCTCTTTCATCACTGTATTGAATAATTTAGGTTTCTTTGTGCGAATAACTTGGTTGATCTATTCGAATGTTTGAACTTATTTTCATTTAATTATACAATGAGCTCGCAATTAGTCCACAATTTGTCCATGATTTGTCCAGTTCATTTTTAGCAATTAGATTTGAACTGAACTTCATCCAAGACAAAGAAATTGTCCATTTCATAAATGTTCAATAGTGTCCAGCCCATTTTGTTCATGAACCATCTTGTTCATTAGCAGCCCTATCTGCATTGGTCCACAATTTAATATCTGACTATTTCAATTTACAACACTACATTGCTGAAAACAAAATGGCAAAAACTTCATTATTCAAAAAGAAGAATACACCGAGTACTCTAGCGTTTTCGTGTTGTTCAATTCATCAAGATTGGTGAAAAGTGATTCTTTGAAAAAACACAACAAAAGTTAACGTGAATAAGTTTTTATCAATCTCGATGAATTGAACGATTCAGATGAGCCAGAGTATCCGATGTATCTATCTTTTGAACTACCCAATTTTTTTCCTACAAATATACACAAAAATATAGAAACAGTTGCAATATTATTTTCACCAAATAGATGTGAGATCTTGGATGAAGAAGAAGAATAAGAACAAACCAATGAGGCATCAATTTCAGAAATAGTATTGTTTAGTTAGTTTCTATTTTATATTGTATGTAATGGTTTTATTTGTTTATCAAGAAAATATAATATATTAATATTGTGTCAGGTACTATTATTTAGGGATTTCATTCCGAAAAAAGAAATACATATTGAAACAAAAGTTAGGCATTTCAATAAGACATTTTCTTACAAACAAATCTGAAATAACAATTGTGTGGTAAAAATGTTGTAATGCTTAAGCACAAGTCCATTTTTATTGAAAATTGTCATGGAAATGCAATAATTTTCCGATCAAAATAGAAAAATTTAGTTTTACGTCACTATAAAATTTGATAATTATCAAAATATCACTAAGAAAAATAAAATTGTTAAAATGTCATTATGAATATCTAATTTCAATACAAAAATATAATCGATAGTGACATTTTAACAATTTTGTAGTGCCAAAAAAGCCAAATGCCCCATCAAAATAATTATGATGGGAATGAAGGCCCAGAAAATGTGGTATCATTAGAAGTTTGGGAAATCAATATTTTTATGTATTTATATTAAAAAAATTCTTTCCCACTTGAAAATTTATATTATTATCAATATGCGGCTGGAAAAAATTCTCCCAGTATGGAAAATTTATTTATATACGCCATTTGGTGGCAACCAGCCGTTAGAAAATTGCAATACAAAGTGTTTTGAAAATGATTGTATTATTTTACAGTAAATTTAACAATATTTCTTTTATAAGCTGGGAATATATATTCATATAGTAAATTTTAATTGGTGGACAAGTGAAAAATAAAAGTAGTTCTTCTAGGGATCAAAGTTTTTCATAAACTTTTTATTAAAATCAATTACAATCGTTAATCGTTAGCAATAGTAGAATTATTGAAGTTAGTTTTCATTCATAACAAATTAACCAAAAGATAATATAAATAAAGCTTGAAAAAAAAAATTCATATGATATAACAGTGAGATATTTTATCAGTGGTTTGAATATTTTTCGGATTTTCATACAATTTTCTTTGTTATGTCGCTCTATTTTTCTACACAAACACTGCTATTTTGTTATGTCGATCGAGCATAAGTAATTGTACAATAATTTGTTAAAGTTATTTTGTACTAAAATAAAATCTTAAAATTAAGAAAAAAAACAAGTAATTATTGGTTCATGCAACTTAGCTAGAATAACTGAAAGGACGTTTTACGGAAGGACGAATATTTAAATCTCCGGAGATATAATTAAAAAATAATAATTGTTGAAATTAACTGTGTTCCTTATATAAAATAAACAGAGCGAACAGAAGATATCAGTGAATATTTTTTCTTTTAATAATCACATAAAAAAATAAACACGACAATGGGGAGCTTTGGAGCAACACTAAAGTTGTTGTCTTGTGATCAGGAAGTCACGTGTTCAAGTCGGGAAAACAATTTATTATAAAAATGCAGGAAAAAATTGCGTATAAAGACTATAAAATTCTTTTTTGTCTGATTCTGAAAAAATAAGAATTTCTTTTATGACTCTGATTTCTAAAATTTGACAGTCATGTTCATATTTTTCTGCATTCATGTTCACATGTGTTATCTAGACGTACGTTTTCAGAAACCAAAGCCACTCGAGTTGACAAAGCAAAAAACTTTATCAAGTAATTTGAAATATGCGTTCACGTCTGAATGTGCGTTCAGGTATCACGTTCACAATGTTGTCATGAAGAAAATGTTCAGACACAACTTTCATATGTGAACGTCGGTCCGAGATTTTGCACCATGTTTTACCATTTTTACGTTTGATTTTGCACGGTGAACATATGCTTTTGTTTTGAATGTAAACGCATAAAAAATAGAGTCATGACTGTCAAAATTTTGAAACCAAAGTCATGAATATAATTTTTATTTTTTTCGGAGTCATGAATGACTTAAAAATATCTTTTAATAACCTGCAGTGGCGGAATCAGTGGGGGGCCAGGGTGGGCCCCGGCCCCCTCTTTGGTCCAGAAAAATCTGAACTCCTTTTTTAATTTTTTAATTAAATTTAATTAAATGATAAAATTTTAGTTAAAATTTTATTAAAAATTTGTATAATTTGATCAAAATAAATTTTGACATCTTTATAATATTAAAATTAAATGATACTTACAAATCGGCCCTCCCTAACTCGGTGTTCTGATTACGGCACTGATAACCTGACTCTTCTTTAGATCTCGCACAAGCAAGATCTACATGCATCGTACATTCTTTTAGTAATCACGATAACATTAAAAGATACTTTTATATTTTAAAATGGAACGTAGAAAATTTCTACATTTTTCACGTAATATCATATTATGTAAAATTTAATCATTAGACAGTACACATGGCTAATAACATGCATATAAATTTCTTAACTTTATTTGTAGAGGAGGATGAAAACATAAGATGAAGATTGACATACAATATTGATCTAAACCATCCGATCCATATAAACCGTCTAACTGTCAGGACTTTCAAATAAAATATTAAAGAAAAAAAAATAGTAGTTGCAAAGACAAAATTGTGGTCAAACGGTTTTTCTGTGCTAAATTTCAATTTATTTAATCTATTGGAGCCAAATTCTGAAGTGGTGCAGTTCTCACGGCATCTTTTATTTTAGGTAATTATCAAAATTCTAAAAAATATAGTTAAGGTTGAAGTTTTTTTATGCTCTAATTAACACAATATAAATTCTACCGTTCGATAATTTTTTGAAAAAATTGAGACACGTGAAATTTTCTAACGAATGACATTTTTTTCTAGAAAATTATATAATGATCATGTATAAAAAATTATTACAATGTTGATCATGAATCACAAAAAATTAGAGACATCATTATTATTTAGACCCAAATTATTTAAATTAGATTCACTCAGATTAATACGAAAATAGAATTGAATATTTACTGCAATTGCTGTGGAAAACAAAAGAACAAAATTATAATTAAATGGCCAAAAAAATTGCTATACACATCTAAACCGTAATTAATTATCAATGCATGGTCAAAATGATAATTAAATTTTGCAACTATAAAAAAAACAATAGCTGCACGGTAGAAAATCTATTGTTCAGCAGCAAACTCAAGTGCGGAACGATAGTTTTTGTTCCGTTACGATCATTCAGTCCAAAAATCTTAATTTCTTAACTACTTTTATCAATATAATTTCCATAATTATAAAAAAAAACTGCACATCTTATGCATGCTTTCAAGTATTAACTAATACAAATAAAAATGACATCTTAGTCTTACCACTTGCATCTTTGCATATTTCCCCATAAATTCGATTGCGTGGTTCACTGGTTTGGCTCCATTTTTTCCTGTTACGTGTATCATTATCTCTGAATATATCAGAGCTCTGGCAAAAATATTCTCCTGTTTGCTGCAAAGGCATCAAACAAAACTTCATTTTAAATTAACCAAAAGAATTTAAAAAGTACTTTTTACTTTTCAATCCTGTAAAGTTTCAAAATCAATCTTTCTCACCTAAACCTGACAAAGTCCTTTCTTCTGCAGAGATTCTGCCAAATAATGTACGGTTTCTCAGAACACCATATATAGAATCTACGAACGTAGGCTCTTCAAACGTGCAAAGAAAAATTAACGCCTTATATTTGTATTTTATTTACCAATATGTCATCTGCAAATCTCAGCAATTAAGTTTTATTTTTAGTCAATTTACAAAAGTTATCGTCAGCAAATCTCACCATGCACGAGGCACGGCTTGAGATTAATATATATTGTACAGTGATAACATGAGTAGAGCCTAGAGGGATGAATAAGTTTTAACTTAAATGCTGGAATTATATTTGTAATTTTCACAATTCAATTTTTATGACAAACTCAATACACATATCAAGCAATTTTTTAACTAAATTATTTAAAATCAATAAATAAAGAGAGGGGTTAAAATAGCAAACAAAATGAAACCAGATATGATAACAGAATTCCGTCATCCAATAATCTAGTTTTCGAATCTAAGATCCCCCAACTCTTGGTGACAAGATCGATCTATTTAGAAAGTCTCGTACAAATTTTGAACTTGATATCTTTACAACGTCAAGTATAGAAAATCAAGTCAAAATAGGATAGCACAAGAGAATAGAAGAATATGATAGATTCAATTTTTCAAACAATCTCTGACAAATTTTGTGATCTATTTAGAATAAATACGTTTAAGACTATAGTGAAGTTTTAGCTAGATTTTATAGCTCAATAGAACAATTGTGGTTGCTGTATTTTTAGATTTTTGCAATAGAGTTCCAGAGAGAGAAAATGAAGTAGCCACCACATTTTATGAAGGCCTAGATCTCACGAAAATAGCGTTATAACGATATTCATGTACATTTCTTATCGTTGTAACACCGCCTTATAATTCGATAAAAGATTTGAACATTTGATTGAAATCTCGAAACAATGAGTTAGTGTTATAACGCCATATAACATTATGTAATTGTAGAGCCGGTCAATCTGAAGTTGAGAAATGTCAAAAATCAACTAAGTAAAATCATGTTGGCATTGTAATGCTTCCCAACTTCGCGGAACATCTAGAGATGCACTTGACTCAATATTTCTGACTGAAACACATTTCAAACTTCCTGAATCATTTGCAAAATAAAATCAAGACCTAGTAGAATGAGACTCAAACTTCTATAATATTGTAAAACTGGTGAACAAATACGAAGAAATTAAAGCACTCAATCTCAACAAAGAAGAGTCTGTTGGAGATAAGACACACACTTCTCTCACCCAACAAATTCAGTAACAATGCAAGATTTGGAGCTTGCAAATGCATGAATTCATTGTTATATCTTCACTTAATGTATCGTGATCTTTCCCATTCTCTTTATTTACTTTTCTAGTTTTTTTACTAAGACGATCCATTGGATAAACTTTGGGGTGTTTAATGAAATTCAATCTTTACTTTATTTTTGTTATTTGCTTTGAAATTTGATTTAAAAATATTTAAAACATGTGTTTTTGAATAACTTCAGACAAATTAAGGCGTTTTAGAACTTTTTACAACTTATTCGTTATCTCGTTGATATAACATCATGGAACACAAACAAAAATACGTTTTTTAATATTTGCAATTCATAATTAGCCTCGTCGTGCTACGCCTTTTCATTTTAATCTTTATAGTTTCTTTAATGTGATTCTCGCTAATGGTCCATTGTAATTGATCTTTCGAATTGAATACACGATTTTCAACCAAAGAATTTTTTTATTCAATATATATTTCGTTGAAACCACAAATATCACTAAGGTCTCGAATCGGGTGATGCTTTTATGACCTGCCTTGCACGATTATTCGACGATCCGAGTGATTGTTGGGATTATAATACGGATCGTCTTCGTCACAAGTGTATCCATGATCTTCTCCAGTTTTCCATTCTTTCTTGTCGGGTAATATGTTAACGTCGTCATCGTCTTCGTGTCCTTCAGGGATATCAGATATGTGTGCTCATTACGAGTTTCTTGTAGAGTGCCAGTAAAATCACCAGCATTCTCACTTGATACCAAATCATCATATAATTAAGCAAATGTCCAATTCATTTATACTTGTGCCATTTGAAATGTCATTCGCCATTATACATCATAACGTATGAGAATTAGACTAGAAAGATAAGTCGGTGGACCTCATTGTTATACCGAGTGCAACATTCAACGAATGTTGACTCTCAAATATCTTCAATCATCAGTATATTATATTTCTTACATCTACATATCGAGTATCTTCATTTCCCATAAAAGTAAATTTAGAATTATAACTGTACTCGATATCATACAAGTTTGTTTCGAATTTCAGTGCCCATGTACATAGAAATTAGAATCATTTTTTTTGAGTTAAACTGTGCATGGAAAAATTAAATTTGTTTCTATTTTAATAAAAAAAAGTTACAATAATACATAATAAAATGTTCCAATAAAATTTCTTCTCATAATAATCTATTTTATTAAAAAGGATAAAACAAAATTAATATATCGGTAATAAATCTAATTTATTTGAATAAGTTACGATTATTGAAAATATTGTAAAATCACAATCAGAATCAGGGGATAGATAAATCACGGATCTACTAATCTAAAAGAAAAAACATTTGTACAAAGATTTATCCAAGATTTCTAACCTTGGCCATTTCCGAAATTTTTTAAGTAATAAAAATATTGTATGTAATTAAATATTTAAGAAAATGGTAGGTGAATTTCTATATATGCTATTCTCGTCAGTGCGAGTGGCAAGTTTACCAAATTTTTTTTGCATTTTTTGAGAATTAAAAAAATGAGTAAATCTTATATTCGCCACTCACACTGACGAGTATATGACGCATTACATTTTCTTCCCACACATTAAATGCATCAATTATTGGTTTTCTAAACTCGTTACTGACAGTGACGAGTTAAGAGTGTAAAACAATAATTTATATGAGTTTATTAGATGAAGTATCTAAAGAATTGTTTTAAACTTTAAACTTGCCACTGACAGTTACGAGTATAGAGATGTATGCTATACTCGTCACTACCCGTGGCGACTTTAAAATTTATCTTATTCTTTTAAATCGTCAGAAAATACAAAAAAATGATAATACTTTTAAAGTTATAGGTAATTTTTTTTTGTATATTTAATTATATATAATATTTTTATTACTTAAAAATTTTTCGGAACCATTTTGATCTGGCCACTGAGTCACTGACTTGGTATTACGTAGATTTGAAGAAAGATTTGTATTTCCTCAAAAAAAAAAAAAAAAAGAAGAAAGATTTGTAAAGGCCTGAGAAGATTCCATCTCATCTCATTTAGTCATTTTCCAACCTTTCACCATCACTACATGTCTCTTGTCACTTTTGCACTTTAATCCCTCCTCGTGAACCCCTCTCTTTTAATTCCCATAACTAGCCTCTCTTTAAAACCCTTGTCCTTTTCCCACCTCCTGTAACCATTTTTAAACACCTCCCCTGCACCACCTACACTACACACTCACGCGGATTTGGGTTGCACGCAAAAGCACACGAAGTTAGAGAGATGGATGGTTATGGTTTGAGCAATGGCGACGCCTTTCTGAGGCAACTAAGAGTCAATGAAGGTGCACAGTGCACTGAAACATGGGACAGTTGCTCTATCTATTCACACAACAGAGCAACGAAGGGATCAAAGAGATGGGGAAAGAAGAGGAGAGGAGAGAATGCGAAGGTTGGGTGGAGCAAAGTGGAAGAGGTGGGAAAGAAGAGGGTTATGGTGGTAATTGACCAGAGCAGCGGTGCAAAGCATGCTATGATGTGGGCTCTTACGCATGTAACCAACAAGAGAGATTTGCTAACGCTGATTCATGTCATGGAGAAAGAGAGAGTAGGGGATGAACCATACTCTTTAGTCAATTCTCTTGGGTCACTTTGCAAGGCTTGCAAACCTGAGGTACTTAACTGTAATTCTGTTAATTGATTTTGAGTTGCTTAATGGTAGTTATTTGGAATTTTGTTGTTGAAAATGTCGGTATAAAAGTATAAAACCTACCCTTTTTTGCCATTTTTGTGGAAAAATGGGACCAAATTATTTCATGATCAGAGACTAATAAGACCTAGCTTCTTTCTTTTTCTTTGGATAAATCTTATGGTTAAAGTGTTGCAAGTATTTGTTATTAACATTTCTTTTGAGGTCCTTTTGGTCTCTTGTAATAAGTTCTTAATTTCGAATTCGATAAAGTCCCTTTATTAAACCTCTGAAAGAAAAAAGTGACTCAGAATGAACTTTTCCTGAGTTGTCTGCTATGCAGTGTGAGTTGTATTGTATATATCTGGATGGAATCTAATTCCACTACTTTCAAAGATAAAAAAGGAAGAATTATATAAAGTTAAAGTAAATAAATAAAATTATTTCATAAAAGAAGAAAACTAACAATTTCCTGTTTTAATTGTATTGAATATTTTCAGGTGGTGGTGGAAGCACTCGTCATCCAGGGGCCAAAACTTGCAACCATTCTCAGCCAAGTAAAGAAACTGGAGGTTTCTGTTCTTGTATTGAGTCAATACAAACCCTCTCCTTTTTGCTGGTATGATTCTTCTTCAAATCTATATTTGATTCATTACAACTATTTTATGGGTGTTATTAACTTGTGTGCAGTACGGAAAGAGCATTTTCTAAATCGAATAATTTTTGTCTCTAAAAAAATTGCCTATATTTCATACAATACAAGTTTATTTTTTCTTCTGTAACCTTTGTGCATTGTCTCTGAAACTTTAGTAACACAAGAAAAGCAGAATAACGAAACCTTAGTTCATATTTCTGCTCAGTTTCTTGAGTGCTGTAGAATTATTCTACAGTGAAATAGATTGATCTGTAGATTTGAATTTTTTTTGTTATTTTGAAGTTTGAACTATGAAGTTGTTTGCTTACATCAACTGAGAGGTTATGCAGTGAATTTGGTTTTATTACTTATGCTACAAGATCATAATACATAGCAGTGAATTTAAGAAGCTCTGCAGTAAAATTTGATTTACTGAAGCTTACTATTGTACCATAATTGTCTTGTTGGTTGCAACAGTTGTCAATGCCTTAATTTCTATTGAAAGCATTTCCCATAAAAAGAAAAGAAAGTTTTAAATATCATTGAATAAGCATTTACTTCAAATAAGTCCAAGGTGACTCAAGGTACACATTACACATACCTCTTCAAAATTATTTAATCATTTTATCTGAACAGCCAGCCATTATTCTGAGTTACATGTAAAGCAACATTATTCTACCAAATCACAACCATTTTATATTGGAAACGAAAAAGGATTTATTAGACGTGAAGACTCAATATCAGTTGATTTTTATTTATGTATATATTTTTTAACATTTCCTGTTGTATTTGTATGTGCAGTTGGATAAATAGCAGCAAAGAAGAGCTTGTGGAGGATTGCATAAACAGAGCCGAGTGCCTAACTCTGGCCGTGAGGAAACAGAGCAAGGGAATGGGTGGTTACCTTGTCAGTACTAGGTGGCAAAAGAATTTCTGGCTATTAGCTTAATTAATTCATAAAATAAACATTAAAAGCAATAAAAAGTATAATTCGTATTAAGTTAACTAATGTGGTTTATAATTTTATATGTTGTGTTGTGATTAGCTCATGTTAACTAGTCCTTGTACCTTTAAACAGGGATGTGGTACGATTGAACTGACCCATTTGTTGTATGTGTCGTTGTTTGTTGTGTTCTGTGGTGCTTGTGAGTTATCTCATGTGTGATATATGCATGTTTGTCCTTCCTACTTTTTTAATTATGTATCCATGGTCCATAATAATATCTCGTTATTGATGAATTCCATGTAATTTTTTTTTCTCACATGTAGGTTCTTTGTTCATTCAAACACTTCGAGCAATATATACATTATTTTTCTCTGAATTTTTTGTACATTGAATCTTTCTCTCTGTTTTCTTTTTTTTATTATTTTGGATAAACTTCTACCTCAATCATTCTGTTGTATTCAAATCCAAAATCCCCATGGAGTCGGATCAATCAATTAATTAAATTTGGCAAGCATATTAATCTGATCAATTAATTTATGGAACTTCTTCATTAATTATCATTAATAACCTTCTTTCCAAACTTATTTACATAAAAGGTCTTTGACACAACTTATTATCACCAATAAACTTGAAAGGGGAAACTAGTTGGCATCGCCCTCCAAATTAACTTAAAATGGTCTTTGATGCAACTTTTCCTCAATGGAGGCACACAATAGATTCGGATCATTTCAATGCAGCATTTTTATGGTGTCTTTGATATTATTAATTTTTTTTCCGAAATTAGATGAAAAAAATTATTTCGAAAAAAATATCAAACACATTCGTAATTAGACGGAAGATCTCAATAAAATCTTGAAATTTATTCTTCCAATGTTTTGGTGGAAGATTTATCTTTCAAAAAAGAACACAAAATTAACATTGTTCTTCCTGTTGAAATATCTGTTTATTATTATTATTTTAACTCACATGATTTTCTCTTCTTCCAAAATATTTCTATTGTTTCAAATAAATTATAGTGAACGAATGTTTATTCTAAAAGATCGCTCTTTCATCTATTTTGAAATAAACCAGTGATATCAAACACAAATATATCAGCCGGAGTCTTTATGTGAATAATAAAGTGCTTTCATCCGTGAACTTAGAACGAGACATCAGACATCTCAAAGTTTTCTCCGTTAGATATCTTCATGTGCAGAGCTATTCAAGAACAAGTCCGAACAAGTAATCGGGTTTTATTTAAAAAAACGCAAAATTTAGAGTATTTTTATTTAAATTTGTAGTGAAAATGAGTTTTTATCATTAGTGGGTTTTAATGAATTTGTATCCGGGCTTGATCTCAACCTCAGTGTCTGAGCTTAGTTGTGTCCGGACTAAAATAGCCTCTGAATCCGCTCCTGTTCATGTGTCGAGGACTGAGTTTCGTAGAGGTTTATCTGCCAGCAAGCTATCAACTGAAAAGTCCACTGTGGTACTCTACTAGGAAAAAAAATTCTCTGCATTCTTTTCTAAAGATGCAGAAAACACTCGTAAAATATAAGTCGTCTGATTAGATTTGAACGAATCTAATTTTATAATACAATTTTTTTCTGAATTATTTAATTAACGATCACACTTCCAAATTTATTGGACATTCCTTGTATATGATATATTGGTATGCATTATGGCCCAAGTGGAACATAGCTCACTCTAAAATTTAGAATTATGCATTCAATGTAAACATCGGCTCAAATTAAGCAAAAGGGCCTTCTTAAATCGGAAAAAGAAGATTCTGTTTTAGTTCTCATCTCCTTAAATTGGGCTCAAAGTTCCTCTACCGATGGCAAGAAATGTCTATGGACATAACACATGAGTACATATATAACGCTCTTGAGTAGGCATGTCAAACGTGCGAAACGTTCGCACAATTTTGTCATTTCGTTTGTTCACGTAACGAAACAAAAACACTTTCGTTTAACGTTTCGTCTGCAAGAAACGTAAAATATACTAGGACGAAACGAATTTCGTTTTCGTTTGATGTTTTGTTTTTGAAACGAAAGAAAAAAACTATTTCCTTTAACGTTTCGTGCAGAGAAATAAAACGTTAAAACGAAAATTTTCTTTCGTTTGACGAGCCTACTCTATAGTCTATATTTGAGTACAAATTTGTTTAAAGTTTGTTTTCCGAGGGGACATTTTTTGTTGGTTGCTAAATCATCCGCAAATTCGTCCTCAATTAAGTTCCTCTTGAGATACTCTTCATCGTCGTGGGTGTTCGGCAAGGGTACCGTGATCTCGGGCTGAGGCACTGGATAATGGATCCTGACATTGTGACGGGTTGTTGACTTGTTGTGGGAGTGTGTTAAAACTTAAAAGGGTATAACACGATGTGAATAGAGACTTGTTTGAGGCACGCATGTTGTGTGAGGCATGTAGTGAAAATTTAAAGTGTCGGGTCGGGTTTTACAAGGGTGGGGTCTAGAGGGTCTACGAAATGGTCGGATAAAAACCGGGTTTAAAGATGGCTTAATAGAGACCGGGTGATAAGAGCTTTGTTCTAAAAAAATAGGTCCGATCTCTCTAAAGCCCGACCCTTATTAGATCCAGATCCGGCTCTTTTAAAATCTTACTAAGAGCCGAATCAGTACCGAATTTGACATGAACTTTACAGGAGTCGGACTGGAGGCCGAGGGCTTATGACATATCACTGGAGGCATGCCATTGAAAGGAAAAAAAATGAGTGGTGGCGACATGCTGTAGAAGTGAGGTGATGGAAAGTTAACGAGGCAATTCGCAAGAGACGGATTTATTTCGAAAAAAATCGTAAAAATATTTTTTAGGGAAAATAGTAAAAATAATTTTTTTGATGAAAATATAGTAAAAATATTTAAAAAATTATTCTTAAATTGTCAAATAATTGTTGAGAAGTAATTTTTTCTATATAAGAGCACATTCTATTTTTTATTATTTGTGAACAATGTTTGCAATAATATAAAATATGTTAGTATGAATTTTACTGTCAAAATATTATAAAACATCAGCAACTTACGATATTATAAAAAAGAATAATTATATCGCTCCCTCATTCTCGTCCACCTTACGTGCATCTCGTCATCGATAAAAAAAATCTCGTCACTTCCTCGTCCTCTTGCGTTTTGTTCTCATCATCCGACACTTTCTCTAGCCAAGCATCTTTCCAAATTTGTCAAGTCAGTGCCCCTGCTTTCAACTCGCGAGAAAAGAAAAGAATGATGATGATGGTATCCTCATCAAAGTATTCCTCTTCACTAGTCTTTAAAACAAATGTCTAAATTCGAACATTCAAATTTTTATATAAAAACAAATAAATTTCAATATTAAAACCAACAAGTCTTGATATTGAAACTTGCAAATGCAAAATCAAAAGCGCGAAAACAAAAAATCTAAAGGCCCAGAAATCTGAAATCAATCAGAAACGGCCCTTGAGGCCTATATTTTTATTATTATTATAAAATAATGGTCCCATGTTCCCATCTATTTGGGGAAAAAATTGTATTATTTTCGGCTCCCACAATTCTCACTCCAGAAAAACTGGAACGGTCTAATAATAAATTAAGGCCCAACAACTAATATTAATTTCCACGCGTCATTTCCTAATTGGATCGCTACCAGTACCAGATACTCTGCAGGAAAATTGCCCCCCAAATATAGATGCTTTGGCACAAGAAATTTGCTCACTTCTCGATCTCTCTATAATCCAAAAAAGAAAAGAAAAAGTGAAAAAAAAATCTACGTCTAATGGCTTTTAGCTCCGTCGTTCGCTCCGCCATCAAATCGGTTGACGTGGCTCTCTCCCGCTCAGGTACTCCTCTTTTCTCGCTAGATTTTCCCTAGACTTTGTAGATCTGATTAGCGTTTTACGGATGTGGTTTGCCCCCTTTCTGGTTTGAAGTGGGTTTAGATGATAGACCAGATTGATTATTTTTGTTATATAACAGGTTTGTCTGTTTTATTCTTGATCTAGTGCTCGAAGTGTGCAATTGGTATTAGGTTCGTCTTCTTTACTAATTTATAACGCTGTGCGATCACAGATCTTTGTTAATCTGTGTTAGTTTTTGGTTAAGCAACTTAATTATTTATCTCCATCCAATACTACTTAAAGAGGACGTTGATAGTTTGTATTGTGAAGAAGGATTAGGGTAAACAATTTTGTATTGAGTTATCTGCTGTTATGAAATAGATTGCAATTCTGAATTAGATTGTGTCTGAGATAGAATGGTGCTCCTTCTATGCTGTTTTAAGTTTATTCTTTTTATTCAGATATAATTTAGTCCTAATTTTTATTTAGGAAATGAAACAATAATGTTGCCTCAATTGAATCTCTCAGGCTAAGTTATTGAACTTGAAAAATAACTTATAACAAGCTAACAATGATCATTCATTATGGTGTGCACGTGCTATCAGCATATTGCCGTACTTACAAAGTGAAAGTAGGGAACAAACAATGCACTGTACTACAAGTATAGTTAGTTCTTCTAAAATAAAAGTCAGTCGGTCAAGCTTCCATCAGTAAGCCATTATCACGTTATGGCATGCATTTGCTATCAGCATATTACCGTACTACAAGTACGGTTAGTTTTTTTTAAAAATAAAACTCGGTCGGTCAAGTTTCCTGCAGTAAGCCATAAGCCCATAAGTATTTTACAAACACCAAGACCCTACTTAATGCTGGAATTTTCTCATTGGTACCCTTTCATGGAATGACAATATTTTATATATGCCTGCAGAAATACCGTCTCAAAAAAAATTTCAATATGATACTTGGTTAACTATCCGAATTGCTTCCCTTTCATCTTAAATTTTGCAGAAGTCACAAGGAAAGAAGAAACTTTTGGGGTATACGCCATATGCTTGAAATTGTGACTCCTTGCTCATATTTGCAGGGCATGGTTAATAAATGGCACTTTGTTGAAATTATATTAGATTTGCCAAGCATATCTTAACTTATTCATTACTTTGAAGAGGTGCTACTCCTTGACGATCCTATAGAAGTTATAGCATGCCTAGGCCACAACACGAGTTTCAATATGCTCCTATCTGCCTAATCTGTGCCTCGAATTTTTTGTTCCTATCTGCTTAATCTGTGCCTGGAACTGTATTACAGAACTGTACTTGGCAACCCAATTGCTGACCTTCGCCTACTGATACTTTTAAGTTTTAACATATTGCTTATTTATTTATTTTTCTTATTAAAGCGGTTCGTGAATTCCATGCTACTGGTGCAAAGAGAATGGGAGGAGGGCACGGGCACGAGGGCGGCTACAACTATGAGCATGCAAAGCACATGTACAACCTGAGCAAGATGAAGAACCAACAGCTTAAGATGTCTCTCTCTGTTCTCAGTGCCTTCAGCATTGGTATTGCTGTACCTGTTTTTGCTGTCATGTTCCAGCAGAAGAAAACTGCCTCTGGTTGATTATGCTACCCTTAAAAGGGGTTTTTTTGTTTTCATTTCTTTGTTTTCTCGAGCTTGTGTTGATGAATTGTAGAAAAATAGTAGAGAGATTCTACATGGTAGCTTGGCCGGTACACTTTGGATGAGGTGGTTTGCTAATAATTTTTTATGTGTGGAAACATCATTTGATAGATTCAGATTGAGTGGATGAACATTGAATTCCAATGAAGTCAATTCTAAACATCAAATTTTTTACTTTCCCAAAGTTCCAAGGTGTAGGTCACTTGGTATCCTTAATAGCTTTGTTGTTTTATTTTTCATTGGTAATATTTTGGGTGCTGATCATAGTTGAGCTTTAATCCAAATTTTGATAAAAAAAAAGCATAAAGCACATAAGACAGGCATCTATCAAGCTATTTCTATACATATGACATAACTTCTATAGGATTTAATTAAATAGAGGTGGCAAATCAAGCTATTTCTAATATAATAGAGGTGGGTCATGTGATATCGAGTTATTTCGGGTTTCAGGTCATGTCGGTCCAGGTCGGGTCGGGTATCGGGTGATTTAATGTCGGGTATTTTCGGATTTCGGGTCATATCAAATCAGGTCAGGTCGGGTATCGGGTCATTCGATGTCGGGTCTTTTCGGGTTTCAGGTCAATTCAAATCAGGTCGGATCGGATATGGAGTCATCTAATGTCAAGTCATTTTTGGGTTTCAGATCATTTGAGGCTACTCCAGGTCGGACGGGTTTGCCGGGTCGGAACGGGTTCTGCCACCTCTAATTATGTCCTTGTCCTGTAAAGTTGTCTGAGTAATGGAGCTATGTGAAAAAAAAATTGCACTACAATTCAATCTGGTCAAAATTGGCGGACAACTGATCCTCTTGAAACTGAAGTCACGCAATCGCCACTTTCTGGCGTAATCAGCATTACAATTTTGAATCCTATCTTGTAATTTTGATACAGGGCTTTAAAATCAGATTTGAAAAAAGAACAAATCCGAAGATATCTGGTTCCCCTGGCTCATGGAGGCCACCTTTTCAAGATGGAACCAGTATATCAGATCATCTGTGGCACTTAGGCCTAGTGATTCCTGGTATGCATGCATAATTCATATTATCACTGGCATTGTGACATGTTTGTGATCGAAAATGATTTAGAATAGTCTGTTGTTTAATAATGCAATAATAAATCAAACATCAATTTCTTTACAAACTATTTTTTTTCAAATTTCACATAACCGGTAAAGTCCAAAAATGAAGAGAATTGTAATAGACTTGACGAATCAACGTAAAAATTCAAAATCAATTTTATGAAAATGAAATTCAATGTAAGCTTCATTTCTAATCTACTCCAACTTGCTCGAGACAAAAATCTTTATTGTTGTTGTCATAAGATCGTAGTTGTATGAAAAATATGGAATAAACAGCTCCACCAAAATGAAGAGCAATGAGATAGAAAGATGTGGAATAGATAATGATATAAATAATCTGAGCCTCTTCAATTTTCAGTGAGGATAAAAACGCCACGACAGAGATACTGACGAGTGGATTGGTCTCCTTTCATTGCACTTGTTATTGTTATTATTATTATTATTGTTGTTGTTATATAGCACCATGAATCCATGATAAAGACTCTACATGATAAAAATCTTAAGGAAAAAAATTAGGTACATCAAGATGGTTGCTCTCTAGGTACTTCACTTAATCTCTATCATTTGATTAGAATTTTTGATGCGAATCTCAATGCAATCAAATGGTAGAAATTGAATGGAGTACCTAGAAAGCACCCATCTTGATTTACTAAGTTTTTTCCAAATCTTAAATCTGACTTTATCTATTATAAAATTTATTTCAGACTTTATACAGTCCAAATCTACTAGTCTACTTCACTAGAAAATATAATTTACGTCAAGTTGATATTATTTTTCATCTTTTCTGGTTTTTTCACAATTCCCAATGGCCGCTTGATAGGTTGATAGAGAAAGGAGATTCCAATTTTCCCATAGAATCCTGTGGTCTGGTCTCTGGTCTGTGGGTCTATTTATTTAATTTGATAATGTTTTGTAGATGTATATTAATTATTGATATCGATTTATTATGTATTTTTATTTGAATTATTATGCATATTATTTGTAAAAAAATTAACATGTATAATTATTTCATTATAAAAAATAACATGCATGATAACTTAAATAATGTGCACGATAATTCAACTAAATTTACATAATAAAATCGACAACATGTATAATTATTTCATTATAAAAAATAACATGCATAATAACTAAAATAATGTACAGTATAATTCAACTAAATATGCATAATAAAACAATATCAATAATCGATATCTAATATGATATGTACCTATCAGCTCTCTATTTAATTTGCTTGGAAAGAATTACAGGTGGGCCATGGTGTAAATGTTATCTTGACCAGATTCGTCTTCCCCACACGCCGATGCAGAGTGGTGGTGGTGGGCCAGGATCAAGGCGGCCCATGGGCCCCATTCCTCGATCTCTTCAAAGCATTCTCAATTTAAAAAACAGTAAAACAGTAAAACACCGATCTTCGGTTATGTTGGTCTTTTCCTCTAGAGTAATTCAAGGTAGAATTAATTTGCAATGCAAATCATATTTTAGTTTTATTTTTTACATGTTCTTTTTTTATATAATAAAGACTTCATTGCTCCAGCATCTAATTCTTTTAAGGTTCTTATTATTAATTTCTCATAATTTTCGCTGCTACCAAAATTCGATTCTCCAACTTAACTTTTAAATGTTCAAATGATAATTTTATAAGAGGAATAAATGACTTTATTTTTTTGTCTTCGTCAAAATTCACACTATTTATCATGCATACATTTGTATGCATCTAAATATAGATTGATTTTAATAAATGATGTTAATTTGAAATCACTATGAAAGAACAAAAAAATAAAAATAAAGGCATTATATAATTACTCATTTTATAATAACCTAAAGATACCGAACACACGAGTGCTTCCGTGCTCATAGGCATTTTCAAATCGTGAATGTTTCCAACTCGCGTGATTACGTACAGTGGCGGAGCCACGTGCACCCAGGTGCAGCTGAATCCCATTGAAAAAAAATAAAAAATGATCATATATATTACATTTTTAAAAAAATATCATGTATTTGAAATATTTTTGTACAAATGACCACATAAGATAATTTTTTTTAAGAATAACCATCATTTCGACTCCTGGAAAATAACCGTAAATCTTGAATTCCTGACGAAAATCCTGAATCCGCCCTAATTATGTATATGAAAAGATTTGGATCATGTATAATGTGTAATTGTTAATTACATGTCAACTTAATATCACTAAACATACTATCAAATCACGATCCATTCAAAAAGAAAAACCCAGCTCGAATCCAATATAAAGACTAAAGAATTAATAGAGGTGAACATGCATTATCACGATAAAAAATTGTCAAAAAACAAACTTTTAAAATATGTTTGACGACTCTTAATAATGAGGTGGTCGCTTAAAGATTCAACGTTAAAATTTATAAGACCGTTAAATTAAAAACGGCCAACCATTTTTATATTTATTATTTATTTATTTTAGATTAAAATTGTGATATAGGGCATGCATACTTTTCATAATTCTTCTTTAACATTGTTTTTTTTCTTTGATATGAAAAATATGCATGATGTGATATGTTTATTAATTAGAATTTGATGCTTTTGTATTTATTTCGAAATTGTGCTTCAAAATTTGTTTTTTTAAGCTCAACTATCTAATTGTTTTCATCATATGAAATATGCATGGTGTGATCTAATGAATATTCAAACATTTAGCACCTCTAATGGATTACCAAATAATATTCAAATCACTTGAACATTCATTTGAAGCAGTTCATATGATTAACAATATATACGTTCAAAAATTACTCTTTCAAATTCTATTTGACCTATCGAAAGGATCCGTATCTGCTGCCATTGACGTGATGGCATGCCGCTGTCATAATCAATGACAACGGTTAGATTAATTTTAAACGGTCAGATTTGAAAATGAAGCAGATGTCTTTATTATTATATTTTGCGGAACTCAAATGTCATTAGCAACGATGACAGCGGATCCGTCTTCCTATCAAAAGCATAATGTCTATAAATTTAACAAAAACTTTAATTTTATTTGTGCACGATTTACACCCTATATTATTTTAACGGATCTAAATAATTAAATGAAGTTAAAACAGTTAAATTACAGAAAATGTTAAAAATGTTTTTTTTTTCTAAAAACTTAACGCCACAATTCAATTTCCCCGTTTAACGGTTAAAACAAAATTGCAACTTTGTTTTTTAAAAGCTTACAAAAAACTTTAACACCATACATACAACACAACAACATTAAATATGGGCTACGACTAACTCATAAATCACTAATAAATATTGATTTGATGAAACAATTAAATAATAAACAGAAAATAGATAATTATAAAACGAAAATGACAAAACTAGCTAGTTAAAAATTATACAACTAAATGATTCAGCACCCAACAAAATCAAAATTTTCACTCAACTTCATAATTTTTTTTTTCAAAACGCCATAGTGACTAGAAATGTTTTTTATTGAGGTTGTGAGAGCAATTCATCTCATAAGAATTTTACTTTCAGAAGTCCCATTAGTAATTATTTATTTTTATTAGTTGGATGTACCCGTTTAATTTTAAAATCTCTTTATAACTTGGGTACAATTGTAATTACCTACATCCAAAAAATTCTGCAATTATCATTAGTAATTGTTTTATAGACTTAAACATTTTCTTTGATTATAACGACATCTTGTGTATTGACATTAAGTAAAAGAAGTTTTTAGCATATTTGGGTTATCAACTTTTTAGAAGGAGTTTTATTGATAATTTGATATGCAATAAAATATTAAGAAAAAAAAAATCAAGAGATGATCATCACAATATTTACAAAAAAATCCCAAGGAAAAAGACATATTACTCTCTTTTAGGGATTTTTTGTCACATCAAATTTAGTAAAGAATTAAATTTGTAAAATGGGAATTAAAAATAGATTTATATTCACGGTGTCTACATCTATATTTGTTTCAGAATTTTGAAAATGTTAGTTCTTACAATTTTTTAGTATATGGTTTGGGCATGTATATTTGGTGGAACATAAAAAAGTTCGCGTAATGCACACTACTACATTGAGTTATTTGTTTTTGATCCAACCAAACAATTTTTTTTAGCTTCCTATTTTTATTCCTTGAGAAAAACAAGAAAAAAAAACAAGAAAATTTATCTAAGAGCTCAAAACAAAATTGGAGAACTATTTTACGCTCCAAGATTCTAGACGACCAGTACTCTCAATTAATCCAGTCGCTAGGGTTTCAGAAATTCCCCTTTAATTTTTGTTTTTTCCAGCTTTAGCTGCGGCCTGCGGCGCTCATTCCTCTTTAAACGGACGGTCCAGATTGATACTGGAAACCTCCAGTACAACCGACTCACTTTTGAAGTCGGCTTGCAAACAGAAACAGTGTACTTACCTTCTATTTTCCTATTTTTTTCTCAAAACATACAAAGTATTTCCACATATATATAAGCGTAGCCATGTATTTATAACGATAACAGTGTATACCGTACATCGTATATCGTTCAAGCGAAGCAAGCAAACCTCAATATAATCCTCTCTCTCTCACGAGAGAACGAAGGGCTCTCTCATCCAAAGAGAGGCCCTTTCCTCTGAGGAAAAGAATTCTCATCTTTTCTCTTCCTTTCAATGGCGGCTGCCACCTCTTTCACCTCCTTCACCATCGAACCTCCCTCTATCACCTCGAAACCTTCTTCATCTTTCTCCCTCCGCCTTCTTGTTCGCTCCCCTAAACCCATCTCTCTTCCCTCCTCTTCTCTTTCTCTCCGTTCTCATACCCGGTTCTCTCCCCTCTTCGCTTCTCAGTCTGATACCGACTCAAACCCTTTCTTCGACGAGGACTTCGAAAAACCTCGTGAAGAGTGTGGCGTGTTTGGTGTAATAGGTGACCCAGATGCTTCTTCTCTCTGCTACCTTGGTTTACAAAAGCTACAACACAGGGGAGAAGAAGGTGCTGGTATTGTTGCGGCTGACCCGGATGCTAATAAGCTCAGAGCTGTTACCGGGTTGGGATTGGTAACGGATGTCTTTGCCTCGCCAGACTCGCTCAAGTCCTTACCGGGTACTATGGCTATTGGGCATGTGCGGTACTCTACATCTGGCGCGGTTTCTGCACTGAAAAATGTGCAGCCTTTTCTCGCATCATATCGGTTCGGGCAGCTGGCTGTGGCACATAATGGGAATTTGTTGAACCATGATAAGCTCAAGATGGAGCTTGAGTCTCGGGGTTCAATTTTTAATACTTCATCTGATACAGAGGTATATTTGTTGCTGAGTTTTCTATACTTAGTAGTTAGTAGTTAAGTCGTACGAGAAAGCACTATGATAACCAAGGAATGGTTCCTTTCAATTGTAGCTTTTTGTGTTGTTCTAACCTTACTACTGGCGTTACTGGATGTTTCTTTTTGTTTTTTATATAAATTCCCGTCTTATATACATGTTTCGTCGTTTCTTAATGATGGTTTTGAATTAAATTAGTGCCATGGTATTGATTGAATGTGTTGTGTCAATTGCATTGGACACCATAAAACTGGCTTTATATCATGGTAATTGAATAGTTGATAAAATGAGCACTTTCTAAGTAGTGCTTTATTTTTAACTCTGTAAACAGGTAATTTTGCACCTTATTGCAGCTTCAACATCTCGGCCTCTTTTGTCGAGGATAGTTGAAACATGTGAAGCTCTCGAGGGCGCTTATTCACTACTTTTTCTCACATCAAGTAAACTATATGCAGTGCGGGACCCGTTTGGTTTTCGACCTCTCGTGCTGGGCAGACGACCCAATGGTATTTTTCTACTCATGTTCATGTATGCTTTTTTTCCGACCTAAAGTGGGATATTCCCACCGATTTCATTGAAACCAGGGTAACCTACGTAATGTCTTTTGAGTTTACAGTTCTCAAAATGAGAACTGAGCTCATCTAACTAATGTATGTATTCAAGGAACTGATTCTAACAGAATTTGTGTTATGCCAGTTTGGAATCTTTTGATATAGGCTTGTCCATAATGACATGGGAACCCTGTATGGAGAATTTTTCTGTCACCCATGTGTGACTTATGTCAATTAAAACTGCTTTCCTCGATTTAAATTACCTTTTTGACCCAGCTCAGTGCTGCTGGTTTGATTTGTGATACTTTTGGGGATGATTTAGTTGTGTGTGTGTGTGTGTGGGGGCACTATGTGTCCATAACTAGCCCAATTGAAGCCATCCAAATTATTCAAATAATTCCAGCTAAATTAATCTGAATCAATCACTTGTTCGGTTTTGAAGCCTACATCTGACTGTTTTTCTGATTCCACCACAACGCAGGTGCCTTAATCTTTGCATCAGAGACATGTGCATTTGACCTGGTTGATGCCGAGTATGTTCGTGAGGTCAACCCGGGTGAAATCATAGCTGTTGACTTGGCTGACATGTCGATCTCCTCAGCATGCCTCATGCCTGCAAAACCGCGCAAAGCATGCATCTTCGAGCACATATACTTTGCACTCCCTAATTCAATTGTCTTTGGCAGGGCCGTGCACGAATCCCGTTTAGCCTTCGGCAAGGCTCTTGCTGAGGAGTCACCGGTGCCAGCTGATGTGGTGATACCTGTGCCTGATTCAGGTTTCTATGCGGCGCTTGGGTTCTCGCAGTTTTCCGACATCCCATTCCAGCAGGTAAGGGCATTGTTGGTTGTTTTGTGATTTTACGTTGCATTTTCAATTTGGAGGTCTCTAAAAGTTTACTCTGGGATAAATCTTGAAGGTTTTAAGGAGAAAATGATGATCATTTTTAGTAGTTATTATGGCAAAGGTTCTTAGCTAAAGGTTAATTATATTATTATAAGAAGTTTTGGGTGTTTTATGCAACTTGTTATGGTCTTGAATTGTTGTGAAGCTTAAGGGCAAATCTAACCAACTCTTTTAGTTTTTTGACAAAATTAATTAGATTGGGGAATGTGGTATGTTATTTTGTGGCTAAACTGTGTATTATATTGTCACAACAGGGTCTACTCAGGTCACATTATGTAGGCCGCACCTTCATCCAGCCCGAGCAGCACATTCGTGACCTTAGCGTGAGACTAAAACTCTCTCCAGTACGTGGTGTTCTAGAAGGCAAATCCGTGGTTGTGGTTGATGACTCCATTGTTCGTGGGACAACCTCATCCAAAATAGTGCGGCTCTTGCGTGATGCAGGTGCCCGTGAGGTGCACATGCGCATAGCTTGCCCACCTGTGGTGGGTTCGTGCTACTACGGGGTTGATACTCCTAGTGAGGGAGAGCTGATTTCCAATAGGATGGATACGGAGGGTGTGCGTAGGCTGATCGGCAGCGATTCTCTTGCATTTTTGAGTTTGAGCAAGTTGCATGATTTGTTGGGGAAAGAAGCACCTACATTTTGTGATGCATGTTTCTCGAAGCAGTACCCGGTTCCACCGAGGACGTACGAGGAACTGGAGCTAAGTTACATGGAGGCCTGATTTCTGTTGCGCATGGATGGCTGTGGGTCCGAAAGCTCATTGTGTTATGTGCTATTACAGTGGCTGATGGATTCATGAAGGACGAAATTGGAGCACAATTTTGTTTGTAACTTCATAATATTGTAATTCTTTAGCTCTTATTAGAGCTGTTTTATGATTTAAGTTACTGATAAGTGATGAAGTTATGATGATGATGATGATTTAAACAGGCTGGCGGGGTTGGTATTTGACATTTCTGAATACGAAAAAAAAATCCACTTTTTGCTTTGATCCAAGTGTAGAGCAGAAGTTTTAGGCGTGATGCCTTAATATCAGATTGTCTCATGTTGTTGTAGCTTATTTCTAACGCTTGGCCAATGAGCACTCGTGTACTTGGCATCATTAGTGTATTATTCTTTTTTTTATATATTAATCATTTTATAAGAAATAATAATAATAAAATTAATTATACGCAAGATGGAAGAATAATTTGTAGGGCTCATTGTTCTAGTTATGCATATTGCTTAGAAGTAAATTAAAAACCATGAAATTAATTTCCGAGAAATTGTGAGAGGTATAGATGCCATGCAATTTAGGCTGTCACAAAAAAAATCTGTGGTTTGTAATTCGTTGGATTTCAATTCTTAATTAATTTCAAATCAAATCAAACTAGTTCAAAATGATTTTGAATCAAACTCAAATTGAAGTCGATTCGTTCGAAATTGTTCGTGAACTAAAACAGTTAGAATCTTGAGAAAGATCTGAACCTTAGATGATATCGAAACTATTGATATATATAGTCTACGCTATGAGTTTGTTTGAATTAGTATGAAATCAAACTCAAACTTGACACAACTCGTTCGAATATTGTTCGCGAACTATATAATCTGAATCTTGTTGTTATTTTTCTTTTTTTTTTTTACTACATTTTCTACTTCACCTTCATTTTTATTAGAGATGATTTATTCATTTTTAATGTCAGCATACTCATCTTCATTCAGATACTATGTGGTTGGTCCACGCTCACTCTCTATTGCCAACATCCTCCTATTCACCTCTTCTATTAGATAATACTCTTTCTGCATCATCTTTTTTTACTACTTTACGATCGAGCAACAAGAAAAATTCATAATTCGTAATTCATTCGAGTTCGACTCGAATCAATATCAAATCAAACTCGAACTTCACACAGTTCGTTCAAATGTTATTATATTTCAAATCAAACTAGTTCGAAATTAATTTCAAATCAAACTCAAACACAAGCTAGTTCATTCGAATTTGTTGCAACCCTGATGCAATTAGAGAGTTACTTGTAACTATGTGTGTCAGGTATTACCTTGTAAGATAATATAATCTGTCCTCGTTCTGAAAGAACATATCAGCCAAGTTAGTTTATCACATGCATAATGCTTCCAAAAAGTTAACTCTATCACCTATTCTCTTCTAGCATTTAATTTGGCATAATAAGATTTTTTTTTCTTTCAATTTATGTCGTAGATTGTAACATAAGAATACGGGGAGCGCTATTTTGAGCGCTCAACTTACAAAATTGAGTGCAGAGAGAATATTTTTGTACATTATATCAGTTCTGTCTTCCATTGATACTAATCGAAATATTTATCAATTATCGTTTTCAGTTACAATCTCTAAATTAATTTTCAAATTAATCGAAATATTTATTTCTCATTTTTCTTTTAAAATTTAACTTATGAACTCAAGCGTTATCGATCTTTATGGCCAATCATCATTTTTCCTCACAACTACTCTGCGCATCTCTATATCAGTGATGGATATTTAATCCGACGGTTCGGAAGCGGTAGAGATGCGCAGAGGATACCCTTCCATCATCAACAGTTACGAATTATCTGAGAATTTGACTAGCAAGTTGTAGGAATGGGCTGCTAATCATGGAACCGGATCTGCTGTTCGTAAAATCTCTGTTTGTTTCCTGCTTGTTTCGATCTGGACCGTTTAAAACTAATATAACGACCAAAACATCTGCTTCTGAATCAAATCACAACCGTTCGTGACGATCGATCGATTTGTAACGATCGAATCGGGACAAGCAGAGCCCTGCTTGCCTCCCATACAAGCAGCAGATTCGGATCGGCTAATCATGTATGCATCCTTCTTAGTCTCTTAGGCTTAGGCTCAGAATAACATTATTACAAAACAGAAAAAGCTAGATGGTAGATCATGCTTTGTGCTCTAGATTTGGTCTACCATTAAATTTCTAACCCTGTCCATTGACTTCTCTAGAAGCAAACAATATCCTCTGTAGTCTGCATTCATTTTTTTATGAGTATTCTCTGCACTCGTTAATCTGAATCGTTAGATTATATTCGAACGGATTAATTTTATAAGAGGAGGAATCAAATGTCTCAATTTTTTGTGTGCCTTCATTTTGCCTCAAAATCTATACCATTCATCAAGAAACAATTAATAGTCTAAATTTGAAGGCCAAAAAATTACTCTTGACAAATAGTGTGGATTTTGAGACAAAATAGAGGCATACAAAAATTGAGGCATTTAATCCCTCCTCATTTTATAATACAAATCCCTCTGAATCATATAATTGACAATCAACCGTTCAGATCTAATCGACGATTCTGATTAACGGACGCAAAAAACACACATAAAAAATAGATACGGAGGCTTCGAAATTGTTTCTAGAAGACAAAAAAAAAAATATTGTAGCATGCATGATCATTGATCAGGTATTCAGGTTAAGTGTAAGCATTCATCAACACCAGGTGTAGGGAAGGTTTACAAATAAAGGATTATCTAAGGCCATTAATTTAATATGATCAACGCCATGTGCCGAATCGCCTTCTCTTCCCCAATTTTCAATCTGAAATCCTAAATCCAAACTGCAATCTAAATTGTATTTCACCAATCGCGACCTTAAACCAAATCCATCTCTTTCTCAATTAATCAGTTAAAAAGGGGACGAATTCAGTTAAGATTCCATTTTTAAAGCTGTGTGAAATTCTCTCCTTTTTGTTCTCTCTCTAGCTTTTATCAGCAACAACAGAGAGATTGAGAGAGAATCCCATGATTCGGCGTTGACCGTTCCTTCCTTCATTGGAGGCCGCGCCAAAGGATCACTCTTTCATCATTCCCAGCGCGCCTTTGGAGAGCAGAATAAAAGTAAAGATTTGGGATTTCTTTAGATCCATTTGTATTAATTGGAGCAATGGCGATGGTTAGATAAGTGAATTGAGCTGTTTAATGGCGGTGGTCGGAGAGATGGAGAAGGAATTCGAATCCAAACTGAGGCTGCAACAGAAACAGCAACAACAAGGGAAGAAACAACAGGCGATGCAGAGAGTCAATAGCATCGCATTTAGAGCCCCTCAAGAGCAGTTCACGATTAATGATTTTGAGCTGGGGAAAATGTATGGCACTGGATCTTACTCAAAGGTGCATATTCTTTTCCATATTTGATTGGTCCTTAGGCTTTTAATTTTCTGGATATTGATCTGTTTAAACCAAACACAATAGCATATGTAAGGAATTCCAAATCTATGTACTTGTCAGTGTAATTGCATGAAACAAAACTGAAGAAACTTGTTTTCCCCTGAGATAGTACTGGTCCCAAGTTACATGAAAGGAATTCGAAATCTAAGTACTTGTCACTGTAATTGTAATTGATGCAGTAGAAATTCATATTTAGGTCTGCAATGAAACTAACATTAGTCTCATTTTGATATGATCAGGTAGTCAGAGCAAAGAAGAAAGATACAGGGAATATTTATGCTCTGAAAATAATGGATAAGAAATTCATCACAAAGGAAAATAAGATTTCATATGTGAAGTTGGAGAGAATCGTGCTAGATCAACTGGATCATCCTGGCATTATCAGACTATTCTTCACATTCCAGGATACATATTCACTTTGTATACGTCCTTTTTCGTTCATTATTTGTGATTGTATTTAGATTGCCCCTCCTATTTACTGCTTTTAATCTGTTTTGCTTTTAATTGTTTTGCATGTACAGACATGGCACTTGAATCTTGCGAAGGTGGAGAACTGTTTGATCAAATCGTCAGAGTAAGTTGCAAATTTTTAACTTGATTTTCGTTCAGTAATGGAAGATGACACTCTCTGTGAAATATAGGTAAATAACTAAATATTACCCCCTGAACTATAGCAGACACGCACACACAATGCAAAAAGGTTACATAAGGTGAATAAAAGAAACATGAGAAAACCAGCACGTCCCGGGCTTAAATGACAAAGTGTACTTTGGATGTTGACTAAAGAAAAATTGCACGTATGTAGAAAGGCCGACTATCAGAAGATGAAGCCCGATTTTATGCGGCAGAAGTTGTTGATGCTTTGGAGTATCTGCATGGTTTGGGCCTAATACATCGTGATATTAAGGTATATAATAGGTGGCAAAAGCAATTTATGCTTAATTCTGAAATAATCTGATGTCTTGTTTTTGTTGAATGTTGTGATACCAGCCAGAGAATTTATTGCTAACATCTGATGGCCACATAAAATTAGCCGATTTTGGGAGTGTTAAGCCGATGAAGGATACACCACTTACCGTTCTTCCTAATTCAACAGGTACATTATTGTATAATGTAACAGTAAGCTTAGTAATTTTCCGTACTTTACTGGTACGTGGTGCATTATACACATTTTTTTGTTGTTGCACTAAAGATATCTGTAATTGCTTCATTTTGAGAGTTTATGACTGATGCATAGTAGTGCAGTTGATTAATTATGTGCTGTTTTGAATTACAGCTGAGAAAGCATGTACATTTGTTGGCACAGCAGCTTATATCCCTCCCGAAGTTCTTAATTCTTGTCCTGCCACCTATAGGTGAGATATAAAATTTTGATTGTAGACAACATATCAGTTTGACAATCTTGACAACCATAAAAAATAACATGTAGTTTGTAATTCGGCAAGTGTAATTTAATCTATATTTCATAGACATCATGTATATGAAAAATGATGGAATTTAATGCAAGTTTCGCCATTCATCTTATGACATGAAATTTACAACAGTCTAGATTAACAGTATTTGATAAGCTATTATCAAGGTTGTCGACACAAGTGGTTCGTGTGCCCTACAGAACATAAAAAATATTATGAATACACATTCAAACAGAAAGTATCTCATGGATTCCAGACCGAGAAAAACTTTGCAAACATCCCTCACCTGATATTTAAAAGAAATAATATGTCTTTTCTTACTCGTTTGCATAAAGCCATCAAGATATCAATGGAAGAACCTGGTGGGCATGTTTTGAAGTAAATGAGATTGTATGGCCATAAAGATACTTTTCACGGTCTGGAGATGTTAATTTAAACGATATTGTATTTTATGGGCATGTGTGATACTATTTTCCATATTGTAGTCATGTACACGATGTCTTCATGGCTTAGTGAAACCTTCTGATATTTTGCTCTTATGACAGTAATGATTTATGGGCACTAGGATGTACATTGTACCAAATGCTTTCTGGGTCTTCTCCTTTTAAAGATGCAAGTGAGTGGCTCATATTTCAGAGAATTATGGCTCGGGATCTACATTTTCCTGATTATTTCTCTGACGAGGCTCGTGACCTAATTGACCAATTACTGGTAGATCTCTCTCCGTCTTAATCCCCTCCCTCCCTCCCTCCCTTTGTCTCTATCTGTTTTTTACTTTGGAGGCCTATTTTACTTCTGATGATGGAAAGCCCAAAGATGCACAACCCTACCAAAACATCAGATATACAACATAATATTTTCTCTACCCTCTCATAAGACCTCCATCTTACTGTTGTCACTACAGATAAAAGAGAAACCAGCAGTCTGGATGCTTATACGTAACTAGGTTGAGTCCCTACTTAAAATGAGGATCGAGCATTAAGATACTTGCATGAAACATGTAGCAGAACCAACACATAAAGAGGGCATTAAGATACTTGCGTGAAACAAGTAGCAGAACCAACACATAAAGAGGGCATTAGGATACTCACGAGAAGAGGGCTTATTTGGGTATTTCTGGGAATCAGAGGAATAAGGAGAAAATTCATTATGCATATATCACAAAGGATTAATTTTGTTAGTTGCAACAATATGAATGAACTTGCTAGTTAAAAGAGATTAAGAAGGGTTGTCTGGATTAGTTTAAGATATCTAGAAAGTAGGTATAGATGCAATCATTTTCGTGTTTTGGAAATAAAAACTTACTAAAGATTTTTTGGGGAACCATTGGAAGTTTGGAACTATTACTGTTCATCCTTATTATGCATTTGATATACTTCTGGCACACTGCAGGATGTAGACCCCACTAAAAGGCCAGGTTGGAGCAGTTATGCATCCCTAAAGGGGCATCCTTTCTTTAGAGGCATCGATTGGAGCAACTTGCGACACACTTCAGCCCCGAAGCCGGTCTATGATTGTAATGTATGTTAGTGTATCTTGATGCATTTATTGACGACATTAACAAAATGCACCCAGAATTTTTTCATTTCAAAATAACTCTTTTTTGACTAAATCAACCCATAACCAGGTCTTAGAAAAGAATAAAAGAATATTTTTGTATTTGTTTGTGCAAGCGCATATAATTTGATGATTTGGGCCCCATATTGAGGCAATGGGTGGGTTTCTCTGAATTGCATTCTTCTCCTGATTTCCATTTTGATCTTTTTTCATCTCATTTGCCAAAAGTGTAGCTGCTACAATTATTTGTTTAATGAGAAAAATATTGATATAAACTGTGGTCATATGAAAATGCATACAACAAGGACAAAGCCTTTAGTCCCAACCAAGTTGGGGGTAGGCTCCAGTCAGAGTAATTCGATTGGATTTCATTTCCGTGAGAATGATCGAGTTGTATGTTGCTCGTCAAGCCTATCACAACCCTCCTTTTTCGTGGCTTGGGACAGACTATGTAAAAAAAATTACATAGGTGTAGTTAGTTGCAAATACCAAAAGTCATGGTTGGTTTCTGTACAGAAGGGCAGGCGGCCCGGTGCACGTAGCTCCCGCTTGCGTGAGGTCCAGGGAAGGGTCGGACCACTTTGGGGTCTTTGTACGCAGCCTTTCCCTCCATATTGCATGAGGCTGTTTTCACGACTCGAACTCGTGACCTCCTGGTCACAAGGCGACAGCTTTACCGCTGCGCCAAGCTCCCCTTCTGTACAGAAGGGCATATAGTAAATTTATTTGAAAAATAAATGCACATTTAAATGGGTTATTTTTTACATTTTCTTCTAAATGGAACTTACATTCTTGTTTCCCTTGTTCTTTTGTACAGGCAAATGAGGAAGAAGAGGAACAGGATCCAGTGTGGAACCTGACTCATGTGGGGAGTGGTGGCACTGATACTGGTACTGGTGTTGGTTCAAGTACTGGGACAGTATCTAACCAGCAGGCACCATCTACCCCTAATGGAGGTAGCTACAGTGGTGCTGCATCATCGTCCACTGAGACTTACTCCCACCTCTCCCGTCTCGCCTCTATCGACTCTTTTGATTCTAGATGGTAAACCTCTTTCCAAAAATTAATTTCCTCTATTTGAGTTTCTGTAATGTTTTTTTGAAATAGGATTAAACCTACTTTAATCTTTTATTAAACTAAGAAAGAGTTTACATAGAAGAAAGAAAATAAACATAACCCAGTTAGACCTATCTCGACTCTGCAACTCTAATACAAGCACATTTGAACTCCTAGAAATAAATCAAAATCTTAAAACCCTAATTGTTGAATAACAAGAAGTTATACCTCTTCAATTCACCAATCAATTGTAAACTCCCGACGAATCTGCCATCACACCATTCCATACTTCACACAACCCTAGTAGATTCTTAACCCACTACACCAAATAGTATAGCAATCATCTCCTGCATTACATGCAATATCAGCACATTACTGCACACTTGATATAATTGCTAAGATATGTTTTGTAATTGGAGAGGAGATAAGAGAAGAGAGAATAGAGAGAGAGAGAGAGAGAATTCTGAGAGAATGATTTTGTTGTATTAATCTCAAATGTTACAATTACAGCTTATGTATTTATAGGTATCTAGTTCTATTAGTACAGCTGTATACAGCTCTTAAGAATGTTCTTGAAACTAGTCACATTAATTACATCCGTAGGATCATAACAAACTCTTCATCGAAGCGTGCAAAACGTAACGGCCTAACTGAATTAGTTCCGACTCATAGGATTGTCTGCAGCTCTCACAGTGTAGTCATCTTACAGACCCCCCTCAAGCCAATGTAATGGGAATTATAGTGAGCTTGCTTCTGAGCAAGTTGAAACGAGGTAGGGGAAGAGGTTTCGTCATACAATCAGCCACCTGATCGGCGGAGCAAACAAATCGTACCTTCAATTTCTGAGTTTGAACTTGTTCACGAACGAGATGATAGTCAATTTCAATGTGCTTGGTGCGCGCATGAAATTGTGGATTGGATGCCAGAAAAGTGGCACCAATATTGTCACACCACAATATTGGTGTGGAGAGATTGGAGACTGTAAGCTCTTGAAGGAGATTTCGTAACCACATCACCTCTGTGCAAGCAAGTGCCAGACAGCGATATTCTGCTTCTGTGCTAGAACGAGCGACAGTAGGTTGTTTTTTTGAACACCAAGAGATTAAATTGTTGCCAAGATATATGCAGAAGCCAGAAGTAGAGCGACGATCGTCATGGTCACCTGCCCAATCACTGTCACTAAAAGCATGGACTTGATTGGTTGAATTTTTGGTGATTTTCAGACCATGATGCAAAGTGCCACACAAATAACGCAAAATTCGTTTTGCAGCATTCCAGTGAGGAATGGTAGGCTGATGCATAAACTGAGACAGTTTATTCACAGCATAGCTAATGTCAGGTCGTGTCAAGGTAGCATACTGTAAAGCACCTACCACACTCCTGAATAAGGAAGGATTTTCGAATTGGGGACCATCATCTTTGGATAAAGTAGCTCCAGTTGCCATTGGGGTCAAGCAAGATTTGGCATCTATCATGTTAACCTTTTTGAGAAGATCCAAAACATATTTGGTCTGAGTAAGGGTGAGACATTGAGGTGTAAATTGAGCTTCAATACCAAGAAAGAAATTCAGAGTACCCAGATCTTTCAAGGCAAATTGAGAACTTAACTGATTGATGCAGGATTGAACAGCTGAAGCATCACTACCAGTGATGATTATATCATCAACATAGACCATAATGAGAATTACATGATCACTGGTTTTAAGCACAAATAGAGAAGGGTCAAAAGAGGAGGATTTGAAGCCAAGGTGTAAGAGAGCAGTGTTTAATTTTTGAAACCATGCTCTGGGCGCTTGCTTGAGACCATAAAGTGATTTGTTCAACAGACATACATGATTAGGAAATGACTGATCAACAAAACCTGGTGGCTGTACCATGAACACTTGCTCTTTTAAGTCCCCATGGAGGAAAGCATTTTGTACATCTAACTACAGAAAAGCCGCTGAACTACAGAAAAGCCGCCGAAGTGGCTCGCTCCATAGTAAGACCTGCTACACACTAAACCCATGTGGTAATCAAGACGAGGACAAAAATACCCAGTGTACCTGCAGTGGTTATAGAGAATCTGGTGGCCAATGTTGCGGTGGTGTTGTTAGATACAAAGAGAAAGGATGATTTGTGCTGGAGGCAAATCATCCAAACCGATCAACTGCAGATCTGACAGGAGAGAGCTGATAGGAGACATCTAATCCCGATAGTGACATTCAGCAGTATTGAACCCATGAGAGTGTGCTTGTACTTTGTCCATGGCAGAAAGTAAAAGGATGGTGGCAGGAGAGGAGGATGTGGGGAGAGGCCAGGAGAGGAGGAGGGAGGGGACAGAGGGAGGTGGGGAGGCCGCGGCGCACCTCCCTGTCCCTGGGGTTTCGTCGCTCATTTCGCTCGATGAGTAGCCCTTGCCCCTTTCTAGTTAGATATAGCTTCTGTAATTTAAGGAGCAGCTTCATTTGTACGACTCTGCCGCAGTTAAATGCCTTTCATAACCTATAACCCAGCAAAACAAGACCCTTCAAATCACTGAGACAATCGCAATCATCCTAAGTTATACTAAAACATGTCTTTGCTTCCTCTATTTCTGTTTACGTCAATGATGCTCAGACTAAGGCCACTTAGTTCATACGTTTTAACATTGTTTTGTTGAGAAAGAAAATAGGGTGATTTGGATAATCTTTGGGGAAAGGTAGTTATTGAAGCCTAAATGTGAAAGTTCTGACCTTTGATGTTGTATAGGGACATATGAGATCCTAGTATTTTGCAATCCTTTGATTATTTCAAGGCTTGTGCATTTGACTTTCCCCAACTGTTATTTGGTTATAATTTATCAGGCAAGAGTTTCTGGAGCCAGGGGAGGCAATAGTGATGATATCTAAACTGAAGAAAATTCAGAAAATAACAAATAAAAAAGTACAGCTTTTATTAACTGACAAGCCCAAATTGATATGTGTTGATCCATCAAAGATGCAAGCGAAGTGCAATATCATCTGGTCTGATGACCCAAATTCTCTCAGTGTGCAGTGCAGCAGTCCTTCGCATTTCAAAATATGCACGGTAAATCCATGTTGTCTTTTTTTACTGTGAAGTACGTGAATGTGTCCATTAATGCCCCTAAGATTTCTGACATCTGTAAAATTTTGGTCTTATCATCTCCAAGTCATGATGGACAAAACTCAAAAGGTCCTAATTGAAATTGGGAGAATTTGTCTGTCGGGATGAATTCTTTTAATTAAAAAATGGTCATTGTTTTTCAGCTCCTCCTGGAATTGCTATCCATTTTAATGAAAGAAACCAAACTGTATAGAGGACTGAAATGGGAAATGTGAAGACTTTTGAGGACCACTGTGATACTTTGATGGTTGCA
>CAXKVX010001088.1:0-74754 GCA_964058865.1 Eleocharis quinqueflora
ATCAGCTTCTGATGATTGCACAGCCTATGTATTTCACTCGACTGTTTATTCTGATCTTAATCAGAACCCTCTTATTGTTCCATTGGAGATTCTTCGTGGCCATAAAGCTGAGCATGGCAGAGGTATGCGTCTTTTATGCATTTGTTTTCAGTATTTCCCGATTCTTTCTTCCATATATTAGGAACTGATTGTCCAAAATGTTAGAGAAAAAGGCTATGTTAGCATTTTGTATCAATTATATCTTTACCACCCTATAACCAGTATCTCATATCCCATACAATTTGTTGGTTGAGAGAAAGAGAGAGAGTGATGTTACTTGGGGTTTATTTGGAAGTAATTGAGGTGTAATATCTTGAAGTTCATTGTGCTTGTAGGGGACAGGCATTTCTAGTGTTGTGTACCTACTTTTCCTATAGAAGTTGTATACAATTTTTATCATTAGTCATCTGAATTATATTCATGTGCACACTGTGTAATGGTAAGAGCTTTCAGACTCATTATGCTGGTCTTGTATTTGCTGGAACACTATTTTTTGGATGCCTTCCTTGAACATCAACTAACACTAGAATTGGAAGGGGAAAAAAATAATTACGGACTTCTTAGTGTAGGACACAGAATTGAAATAATACGAGTTCTGAAATATTCCAGGAGTGTTAGATTGCAAATACCATCCAAGACAGCCTTGGTTATTTACAGCTGGTGCAGACTCGACGATAAAGCTATATTGCCATTGATTTGGAATCACTGAGTGTCATGGAGAATTCTTGGCTGGTGACTGCTGCTCATAGTGTAGCATGATTTTGGCTTAGTTATAGTTAATGCAATTTTTATTTTGGCTTAGTCATTGTTACTGCGATTTTGTTAATCAATGTAATGTAATTTGTAACATTATTGTCTTCCGAATCTGTTCTTGGGAATCATGTTGTACCGTGGAAATTTTGGCCCGTGGACTGACTAGTGTTATTTGCTGGAGGCTTGAAGTTGAAGGCCAGTTATGTGTATGGATTTACCTCTTTAGAAAGTGGCTATCAAAATTTATTTTCGAGAAAAAAAAACATGAATCCCCCATTTTCGTCCCCAAACTTATTCTTTGCCTTCATTTTGTTTATCTTCTTGGCCTGCATAAGACTTTCTAGTTTCTTCTGATCCTGTGTATGATTTAGACTTTGTGATATGATGCAGCGAGCCTTTTTGTCTATAAATCGGTTGTCAATTTATAGACCCAACCAAAAATACCCGATTTATACAAACACTAGAAGTCTTAATTAATAGAGAAATCGAAGCAAGAAACTTTTCTTTACAATCAAAACCACTATGGTTTTTTAGAAGTTTCCCACCCAAGCAGCCTCTATGATTTTGGCCTAGTTAACAAAGAAAATGTTTACTTGGAGAAAACTAGCATCCCTAAGCACGCACTATAAAACCTAGGTGTCAGTCAATGCAACACACATTTCAAATCGGAAACTACTTACAAATATACCATGTCGGTATTAGTATATACATGACAATACAAAATAACACAGCAGCTGCATTGCTAAACTAGAAGGGTTATCAAGCACTACAACTTTCTTTCATTTTTTTCCTTTTGTTTTCTTGTTTGGTACTAATTATGGTTAGAGACAGTTTATACATCAAAGACCGGCATCCGCTCCTCAATTGGAACCCGGCATATTGGGCATTTCTTGCACTTTTCTGCACATGACCTGTTAACAAATATGAAAAATTATTAATGAAGATGCACTTGAAGTAATGGCTTCTAAAGAAACATGATACTTGAAAATCAATAGATTAAAGGGACTACTTGCAAAGAGTGCGGTGGCGGCAAGGGATGATCACCATGCATATCTCTCCTTCATAACATATTCTGCATAATACCTTCTCCTGATAATACCATATAAAAAAACTTATTAGATGCTACAAGACCATGCACGCATAATAAGTCAACTGATTTGTGGTGCAATTAGTAGACGTACATTTTGAAGCCTTTCAAACTCTTGCTTGGTACATTTTGTAATTTCAGTTTGTTCTCCTAAAGCTGCTTGTAGTCTCCAAACCTAAGAACATGATATCATTATTATATACTCTTTTTTTATATACTTAATAATTGCCTTTTCATCACCTAAAAGGTAAGAAGAAAAAAATATTGACAGATTACCTCTTCAGCAAGATCCTTCTTCGGCATTTTCTTCACAATCTCAGGAGGATAGCCACAGAAAGTGTTATATCTTTTTTTATTGAAATAAAAAAACATCATTAATTCAGAATATAATTAGAATAATACAAAAAATTAAAGCGATTCATAAATTGCATGCATACCCAACGGACTCGGCTTGAAATATGCGGGCTTGCTCCTCCTTGCTTCCTTCATCAATTGACCACCAGCCTAGCAACCTGAGGTTTCCAGAGAACAGTAGAACATAAATAACTGAACAAAGCACTAAACACTGCTTAGCATTTTTTTATGAAAAGAAACAACAAAATGCAATGATGATATGCAAATTAGAAGTGAAATGAAAACACGCTAAAACCAGCCCTCAATACAAGGAAAAGATGAACAAACAGAACATGACAGCTTAACCCTTTTCCCACCAAATCTTCATTTTGGAAATTAACTACTCTAGACATCTACCAAATCTGAAACAGAAAAGCATATGACAAATTACTTGTATTTGCCAACAAATAAAAGAAAAACAGCAACAATATGTAATACCTATCTAGACTTCAGATTAGATAAAACAAAACTCTTCTAATTGAATCCTAGTTTCTTTCCCTTCCACTCTTTGTATTATTGACCATAAATATAACTAGCATGTTCTAGTGAAAACAAATTAATATAACAACGAAAGAAACACAAGTCCATTTAAGCAGGTTATTCATCAAATGATCAAAATTAGTTGGTACTTCCTGAAAAGAGGATACAAAAAAGACAAAATGTCGATAATCACACAACAACAACAACAAAGCCTTAGTCTCAACATAATAATAATAATAATAATAATTATTATTATTATTATTACTATTATTATTAGAGAAAAGTCTGTTTTACTGAACTATTCGATTTGGTTCAATCAAACCCTTGAACTTTGTTTTGGTTCAATCAAGCCCCTGAACTATTGGTTTTGGTCCAAACTACTCCTTGAACTTTTTATTTGTTCAAATTGCCCCATAAACTATCGAATTTGGTTCATATTGACTCCTAAATTATTGGTTCTATTTCTATATGCTCCATTTTGTTAGAAATATTAAGGAGAAAAATGAACCAAACAGATGTTTCTTCTTAATATTGAAACAGAACCAATAATTTAGGGGGCAATATGAACCAAAAACAGAAAATGTACGTTAGCATGTTTCTCCTTATTATTGGTTCTGTTTTTGGCCCCTGACTTTTACAGTTTTTGGCCAAAAACAGAAATATTAATAACGTACTAACATGTTTCTCCTTAATGTTGAAACAGAACCAATAATTCAGGGGCCAAAAACAAACTTTTCTCTTATTATTATTGAATCCGGCTAACATGCTAACGTTAGCAAAACTGAAAACGTACTAACGGATGCTTATTTCGAATTTCAAATTGAAAACCGCCAATCCAAACTGTTGAAATTGTTGTCCATACTAAAACTACGTAGAAATCAAATTTTACATTTTTCGAAATTTTACTATTTTATCGGAGGCATTGAAAATGCATTAATCTAACAACTCATAAAAACCTCCAATTTCAACACATTCTTCGACGCCTCTGATAAAATAGTGAAAAAATTCGAAAAATGTAAAATTTGGTTCCTACTTAGGTTTTAGTATGGACAACAATTTCAACGGTTCGGATCAGCTGTTTCCGGTTTGAAATTCGAAATAACCATCTGTTAGCACGTTTTCAGTTTTGCTAACGTTAGTATGTTAGCCGAATTCTATTATTATTATTATTTAGCAGCTTTTTTTATATACCTCGAACCATGATGAAGGAATGCAAGAAAATCTCGTGCTTGACATGAGAAAGCCATATAGCTTGCACTGACAGGCTCACTCCTTAGTAGAAGAACAAGTTTCTCGATCAATCTAGCACTAGCAGATAACACACCAGCTCCTTGCAACAGAAACAATGGCAAGAAAAGGACAAGCACTGGTATATGTCTAGCACTAGAAGGTGTGCCCTAATATAGACAATGGAAACAAATAAATCAATAAATAAATATTTGATCAAATTTATATACTGGACACTTAGCTATTATTACACTAAAAGTTGCCTGTTATTACCCAAAAGATTTGTAGCGGGGGTTGGTCATCACTGATGTTCAAGTTAATGTAGGTTCCACTGAAAAAATTATATCTTATATAAAGGACCATGTTCCAAATACCAATTATCATGCTAGTAGCCTAGTACTGTTGCTGGGCATGCATTTTCCAGTCTTAAAGGTACAATGTATGTTTGGTTTATTGATTACATTGGCCAAGAAGTGCTACAGCTCCAGGTCAGCCATGCAATGCCAAGACATAACTCATGGAGTCGGCCAAACTGTCCCAACACAAAATAAAGAAAAAAAAAACACAAACTGAAGAGAGACCCAAATATTGGTCAATTACCAACTACCAGATCTATCATATATTGTAACCCTAGTCATCCACTTATCTTCAAATCTAGAACCTAAATTCCAGAATCGAGCTATAAAAGCAAAATCACAACAAATCTTACCTCCAACTTCATGCAGAGCAAGATCTGGAATGAAACAAGAGGAATTTTCATGATGTGGCCACCAATGTCTTGGAGCCCACAAAGAATGTTGGGATCCTGCTCCTCAATAGAAGGAAGCACAGAACCACTTTCCCAGTCCCTGTATCGAATTACACTAGAAGAAGAGCATGGGTCTCCTGAACTTGGCCCCATCTTGTGAATCATCGGGTTTGACCACTTAGTGCATACCAGAAAGGCAAAGCACTCAGAAATTCTGTATATATTGTATTAAGCAGGATAGATGTTACACAGCTCACAAATTATGTTTATTTAAGGGGTCCTTTTTTGTAAGTTTAACTTTACCCAAAATTGATGAATAGGTCCCACCAGCCTAGAGCGCCAACATCACCTGAAAGGTGTAGAACTTGTCGTTAGTACATTGAGATAAGATTGCAGCCACAGATTTGTACATTTGCCAGGTTATACTAGCACATTTACATCATATAAATCCATTGTTTTTTATGGCTTCCTAAACCAACTACATGTGCCAGTTTATACTAGAACATTTACATCATATAAATCCACTGTTTTTTCCTGGCTGCCTCAGCCCACTACATCATCAGTAAACAAAGGAGTGACTATGCTTGACTGATATATGCCCACTTCTACCCAAGGAATAATAAACGGTTTCAAACAATCACAAGGTCGAATGCTCAGGATAAAACAATATAATAAATGACAAAATGAATTAACAAATAAAGCTAATTATTCTGATATACCGCATAGCTTGAGAAGAGTAAAGGTCGTTGCAGCAATTAGGAATACCATAGATATTGCAACCCAGAAGTGCTAGACAAACAAACAGATCAAACCTTTAGAAACTGAAAAAAGAATTAATCACAAGTTCATAATAGTGTTCTCTGCAAAAACTGCACTGTTATTGTGCAGTTTTTTATGATAACACCTAACATTTTTTTTTTTCAATTTTGCAATTAGCGGCACCCAATTTCTGGAAATGTTCTGAAATAGCACCAGTGTCAGATTATTGTGTAGACACTAGATAAAGGTACAGTCCACCAAGAGTTTGAGAAGATAATTGTTTGATTCTAAGTTTGAATAAAAGTTATGAAGAGATTTAGTAATAATGAGAAGGTCAAAAGGCAATAGTCATTTTCTATCAATTCAACTTCTGTCGTCATGGTTGGGTGTAGGTTGCGAACTTGAGAAATTTGATGGATACATGCAGCCAGAACAATTTCAATAGAATTGTGAAAATAAAGTTTAAACTTACTGGTAAAGTCTCCCAAATAGCTTCATCACTCATTGTCTCTTCATCTCCTGGCATCAGAGCTCTACACATTCTGAATGAAATAAAAATTCAATAATTTCAGAGCTTGATTAGCAAACTCAAGAAATTAGAACAATGCAAAATCTCCTGGCATCAGAGCTCTACACATTCTGAATGAAATAAAAATTCAATAATTTCAGAGCTTGATTAGCAAACTCAAGAAATTAGAACAATGCAAAATCTTTGGGGAATTTTACAAAGCTTTCTTAAAACTTTTATCGGTATTTATAAAACAATGATAAATTTAGGGAAGTAGCTAAATTTTAGGTCATCACTGTATCAAATTATATACAAAATCTGAGATAATCATAAAAAGGCTTCAAAATCAGGATAATAATACCTGAAATTATCAATAAGGATAATTATTTCAAAGGCGAGTAGAGGTAGAAAAACAATCTTCAAGTTAACTGCTGGAAAATGATTAAAAATAGTTTCTTCAGAATTATGACAATAGCAAGTATGCACTGTGAACAACAATGCACATCACAAAAATGCATAATAGGGTTAGGAGGTCAACCACTAATTGTCTGAAGATAGATACAGAGAAGAAGCTCGAAGGAAATTAGAAGAGGAACAGCAACAATAGCATGGCATGGAGCCCACTAAGCAATACAAAAATAATTAGCACAACTAAGCTTGTATAAAGAGGAAAATGAAGTAAACATATTTAAGTTACAATGATAGAGAAATACATGACGACCATGGGGCAAAGCTGGAGCTGGCAAGGAAAACCTGCCTCTAGCAACCACCGAATGGAATAACCACAATGGTGCAAAAATTACCCTGAAATTCATCCACAGATTTCAATTTCAATCTTAATTACTTCGTTGTTTTAACAAAAAGCTAGCTATAATTACGATTGTTAAAACAAATATGAAAGAACAAAGAAGAAATGAACATAGATACTTTAAGGTTTCAGCTCATAACCTTATATTGTGTGATTTATAGTTTATTTAGAGACAGCTTCCAACTGATCTTTCCATGTAAGCACAGAAAGTAAATTTATAAAAATAAGGATAATAACCTACAAACTAACACATTCAAGAAAAGATTGCCTTCTCAAATATTTGACAATGCCTCTTTGATTGGCATATATTGTACCTATCATCTAAAATCTCAGTAAAAAAAAACAAAAGCTTATAATTTCAACATATGATGGTCCCCTTATTCTGAGGATAAATAGGAAAGTTGCACTAAACTTTTTTCCCAAAATAGCTCAAAATCAACAAGATAATGCGAAATTCTTGTATCATATTACTTTCACGAACTATGAACCAACATACTATCCCAATTAGCAAATTACGGAACCTAAATTTTCATCAACAATTCCCCCAACTCTCCAGCTGTATAAGAAAATGTTAGTCTGACAAAAACCACTGACACAAAATTACCAGCTAGTTCTCCCACTAATCCAACTCACAAAATAAGCTCTTACTCAAAAATCCAAGTAAACCCCCCTACAGAAAGTCGAATAAATCCTTGACACTGCGCACATACTACATTGACAACCATGCGATATGACTACAAAGCAATTAAAAGTCAAATCCATCAATAAATCAACTTAATTCTAATTTCTAAACTACAAAGAAAATCCAGCTTACTTCAGCAATTACATAAAGGAGAGAAAAAGAAATAGATGTCAAAAGAAAAGAAATTATAGAGAGAGAAAACCAACATACCACCACGATAGAGAGATTCTTCGATCGATTTTGAGAGCGAGAATAACAGTAAAGCAAAAGAGGAGCAAGTGCGCCAACGCGCCTTGCGCCGATTTCCCGACGGTGATCCACGTCATCGGCCGACGCCTCTGAAGCATGGTCCCCAGACTATTCTCGATACTCGATCCCCTCTACTACGACGATAATAAGTTGTACTTATTCCTATTCCAGCTCTAATTTCTACTGGAGTTATCTATCCTTTCTCTCTTTTCCGCTTACCTAGCCACGGGTTCTAACTTCTAACAGTGAAGAAGTTTTGGATTTTGGGAAAGAACTGGAATTCTAACTAAATAGTATAATAATAATAATACTCGAGTCTTAATAAATACTGTATTCATCTCTATATTAGTATAGTCTATGTCTATCCCTTGTTTATCCCTGGTTTTGAAGAGTGATTTTATTCTCCCTCTGACAAAATCTTCTCTCTGTATCTAGACATCTAGCTAGGTCTCTTTGGATTGATAATTTGATATAATGTGCACGGAGTTTGTGCGGGCACGCTAGTCGGCGATGTACCCGTATTCTCTGCGCAAGTTTGAACCGTCAATTATATGATTATATGATTGATAAGATTCATGGATTTTTTTTGTATTATTAGTTAGAACCATTAATTTTTAATCAGATGACACAGATTAAATCTCATGTTATAAATTATTTCGTTCCAGTCGGCCACTGAAAGGAGAAATCTTGGATTTCTTATTCTTATACTTATTTTTACTACTAATAAAAAAATTGAATTCTTGACTTCAAATTTCTATGTTCTCTTGAACTCGTTATTGATCGTTGAATTATAATCTTTTGTTAATCTGACCGTTCTACTGACACTTTCAGGCCCTGTGCACTTTCAGTAGTGAAAGCGGAGAATTGTTATCGCCCCTCTCCCCTTCCTCTCTTCTCTCGCCAACCTTCCGTCTCTGAAAATTTCGAAGAGGAAAAGCCTCCAGCTTCGCTTCAACGCCTCCTCCTCCACCTCCTTGCATCATCTTAAAGCGTCCTACACCGTCTCCTCTTTCCTCTTTCTTTTCTAGCTTTCCGTTAGAGTCATCAGCCATTCTCGGATCCAACTAAGCCTCAGCCTACTCTGGCACCTCCATGCATCCCCTTAAAGCATCCTTCACCGCCTCCTCTTTCCTCCCCCACTTTTCGTCAGAATCATCAGTCAGGCCTGTAGAGTTTAGGTATTGTTTATATTCTCCGTTTTTTAAAGTTTAAACCTCAAAACCTTTCTTTCTCCACATTAGAAAAGCCCTAAACCTTCTTCTAATTTTTATTTTTGGTTTTATCAAATTACCAAATTCTTTGAGATGGAGAATTCTCTTAGGGTCGTTTGGCAAATCAAAGAATAGCGTCAGAATAGTGGAATTAGAATAGTAAAAATAGAATAGTGTGATTTTGGAAGAGTGGTAGAAGAGTAGTATTCTTGACTATTCTGAAGAGAAAAATTGTCGTTTGGCAAGTGTCAATTGGAATAGTAAAGATATTAATAATTATGATATAATATAGTAATGATAACAATAATAAACTAAATAATATAATAAATTAACAATAATAAGCATTATTTATCAGAATGAATAAAAATAATAAAATTGACTATAATAATAATAATAAAATAATAATAGTAATAATAAAATAATAATAATAATAATGATGAAATATTATAATCCTAATAATAATAATAAATAACAAATAATGATAAATAATAATAATAATAAAAATCATAAATAATAATAATAAAGATGAAATATTATAATACTAATAAAATAATAATAAATAATAAATAATAATAATAAATAATAAAAATAAATAATAATAATAAAGATGAAATATTATAATACTAATAAATAATAATAATAATACTAATAATAAATAATAATAATAAATAATAATAATAACAAAAATAAATAATAATAATAATATAATTATTATCATAAATAATAATAAAATAATAATAATGATGAAATATTATAATACTAATAATAAATAATAATAATACTAATAATAAATAATAATAAATAATAATAATAATAATAAAAATAAATAATAATATAATACTTATTATCGTAAATAATAATAAAATAATAATGATGATGAAATATTATAATACTAATAATAAATAATAATAAAAATAATAATAAATAACAATAATAATAAATAATAGTAAATAATAATGAAAAAATAATAATAATGATGAAATATTATAATACTAATAATAAATAATAATAACAATAGTAATAAATAATAATAAATAATAATGAATAAAATAATAATAATAATAATAAATAAGAAGAATAATAAAATATATAATTATAATTATCATAAATAATAATAAAATAATAATAATGATGAAATATTATAATACTAATAATAAATAATAATACTGATAATAAATAATAATAAATAAGAATAATAATAATAATAATAATATAATAATTATTATTATCATAAATAATAATAAAATAATAATAATGATGAAATATTATAATACTAATAATAAATAATAATAAAAATAATAATAAATAACAATAATAATAAAATATATAATAATAATATAATAATTATTATCATAAATAATAATAAAATAATAATAATGATGAAATATTATAATACTAATAATAAATAATAATAATAATATTATTATTATTATTAATAATAATAATAGTAATGATGAAATATTAAAATATAATAAATTTGATTAGTTAGTCGTACAGAACAATGTATTCCGCTATTCCATCTATATGGTGGTATACCGGAATAGCCTATTTTACCACTATTCTATGATTTCGAAAACCCGTTTGGCACTCTTCAATTCCGGAATAGAGCTCTATTCCGGAATAGTGGAGGTGCCAAACACACCCTTAGATTAGGAGGCCAATTCAAGAGCATCATAATTCATGCCTGATACGGCCTATCTGGGAGATAGTCCGTAGGTGGTTTTAGGTTGATGTAGGTGGAGGACAGTTAAACAACGAGTTTAACTGTCCGTCTTTATAGGGTGGTGTCTCTTGTGTAGTTTGTGGTGCTTGTAACTTGATGTCCCTCCGTGGTGTGAGGATTTGTATATATACTATGTACTGTTAGTTTACTGTGGGTACCGATCGTGGGTAGTTATTAGGACGTGACATAGTGGAGATCTATTACCACCGTCATCGCGAGGGATGGTATAGTCCGGGAGCTATTTCGGGTTTAAGCAACTATTCCGGGACAAGCTATCTTCGCTAAGGTGGTCTATTTCGGGAGGCACTTTTTATATTCATAAGATGATTTGGTTCTAATTATAGGCTTTTCTGGGCCTCCGGGTAATTCGGGTTTCCTGTGGGCTTTGGTAATAGGGCTATTAGCAAAATAGCCTATCAATGCCAAAGAGAAGTTTCTGAATTAATGCATGAAGAAATGAACTGTAATCCCATATCAGTTACAAATGCGGTATTTTCTTCGTCTGGCGAATACATTCTTCACTGGTTGTATCTGGAGAAGGCATCCATAAAGCTTAACACGACATGTTCCGCTGTTGAGTTGACCAACTGGTCGATTCTAGGTAGGGGAAATGGTCCATTGGGCATGCTTTGTTAAGGTCGGTAAAGTCGATGCACATACGCGAGTCGCCATTCGTTTTCTTGACAAGTACCGGATTAGCTAGCCAGTTTGGACAAGTCACTTTGCGGATAAATCCTGCTTTAAGAAGTTTATCAACTTTTGTACGAACTGCATTTTGCCTTTCTATGTCTATGTTCCTCTTCTTCTGCCTGACGGGTTTGTAGTCCCGTATGATATGTAGGTGGTGTTCCGAGATCTCCCTATTAATTCTCGGCATGTCCTCGGCGGACCAAGCAAAGGAAGTTATATTTTCCTTGAGGAATTGTATAAGGTTGTCGCGTAACGTTTCGGGAAGCGCCTTACCAACTTTCAGATATTTCTCCTCTGCAACCTCAACGTCTTCGACTTCCTCGATTGTCGTTGACGTGCCCTCGTCAGGTTTTGTGTCGATTATGCTTGAGGAATCCAAGCTCGTCATGGGTTCTTGTTTAGGCTGCGTAGGTGGTGAGCCGATTTGATGAACTCGTCCTTTTATTGCAGCTTGGTAGCAATCACGGGCTTCGTTTTGGGCACCCCGTTCTATGCCTATCCCTGAAGGCGTTGGGAACTTAACGACCAAATGTGAAGTTGAAACTGAAAGTATTAAGTGACATATACAAATATGTCAGTAAGACACTAGGACCTATATAAGTAGTAGGATTCCACTAGAGCACTGAATCTTCTTTTATCAGGACAAACCACTAAATCTAAACTATACTGCAACTAATTCAATTCATGACATATACAAATATATTGCAATTAGAAGTCAACATCCACAAATCTACTAGTACTAAATACATATGATCAGAAGCAGTAGAGATCATCATATCCTACTGATTTATATGGAAAGGAGCTCTGTGCTCTCTGTTCTGTGTTCATCTACTATTCCCCTGTTATCCTCATTTTCGCTGAATACAACCAACTCTTATACATTGCTTCTATGTGAAATAGAAATACCGGGTTTGATTTTCGAAAAGTAGAAAGTTTATTAGACACCTGGAAGAGTTGCTAGGAGAATGAGGCAGCGCAAGCTCCTTGCGCCTGATGGATGAGTGACCATCAGTAACCACCGCCACCCCTTCCTTAAGACTAAACCCTATGTCCCATACCCCTCCCCTATCACTCACACAACCCACCTAGTCTATAAAAATGCTACACCCTACCTATCCCACTTCGTAACCCCACTTTTCCAAACACACATGCATCTCTCTACCATCAGCCGCCACTATAACAAAACCCCAAGACAACAACATTCCCAGATGTCCCTTTCCAATATCATTCGAAACCCAGCCAAAACCTCTAAGCCACCTCCTGCTCTAGCTTGAAACCTCCAACACCTTCACTCCCCCTCCTACGCTCAGGTCACCGCCATGCCTCGCTCTCTCTGCGGCACGTCAGCTCCAGCCAGCAAGCATCTTGAAGCTCCCCGCCAACACAAACGACCAAGACTAGCAGAGGAATATCAACCCCTAGCCCCCGTAGAACTTCGTACTCTGCTAAGTTGGCTACCCTTTCCTCCAAGCAAGACTCATCCGGCATAGGCCGGGGGCATGCTCCAAGGCGCATATGGTATGCCGCCGCTGCAGAAGACAGGGACACCCCGCCAAAGAGTGCCCTGGCCGCTCCCATGTAACCCATCCAGCTGAACTCACTGCTAGAGGAAGCACACAAATGTCGTATAACCGTCCACACTCGGTATGTGTGCACATTCACGAAACCCCCAACTTGACATCCAACAGCTTAAGCAAGCCATAATTGTTGACGCTCGGTTCTTGCGCCAACACGACCTATGCCGTGTTCAATCTGACTTCGGGAAATAGTTCTTACCCTATGATGACCTCCAAATTACACAAATAGAGAACCACAAATACCTCATAATTCTTCCACGGAAAATTAGCCGAGAAAAAATTATGACGGAATTACACCCAAACCTCGGTAGGAAAGGGTATTTGTGGTACCCGTGGTCTCCCCTCTGTTCCGGATCACCGAAATCACTGAAATACAAGGTTTGGATACGATTACATAGGGTGCCGCCATATTCATGGTCCCTCGAACACCTCACGTACGTAACGTCGAGCTTCAGACTGATAATAGATCATGTGAACCTTCAAGCAAACTCTTCCATACAGTACCTCGACATCCAAATTGCGTGTCCCGACCTTGGCCTTATTCCTAGTGACATCTTCACGGTCATCATTAGAATACGCTCACGAATCTCGGTGGAAATTCGAAGTTGGATTAAAGAGCCATTCGCTTTTCATATCTCGGCAGACACGAAACCGGATGAATCAGTGTATCGCAAGATGGCACAACGCCATTTCCCCGATGAGGTTGAGGATGATACCCGAAAAAACTCATTTACACGGCAGGGTGACTTGGGGACCAATCCCTTAGACCTGCTCCTGGCGGACTCCTTCGACTGGCCGTGTAGTAGATCATTCATGAGAGAGTTATTGGAGAAATCCCTAGTAGAATCGGTGCAAGCATTCTGCACCAGACTTGCGACAGAAATTGCAAAGCGGAAGGCGATTGGAACAGGCGGGAAACAGGCACTGGAGAGGTCTGGTCCAAGAAACACTGGAGAGGCAGCCGCAAAATTTTAAATGGACGGGCACAACACCCGAGACAGATCAGGAAAATCAGTACTACCCTCTGCCCTATCTGCAATAACAGTCCAAAAAACAGGCTGGGTTCCAAAGACTGCAAAAGGAATAGAAGATAGACAAAATGACAAAACAGAACAGTTAAGAGGCCGTAGGCCAGGAAATGAACCAGCTGATGAAACGGGAAAAAAATTCAAATCTAACTTGCAACCCAAATTAATGGCCTCAGCCATAAAAGCCTACAAACTGCCAGTAGCCCGCTCCCTCTTAATGGACTCATATCTCCCTGACCCAACCCAATTAAGTCCCCCTAAACAACAGCCAGCCCCAACCCAAAGCCCAAACTACACTACACCGACTTAAAGCCCAACTGCACTACACACCTAAAAAACAGTCAGCCCCAACCTCCCAACCCGCGAAAACCAACCCAGCCCAGGACACTCCCATCCTTTCCAACCCAACCCCCTCACAGACAACCAAGTCCCAACCCAAATCGCACCGACCCAACCCTTATCACCACACCCGACGCAACCACCATCTCACACCCCTGAACCCCGCCCCTCCCCTGCACCAAGTCCATTAAGAGACACCCAACCAGTGGCCATGGACTCAGACTCGACCCAGCCGAGTCGGCAACCCTCCCCACCCAATCCCCAGCCAGCCAAGCTTTCTCCAACCATTTTCACTGTGGCAACTGACTTGATCCAAGAGAACCATCGGGAGAGTCGCGCTCTAGCGCAGCAAAGATCATACCGACATACCTTGTTATCGCCAAAAAGGAAGAGTATACGAATAGTTAAGCCGAAACACTACGCGGACATGGTTCTAACTCCAGCCAAAGGGAAGCAAACATGGAGGAAGGTGATGAAGTTGGAGGTGCACAAGGACCACATCGCTGACATCATGCGATGCCTGGATGCTGAGGCGTTATACAAGAAGTCGTTGGAGGATGAGGAGATCCAGCAACTGGCCAACTTTGTTCAACTAGTGAATTTTGCGAAAGCACAAGGCTGCGTGGAACGAGACAGCAATGTGCAGGACACAAAGACGACAGATTTGACCATGGACAATGAGGAAGAAATGGTTGATTATGGCAGTGCTGGAGAGGGTCCCATGGAGGAAGACCCTTAGACTAGTAGCCCACCGCATAGCTGCTACAAATCGGGCGAAATCATAGATTAGGATACGCTTCTAGAGCACACCACTTTTCGCATAGGATAGTTTTTTTTGTTACTTTTGCAATCTGTACTCTCTTGGAATGTAAGAGGTCTTGGAGACCCAACAAAATGTGCGGTGGTTAAAAATATTTTGAGAAATCAACACTGTCAAATACTATGCCTACAGGAAACAAAATGAAATGACGTGAATTACTTTCGTGTCCGCCAAGCATGCCCACCATAATTGCAGAACTTTCACTTCAAACCAGCATCAAACACGAAAGGGGGCATACTTACTGCATGGACAAATTATCTGGAATCATACAACTCATATGTCCACGAATTCTCTTGCACGGTACTCTTACGCACGCTTGCAGAAAATTTTATGATTACCAATGTGTATGGCCCCACGGAGGACTCTTTAAAATTACAGTTAATTGATGAAAGGACAATAAGAGCTCTTAATGATCTACCTTGGATTCTAGTAGGAGACTTCAATATGTTTAGAAGTCCAGAGGACACAACATGAAGCTCTTTCAATAATTGCACTAAAATTCAACCACTGCATCCATGAGCTAGCATTGACGGAAATAACGTCTCAAGAAATACCTTATACATATTCCAACCACAGATTGCACCCAACTCTGTCAAAACTGGATAGGATTTTCATATCCAAACACTGGCACATTGCTAATAACGCTCTATCTAAATATATGCTTACACAAATCGCCTCCGATGTCTCGGACCATGCACCGCTCAAACTAATCAACTCACGCTTATCAAAAACTAAAACCAGGGCATTCAAATTTGAAAGGTTCTGGTGTAACTTCCCGGAAACTCATGACTTAGTTCGAGAGGCATGGAACATCCCCAACCCCTCAAACATCACAGCAATAGACTTCTTACGAAGACTAAATGCAACAAGAAATGCTTTCAAAAAATGGGCTAAGGACAAATTTGCGCAGTCAGAATCTCTCCTCACTAGAACAAGAGATATAATCCAAACACTGGACAAAACATAACAACGAAGGAATCTCACGAGCCTGGAATTTCAATTCCGCCTCAAACTCAAACGACACGCATACATATTATCATTAGCAGAGGAGCACAAATGGCAGCAAAGCTGCTCGGTGCGATGGCTCAAACTGGGGGACAATAACACAAAAATACTTTCACATTATTGCTACAAAATGATACACCAATAACCGTATTCACACACTCCAAATAGAAGGGGTTTCAGTATCAGATCCTAAAACAGTAGCGCTCGCATTCTCAAAGCACTACAAGGACATCTTAGGACAAAAAGAAGGTGTATCAAACTCGGACAATGTCAGGATAACCCCGGGATTTGTAGAAGACTTGGACAGCCTCCAGGATGAATTTACCGAGGAAGAAGTAAAAAAAGGTGGTACACAAACTGGCAAAAGGAAAATCGCAGGTCCAGAAGGATTCCCGACAAAATTCTATCAACAATACTGGCCAATAATAGAAAACACAATATGTGCGATGGTCACTTCTTTCCACAGAAATGAACTGGACCTATGGAAATTAAATCTAGCATGCATAACAGTAATCCCTAAAAACACTCATGCCCAAACTATGGATGACTATCGGCCAATCAGTGTAATCACCACAATAATTAAAATTATATCCAAATTACTGGCATATAGACTACAAACAAAACTCAATAAAATCATATCGAAAAACCAAACGGCTTTCATCAGAGGGAGAAGCTTGATGGAAACTTTCTTGGTGTCTAGGGAATCACTCATACTACGAAAACAAACTTAATATACCAACTGTGCTATACAAAGTTGACTTCAAAAAGCCTTTGACACGGTCTCTTGGGATTTCATCCTCTATCTTCTCAGAACAAAAGGATTTCCTTTAAAATGGCTACAATGGATTAATAATCTACTCATATCGTCGTTGTCCTTTGTGAGGGTGAACAGAATGTATGGCCCCAATTTTTACCACTAGAGAGGTCTCCGTCAGGGAGATCCCCTCTCCCCACTGCTATTTATCCTAGCAGCAGACTACTTACAATCGCTACTTACTAATGACCCACTCAACCATGGAGCCATAATGTCACTCCCAAGGACTAGGTATCAATTTGCGGATGACACAATACTAATATTCGACGCCCACTCGGAAAAATTATGGAATCTCATGGAAATCCTACGCGAATATGCTTCTTTAACGGCCTCTCAATTAATCCGACAAAGAGCATATTCATACCCATCAATATTCCCCAACACCTAATCCACTCAATACAGGATATCCTACAATGCACAAGTGGAAGTTTTCCGATCACATACCTAGGACTACCACTTACCACCTCCAAACCTTCAAAGGACTCGTTCTTGCCAATACTAAACACTATACAAGGCATACTATCTAAATGACAAGGAAGCATTTTATCCAAAGGGGGAAGACTAACACTGATCAATTCAGTCATCAATGCGCTACCATTACACTACATGCAAGTCTTCTTACTACCAGCTTGGATACTTAAACACATAGAACGCACGGAAATGTGTTTCTTCTGGAAAGAAGAAGACATCCGGATTCAAGGAACATGCCCTATTGCATGGCAAGCTGTCTGTCTTCCTAAGAAGCATGGAGGACTCGGGGTGCTCGATCTTAAATGCTTCAACAACTCCTTACTAATGAAGTGGTTGTGGACAATCTACCATCGGACTAACTCCCCCCTCTAGAATCTTACACAATAATTACAACTTGCTACATTCTCATGCATCGGTAGACCACATGCAAATGCAAAAGTACCCTTCCTTCTTCCTCAGGGATATATTCAAAATGCTTCAAGCTTTTCAAACATCGACGGACATACAAGAAGACGAGACATACAAATGGAAATGGTGCCCCAATGAACAATACACCTCAAAATCGGCCTACGCCTTTCTCATCAACCCTGAAATACTGGCCCATCAGCACAAAGCCCAATGGGCCATTAAAGCTCCACTCAAAACAAAAATCTTCCTATGGCTAATCTTCAAAGAAAGACTACCTACCAGAGATTCTCTACGTAAGAGGGGGATGACGCTTCCAACCTACAACTGCATACTATGCCGTACGCAAGCACCGAAAACACAATCACACCCATTCCTTACATGCCCAACGTCAAAACAAATTTGGAACGTAGTAATGCCGAACATCAGGCCTCAACCATCAGACGGCATTCAAGGCTAGCCAATAGAGCCACCACAAGTGACCGCACTACATGGGACTCCACAATGCTAGCTATACTATGATGCATATGGAAAGAAAAAAATCGACAAATCTTCACTTCGAAATCAAGACCAATACTCCTCATATCCATGGAAATATTTCATGAATCAAACAACTGGACTAGTATATTAGAAGGAAACTATTCATGTAATGGAGTAGGATAGCAATAATAATCTATCCCACGGAGATGTAAATAAATAATGTAACATTTTTCTTCTTTTAATGAAATTTTACGTAGGCAATTGCCTACTTCAAAAAAAGAAAAAAGAAATAGAAATACCAGAGAGACCCTTTGGTTTTTCCCTATTCAACTGCTTATCTAAAAAAATATTTTTATATAAATGATAAGGTTATAAAATATTGACAACTGACAAGGTCACAGAGATATAAAGAAGGATGTTTACATTTATTAAGTTTGCCCATTGACCACACCTCAATTTTATTGATGTCACCTGGACCACATCCTCATCCTCAAAAAAAGAAAAAAAGAAACACAGGTAAATAACAACTAATGTTACTGTTATCAAAGCCTACAAAAATGTTTGTTCCTAGTCTGAATAAATAATAAGTAGGCTGATAAATCGCAACAAGTTCGTACAAAATAAAGCTAACTGTCACCGAAGTCATTAGCCTTCTTCTGATTTTTACTTAATCTCCGGACAGAGGAAAAAACAACGCAATATCTTTACAGTAATTAAGAGAAAATTTCAACAACATCCCGAGGAAGAATTTAGTGTCGGCTTCGTATATTTCGAAACGAATGGCTTTTGATCCGTGATTGCAACCAGAGAGAAGACGAAGCAATTGTTCGGGGTACAAAAATTAAGGATAGATAAATGATTAACTCAGCACTTGGGGCACTATTTTATTTTACAGTTGAATTTATAAAATTATGATTTTATTTTAATCAACCCTCTTTAATTTGAAAATAAAATAACAATTTCTGACAAATTTGGCAATATTTGACTTTTCTATATATTCCGATAAAAAAAACATTAAACTTTTGAAATTATATATTGCCCAGTACAATAAACAATAGCAAAAGGATCGAAAATTATATTTTGTTTCAAATAAATTTTTTATATGTATATTAGAATGAACAAGACCGATCATTAGCAGGGCTACAGTCTACAGGGACTCGATTTTTCTACCGCGCAGTAACCGGATGGTTCAGATTTACTGTGCTGTCAGCTACGGACGGTCCAAATTTGATTTAGAAAGTCTGATATTATAAAATTTAGCTTGCACGAATCTTGATGCAAATTAAAAATTGAAATTTGCTGCGCAGCACGAACAATGACAATGCTGCGCGGTAGAAGATCTTGTTCCCAGTCTACAGATGTTAATTGAAAATTCGCGCGGAAGCTACACTGTAGTTTTATTCTGTACTCTGTAGTTACGTCCTTGTTCAAATATTTTAGTTGGAAATCGCTTTCGAATTGGCTTTCACGCAAAAGGAAGGAACATTTGGGAAATCTTGCTTGGACACGGCACTTCGAATTTCTTTTGTCTGATAGAACAAAAGAATTACATCTATTATTTTGATTTCAAAAATTTGACAATTGTAATTTTATTTTTTTGCGTTATCGTTCACATGTGTTATAAAGACACATGCGTTCAGGAACTGATGTTGCTCGAGTTGACAAAGCAAAAAAAGTTATAAAGTAATTTGAAATATGTGTTTTTTAACGTCTAAACGCAACGTCTGAACGTGCGTACAAATGTAACGTTCACAATGTTATCTGAACGCAACGTTCAGACACATCGTTCAAACGTGAATTTTGCATCGTGAATGCATGTGTCCAGAATTTTGCACATACTTAACCATTTTTTCGTTTGATTTTGCATCGTGAATGCATGCGTTTAGTCCAAACGTGAACGCAGAAAAATAGAATCATGATTTTCAAATTTTTGAAATAAAGGTCATACTCGTACATTAAGCACTTAGGGTCCGTTTGGCACTCCAAGGAATAACCTATTCTTTGGAATAGATTTGCTATTCCAAAAATTGAAAGTGCCAAACACGATTTAGTATGTTGGAATAGAGTTGGTTTTAGCTAATCCGCTATACCACCCATATGGTGGTATAGCCGGTATAGCAATTGTGCAATATAGACTTCGGTTTAGTATTAGTATATTTTAATAGCCGGTTTACTATTATTATTATTCATTAGTGTTATTAATATATTATTATAATATTTATTGTTATTATTATATTATTATTAATATATTATTATAATATTTATTGTTATAATTATATTATTATTATTATAATATTATTATATATTATTATTATAATAATATTATTATATATTATTATATTTTAATATTATTATATATTATTATAATATTATTATATATTATTATAATATTATTATATATTATTATAATATTATTATATATTATTATTATAATATTATTATAATAATATTATTACACTATAATAATATTATTATATTTTTATACTGATATTATTATAATATTATTATATTATTATAGTAATATTATATTTATTGTTATTATTATATTATTATATTTATCGTTATAATATTATTATATTTATTGTTATTATTATTTTATAAAAATATAATAATATTATTTTTATAATATAATTATTATATTATTTTATATTATTATATATTATTATAATATTATTATAATAATATTATTACACTATTATAATATTATTATATTTTTATAGTGATATTATTATAATATTATATTTAATATTATTATAATATTATTATTACAATAATATTATAATAATATAATTATATTATTACAATATTATTATATTATTATATTTATTGTTATTATTATATTATAATAATATAATAATATTATTATAATTAATAATTATAATATAATTATTATAATATAATTATATTATTATAATAATAATATTATATTATTAGTATTAATATCACCCTTCAACTATTCTATTCCAAATCACAAGTGCCAAACAACATTGAATTGTTTATTCTATTCCAAATCACAAGTGTCAAACAACATTGAATAGTCTATTCTACCACTCTTCCAAAATCACACTATTCTAGCTCTATTCTACTTTTTTAGCTATCCTAACTCTATTCCTTGAAATGCCAAACGGAGCCTTAGAGTGGTACTTTATGCTTCTTCGTTGTGGTTTAGTGAATGGTTACAACGCTTAAATGAAGTACTCGGAGAAGAAACTCTTCTGAAAGTAAGATATGATGCTTTGTGGAGTTTTCATGAAAGATTATCACTTATAAATTAAGTACTCTGATCAGAAACACTTCTCATAGTAGGATATGATAATTTGTGGTGTTTGCTTTAATTGTTACCACCCATAAAAAGTACTATAATCAGAATTACTCAAAAATTAAGTACTTTGACATGAAGCACTTAGATTGATACACTATGCTTCTTCGTTGTGTTTTAGTTAATGGTTACAACACATAAATGAAGTACTCGGAGAAGAAACTCTTCTGGTAGTAAGATATGATGTTTTGTGAAATTTTCTTGAAAGGTTACCACTCAGAAATGAAGTACTTTAATCAGAAATATTTCTCATAGTAGGATATGATGCTTTGTGGTGTTTTTCTTTAATGGTTAACACTCATAAATGAAGTACGCAAATAAGAAACACTTCTCGCAGTAGGATAAGATGCTTTGTGATGTTTCTTTAATGGTTACCACCCATAAATGAAGTACTCTGATCAAAATCACTCATAAATTAAGTACTCTGACATGAAGCACTTAGAGTGGTACTCTATGCTTCTTTGTTGTATTTTAGTGAATGATTACAGCACTTAAATGAAGTACTCGGAGAAGAAACTCTTCTCGCAGTAAGATATGATGCTTTGAGGAATTTTCTTAAAAGGTTACCACTCATAAATGAATTACTCTGATCAGAAACACTTCTCATAGTAGGATATCATGCTTTGTGGTGTTTTCTTTAATGGTTACCACTCATAAATAAAGTATTCAGATTAGAAACACTTCCCGCAGTAGGATAAGATGTTTTGTGATGTTTTATTTAATGGTTATCACCCATAAATGAAGTACTCTTATCAGATCATTCATAAATTAAGTACTCGGAAATGAAGCATTTAGATTGGTACTCTATGCTTCTTCGTTGTGTTTTAGTGATTGGTTACATCACCTAAATGAAGTTTTCTGACACGAAACTCTTTGCGTAGTAAGATATGATGTTTTGCGGAGTTTTCTTGAAAGGTTACCACTCATAAATGAAGTACTCTAATCAGAACACTTCGAATATGATGCTTTGAGGTGTTTTCTTTTATGGTTACCACCCATAAATGAAATACACCGATAAGAAATACTTCTCGTAGTAGGATAAGATGCTTTGTGGTACTTTCTTGGTTTTATACCGTTCATAAATGAAGCACTTAGAGTGGTACTGTATGCTTCTTCATGGTGTTTTATTGATTGTTTACAATATTTAAATGAAGTATTTGGAGAAGAAACTCTTCTCGTAATAATACATTATGCTTTGGGGATTTTTCTTGAAAGGTTACCACTCATAAATTAGGTACTCTAATCAGAAATACTTCTCATAGTAGAATATGATGCTTTGTGGTGTTTGCTTTAATGGTTATCATCCATAAATGAAGTACTCTGATCAGAATCACTCAAAAAATTAAATACTCGGACATGAAGCACATAGATTGGTACTCTATGCTTCTTCGTTGTGTTTTAGTTAATGGTTACAACACTTAAATTAAGTACTCAGAGAAGAAACTCTTCTCGTAATAATATATGATGCTTTGTGGAGTTTTTTTGAAAGGTTACCACCAATAAATGAATTACTCTAGTCAGAATCACTCATTAATCAAGTACTCGGAAATGAAGCACTTAGAGTGGTACTCTATGCTTCTTCGTGGTGTTTTATTGATTTTTTACAACACTTAAATAAAGTACTCGAAGAAGAAAACTTTTCTCGTAGTAAGATATGATGCTTTGTAGAGTTTTCTTGAAAAGTTACCACTCATAAATGAAGTACTCTAATCAGAAATACTTCTCATAGTGGTACTCTAAATAGAATCACTCATAAACTAAGTACTCGAAAATGAAGCACTTATAGTGGTACTCGATGCTTTTTCGTTGTGTTTTAATTAATGATTACAACACTTACATGTAGTACTCGGAGAAGAAACTCTAGTAAGATATGATGCTTTGTGGAGTTTTCTTAAAACGTTACCACTCATAAATGAAGTACTCTTATCAAAAACACTTCTCATAGTAGGATATGATGCTTTGTGATATTTCTTTAATGGTTGTCATCCATAAATGAAGTACTCATATAAGAAACATTTCTCATAGTAGGATAAGATGATTTGTGATGTTTTCTTTAATGGTTACCACACATAAATGAAGTATTCTGATTAGAATCACTCATAAATTAAGTACTCGAACATGAAGCACTTATATTGGTACTTTATGCTTCTTTGTTGTGTTTTAATTAATGGTTACAACAGTTAAATGTAGTACTCGGAGAAGAAACTCTTCTCGTAGTAAGATATGATGCTTTGTGGAGTTTTCTTGAAAGGTTACCACCCATAAATGAATTACTCTTATTAGAATCACTCATTAATCAAGTACAAGGACATGAAGCACTTAGAGTGGTACTCTATGCTTCTTCGTGGTGTTTTATTAATTGTTTACAACACTTAAATGAAGTACTCGGAGAAGAAACTTTCCTCATATTAAGATATGATGATTTGTGGAATTTTTCTTGAAAGTTAACACTCATAAATGAAGTACTCTAATCAGAAATACTTATAGTGATAATCTATGCTTCTTCGTTGTGTTCTAGTGAATGATTACAATACTTAAATGAAGTATTTGAAGAAGAAACTCTTCTGGTAGTAAGATATGATGCTTTGTGGAGTTTTCTTAAAAGACTGCCACTCATAAATGAATTACTCTGATCAGAAATACTTCTCATAGTAGGATATGATGGTTTGTGGTTTTTCTTTAATTGGTTGTCACCCATTACTGAAGTACTCAGATAAGAAACACTTCTCGCAGTATGATAAGATGCTTTGTCATATTTTCTCTAATGGTTACCACTCATAAATGAAATATTCTGATCAGAATCACCCATAAATTAAGTACTCGGACAAGAAGCACTTAAAGTGGTACTCTATGCTTGTTCGCTTAGTTAGATATGATGCTTTGTGGAGTTTTTATTAAAGGTTAGCACTCATAAATAAAGTACTCAGATCAGGAACACTTCTCATAGTAGGATATGATGCTTTGTGGTGTTTGCTTTAATTGTTACCACCCATAAAAGATGTACTATGATCCGAATCACTCATAAATTAAGTACTCGGAAATGAAGCACTTAGATTGGTACTCTATGCTTCTTTGTTGTGTTTTAGTTAATGGTTAAATGACTTAAATTAAGTACTCGGAGAATAAACTCTCATCGTAGTAATATATGATGCTTTGTGGAGTTTTTTTGAATGGTTACCACTCATAAATGAAGTACTCTGATTAGAACACTTTGGATATGTTGTTTTATGATGTTTTCTTTAATGATTATTACCCATAAATGAAGTACACCGAAAAGAAACACTTCTCGTAGTAGGATAAGATGCTTTGTGATATTTTATTGGTTTTATACCGTTCATAAAGATGTACTCGGACAAGAAGCACATAGAGTGGTATTTTATACTTCTTTGTGGTATTTTAGTGAATGGTTTCAACTATTAAATTCAGTACTCGAAGAGGAAACACTTCTTATAGTAGGCTATGATGCTTTATGTTGTTTTCTTGAAACGTTGCCGCTCATAAATGAAGTAATCCAATCTGAAACACTTCTCGTAGTAGGATAAGATGCTTTGTGGTATTTTTTTTACCACTCATAAATGAAGTATTCTAATAAGATTCACTCATAAATTAAGTAGTCGAACATGAAGCACTTATATTGGTACTCTATGCTTCTTCATGGTATTTTATTGATTGTTTACAACACTTAAATGAAGTACTTGGAGAAGAAATCCTTCTCGTAATAAGATATTATGCTTTGTGAGTTTTCTTGGAAGGTTACCACTCATAAATGAAGTACTCTAATCAGAAACACTTCATAGTAGGATATGCTGCTTTTGGTGTTTGCTTTAATGGTTACCACCCATAAATGAAGTACTCTGATCAGGATCACTCATAAATTAAATACTCGAACAAGAAGCACTTAGATTGGTACTTGTACTTCTTAGTTGTGTTTTAGTTGATGGTTACATGACATAAATTAAGTACTCGGAGAAGAAACTCTTCTAGTAGTAAGATATGGTGCTTTGTGGAGTTTTCTTGAAATGTTACCACTCATAAATGAAGTATTCTGATCAGACTCATAAATTAAGTACTCGGACATGAAGCACTTAGAGTGGTACTCTATGCTTCTTCATGGTGTTTAATTGATTGTTTACAACACTTAATGAAGTACTTGGAGAAGAAACCCTTCTCTTAATAAGATATTATGTTTTGTGGAATTTTTTTGAAAGGTTACAACTCATAAATGAAGTACTCTAATCAGAAACACTTCTCATAGTAGGATATGATGCTTTGTGGTGTTTGCTTTAATGGTTACCACCCATAAATATAGTACTTTGATCAGGATCACTCATAAATTAAATACTCGGACATGAAGCACTTAGATTAGTACTCTATACTTCTTCGTTGTGTTTTAGTTAATGGTTACAAGACTTAAATTAAGTACTCGGAGAAGAAACTCTTCTCGTAGAAATATATGATTCTTTGTGGAGTTTTCCTCAAAGGTTACCACTTATAAATGAAGTACTCTGATCATAAACACTTCTCATAGTATGATATGATGTTTTGTGGCGTTTTCTTTAATGGTTATCACAATAATTGAAGTATTAAGGTAAGAAACACTTCTCGCAGTAGGATGAGATGCTTTGTTATGTTTTCTTAAATGGTTACCACTCATAAATGTAGTACATTGATCAAAAACACTTCTCATAGTATGATATGATGCTTTGTGTTGTTTTCTTTAATGGTAACCACTCTTAATGAAGTACTCAGACATGTAGCACCTAGAATGGTAATCTATGCTCATTCGTGGTGTTTTAGTGAAAGGTTACCACCCATAATTAAAGTATTCGCACTTTTCGTAGTAGGCTATGAAGCTTTGTAGGGTCTTCTTGAAACATCAGCACCCACAAATGAAGTAATCTGATCTGAAACACCTCTCACATTAGGATAATTTGCTATGTGGTGTATTCTTTAATGGTTACCACCCATAAATGAATTACTCAAATCAGAATCAATTATTAATCAAGTACTCAGACATGAAACACTTAAAGTGATACTCTATGCTTCTTCATGGTGTTTATTGATTGTTTACAACACTTAGATGAAGTACTTGGAGAAGAAACATTTCTCGTAGTAAGTTATGATGCTTTGTGGAGTTTTCTTGAATGGCTACCACTCATAAATGAAGTATTCCAATCAGAAACACTTATCATAGTATGAAATGATGCTTTGTTTTGTTTTGTTTTCTTTAATGGTTACCACCCTTAACTGAAGTACTCTGATCAGAATCACTCATAAATTAAGTACTCGGATGAAGCACTTAGATTGATACTCTATTCTTCTTCGTTGTGTTTTAGTTAATTGTTATAACACTTAAATGGAGTACTCGGAGAAGAAACTCTTCTAGAAATAACATATGATGCTTTGTGGAGTTTTCTTGAAAAACTACCACTCATAAAAGAAGTACTCCAAGCATAAACACTTCTTATAGTAGAATTTGATGCTTTGTGTTGTTTTCTTTAATGGTTACCACCATTAAATTAAGTACTCCGACCATAATCACTCATAAATTAAGTACTCGGACATGAAGCACTTAGATTGATACTCTATGCTTCTTCGTTGTGTTTTAGTTAATGGTTACAACACTTAAATGAAGTTCTCGGAGATGAATCTCTTCTCGTAGTAAGATATGATGTTTTGTGGAGCTTTCTTGAAAGGTTATCACTCATAAATGAAGTACTATGATCAGAAACACTTCTCATTGTAGGTTATGATACTTTGTGGTGTTTTCTTTAAAGGTTGCCACCCATAAATGAAGTACTCAGATAAGAAACACTTCTCACATTACAATAATATACTATGTGGTATTTTCTTTAATGGTTACCACCCATAAATGAATTACTCTAATCAGAATCACCCATTAATCAAGTACTCAGACATGAAAAACATAGAGTGATACTCTATGCTTCTTCATGGTGTTTTATTGAGTTTTTACAACACTTAAATGAAGTACTCGGAGAATAAACTTTTCTCGTAGTAAGATATGATGCTTTATGGAGTACTCTAATAGTGGTACTCTAATAAGAATCACTCATAAACTAAGTACTTGGACATGAAGCACTTATAGTGGTACTCTATGCTTCTTCGCTGTGTTTTAGTGAATGGTTACAACACTTGAATGAAGTACTCGGAAGAAACTCTTCTCGTAGTAAGATATGATGTTTTGTAGAGTTTTCTTGAAAGACTACCACTCATAAATAAAGTACTCCAATCAGCAACACTTCTCATAGTAGGATATGATGCTTTGTATTATTTTCTTTAATGGTTACCACCCTTAAATGTAGTACTCCGATCAGAATCACTCATAAATTAAGTACTCGGAGAGAAAACTTTTCTCGTAGTAAGATATGATGCTTTGTGGAGTTTTCGTGAAAGGTTACCACTCATAAATGAAATACTATGATTAGAAACACTTCTCATTGTAGGATAAGATGCTTTGTTGTGTTTTCTTTAATTGTTGTCACACATAAATCCAGTACTCAGATAAGAAACACTTCTCGCAGTTGGATAAGATGCTTTGTGATGTTTTCTTTAATGTTTACCACCCATAAATGATGATTATGATCAGAATCACTCATAAATTAATTACTCGGACATGAAGCACTAAGAGTGGTATTCTATGCTTCTTCGTTGTGGTTTAATGAATGGTTACAACATTTAAATGAAGTACTTGGAGAAGAATATGATGCTTTGTGGTGTTTGCTTTAATGGTTACCACCAATAAATGAAGTACTCTGATCAGGATCACTAATAAATTAAATACTCGGAATGAAGCACTTAAGATTGGTACTCTATACTTCTTCGTTTTGTTTTAGTTAATGGTTATTGGACTTAAATTAAGTGCTCGGAGAAGAAACTCTTCTCGTGGTAATATATGATGTTTTGTGGAGTTTTCTTGAAAGGTTGCCACTCATAAATGAAGTACACTATTTAAGAAACACTTCTCATAATATGATATGATGCTTTGTTATGTTTTCTTAAATGGTTACCATCCATAAATGAAGTACTTTGATCAGGATCAATCATAAATTAAGTACTCGGACATGAAACACTTAGAGTGATACTCTATGTTTCTTCATTGTGTTCTAGTGAATGGTTATAACATTTAAATGAAGTACTCGGAGAAGAAACTCTTCTGGTAGTAAGATATGATTCTTTGTGGATTTTTTTTTGAAAGGTTACCACTCACAAATGTCAATGATCAGAAACACTTCTCATAGTAGGATATGATACTTTGTATTGTTTTCTTTAATGGTTATCACTCTTAATGAAATACTCAGACATGGAGCACCTAGAATGGTAATCTATGCTCATTCGTGGTGTTTTAGTGAAAGGTTACCACCCATAATTGAAGTATTCGCACTTTTCATAGTAGGCTATGAAGCTTTGTGGGGTCTTCTTGAAACATCAGCACCCACAAATGAAGTAATCTTATCTGGAACACTTCTCACATTACGATAATATGCTATGTGGTGTTTTCTTTAATGGTTACCATCTTTAACTGAAGTACTTTGATCAGAATCACTCATAGATTAAGTACTCGGACATGAAGCACTTAGATTGATACTCTATGCTTCTTCGTTGTGTTTTAGTTAATGGTTACAACACTTAAATGAAGTACTCGGAAAGAAACTCTTCTAGAAATAAGATATGGAGTTTTCTTGAAAGACTACCACTCATAAATGAAGTACTCCAATCAAAAATACTTCTCATAGTAGAATATGATGCTTTGTGTTGTTTTCTTTAATGGTTACCACCATTAAATTAAGTACTCCGATCACAATCACTCATAAATTAAGTACTCGGAAATGAAGCACTTAGATTGATATTCCATGCTTCTTCGTTGTGTTTTAGTTAATGATTACAACACTTAAATGGAGTTCTCGGAGAGGAAACTCTTCTCGTAGTAAGATGTGATGTTTTGTGGAGCTTTCTTGAAAGGTTACCATTCATAAATGAAGTACTCTGATCAGAAACACTTCTCATTGTAGGTTATGATACTTTGTGGTGTTTTTTTTAATGGTTGCCCCCAATAAATGAAGTACTCAGATAAGAAACTCTTCTCACATTAGGATAATATGCTATGTGGTATTTTCTTCAATGGTTATCACCCATAAATGAATCACTTTAATCAGAATAATCAGAATCAATCATTAATCAAGTACTCAGACATGAAGCACATAGAGTGATACTCTATACTTCTTCGTGGTGTTTTATTGAGTGTTTACAACACTTAAATGAAGTACTCTAGAGTTTTCATGAAAGATTACCACTCATAAATGAAATACTATGATTAGAAACACTTCTCATTGTAGGATAAGATGCTTTGTTGTGTTTTCTTTAATGGTTGTCACACATAAATCAAGTACTCAGATAAGAAACACTTCTCATAGTAGGATATGATGCTTTGAGGTGTTTTCAATAATTGTTACCACCCATAAAAAACGTACTCTGATCAGAATCACTCAAAAATTAAGTACTCGGACATGAAGCACTTAGATTTGGTACTCTATGCTTCTTCGTTGTGTTTTAGTTAATGGTTACAACATTTAAATGAAGTACTCGGAGAAGAAACTTTTCTAGTAGTAAGATATGATGCTTTGTGAAGTTTTCTTAAAAATGAAGTACTCTGATCATAAACACTTCTCATAGTATGATGTGATGCTTTGTGGTATTTTCTTTAATGGTTATCACCCATAAATGAAGTACTCAGTTAAGAAACACATCTCGCAGTAGGATGAGATGCTTTGTTATGTTTTCTTAAATTGTTACCATCCATAAATGAAGTACTCTAATTAGAATCAGTCATAAATTAAGGACTCAGACATGAAGCACTTAGATTGGTACTCTGTTATTCTTCATTGTGTTTTAGTCAATGGCCACAACACTTAAATGGAGTACTCGATGACGAAACTCTTATCAAACTCTTATCGTAGTAAGATATGATGTTTTGTGGAGTTTTATTGAAAGGTTACCATGCATAAATATAGTACTCTAATCAGCAACACTTATCGTAGTGGTACTCTAATCAGAATAACTCATAGTGGTACTCTATGCTTCTTTGCTGTATTTTAATGAATGGTTACAACAATTAAATGAAGTACTTGGAGAAGAAACTCTTCCGGGAGTTAGATATGATGCTTTGTGGAGTTTTCTTGAAAGACTACCACTCATAAATGAAGTACTCCAATGAGAAACACTTCTCACAGTACGATATGATGCTTTATGTTGTTTTCTTTAATGGTTACCACCCTTAAATGAAGTACTATAATCAGAATCACTCATAAATGAAGTACTCGGAGAGGAAACTCTTCTCGTAGTAAGATATGATGCTTTGTGGAGTTTTCTTGAAAAGTTACCACTCATAAAAGAAGTATAATCAGTAACATTTCTCATAGTAGGATATGATGCTTTGTGTTGTTTTCTTTAATGGTTAACACCCTTAAATGAAGTACTCTAATCAGAATCACTCGAAAATGAAGTACTCGGACATGAAGAACTTAGAGTGGAACTCTATTCTTCTTCGTTGTGTTTTAGTTAATGGTCACAACACTTAAATGAAGTATTCGGTGACGAAACTCTTATCGTAGTAAGATATGATGCTTTGTGGAGTTTTTTTGAAATGTTACCACTCATAAATGAAGTACTCTGATCAGAAACACTTCTCATTGTAGGATATGATGCTTTATGTTGTTTTTTTAATGGTTACCACTCTTAATGAAGTACTCAGACATGGAGAACCATGAGTGGTAATCTATGCTCCTTCGTGGTGTTCTATTGAAAGGTTACCCCCCTTAACTGAAGTATTCACACTTTTCGTAGTAGGCTATGAAGCTTTGTGGGGTCATCTTGAAACTTCACCACCCACAAAAGTAATCTGATCTGAAACACTTCTCACATTAGGATAATATGTTTTGGGGAGTTTTCTTGAAAGGTTACCACTCATAAATTAAGTATTCTAATCCGAATCACTCATAAATTAAGTACTCGGACATGAAGCACTTAGTGTGGTACTCTTGGCTTCTTCATTGTGTTCTATTGATTGTTTACAACATTTAAATGAAGTACTTGGAGAATAACCCTTCTCGGAATAAGATATTATGCTTTGTGGAGTTTTCTTGAAATGTTACCACTCATAATGAAGTACTCTAATCAGAAATACTTCTCATAGTAGGATATGATGCTTTGTGGTGTTTGGTTTAATGGTTACCACCCATAAATGAAGTACTTTGATCAGGATCACACATAAATTAAATACTAGAACATGAAGCACTTAGATTGGTACTCTATACTTCATCCTTGTGTTTTAGTTAATGGTTACAGGACTTTAATTAAATACTCGGAGAAGAAACTCTTCTTGTAGTAATATATGATTATTTGTGGAGTTTTCTTTAAAGGTTGCCACATGTAAATGAAGTACTATGATCATAAACACTTCTCATAGTATGATATGATGCTTTGTGATGTTTTCTTTAATGGTTATCAAACATAAATGATGTACTCAGGTAAGAAACACTTCTTGCAGTAGGATGAGCTTTGTTATGTTTTCTTAAATGGTTACCATCCATAAATGAATCGCTCTAATCAGAATCACTATTTAATCAAGTACTCAGACATGAACCACATAGAGTGATACTCTATGCTTCTTCGTGGTGTTTTATTAAGTGTTTACAACACTTAAATGAAATGCTCGGAGAAGAAACTTTTCTCGTAGTAAGATATCATGCTTTGTGGAGTTTTCTTGAAAGGTTACCACTCATAAATGTACTCTAATCAGAATCACTCATAAACTAATTACTCGGACATGAAGCACTTATAGTGGTACTCTATGCCTCTTCGTTGTGGTTTAGTGAATGATTACAACACTTAAATAATGTACTAGGAGAAGAAACTCTTCTGATAGTAAGATATGATGTTTTGTGGAGTTTTCATGAAAGAATACCACTCATAAATGAAGTACTCTGATCAGAAACACTTCTCATAGTAGAATATGATGCTTTGAGGTGTTTTCTTTAATTGTTACCACCCATAAAAGACGTACTCTGATCAGAATCACTCAAAAATTAAGTACTCAAACATGAAGCACTTAGATTGGTACTCTATGCTTCTTCGTTGTGTTTTAGTTAATGGTTACAACATTTAAATGAAGTCAGAGAAGAAACTCTTCTGATAGTAAGATATGATGTTTGGTGGAGTTTTCATGAAAGAATACCACTCATAAATGAAGTACTCTGATCAGAAACACTTCTCATAGTAGAATATGATGCTTTGAGGTGTTTTCTTTAATTGTTACCACCCATAAAAGAAGTACTCTGATCAGAATCACTCAAAAATTAAGTACTCAAACATGAAGCACTTAGATTGGTACTCTATGCTTCTTCGTTGTGTTTTAGTTAATGGTTACAACATTTAAATGAAGTACTCAGAGAAGAAACTCTTCTGATAGTAAGATATGATGCTTTGTGGAGTTTTAATGAAAGGTTACCACTCATAAATGAAGTACTATGGTCAGAAACACTTCTCATAGTAGGATATGATGCTTTGAGGTGTTTTTTTTAATTGTTACCACCCATAAAAGGCGTACTCTGATAAGAATCACTCAAAAATTAAGTACTCGAACATGAAGTACTTAGATTGGTACTCTATGCTTCTTCGTTGTGTTTTAGTTAATGGTTACAACATTTAAATGAAGTACTCAGAGAAGAAACTCTTCTGATAGTAAGATATGATGCTTTCTGGAGTTTTAATGAAAGATTACCACTCATAAATGAAGTACTCTGGTCAGAAACACTTCTCATAGTAGGATATGATGCTTTGAGGTGTTTTCTTTAATTGTTACCACCCATAAAAGACGTACTCTGATAAGAATCACTAAAAAATTAAGACTCGAACATGAAGCACTTAGATTGGTACTCTATGCTTCTTTGTTGTGGTTTAGTGAATGTTACAACATTTAAATGAAGTACTCGGAGAAGAAACTCTTTTGATAGTAAGATATGATTGTTTGTGGAGTTTTAATGAAAGGTTACCACTCATAAATGAAGTACTCTTATCAGAAACACTTCATATAGTAGGAAATTATGCTTTGAGGTGTTTTCTTTAATTGTTACCACCCATAAAAGACGTACTCTGATCCGAATCACTCATAAATTAATTACTCGAACATGAAGCACTTAGTGTGGTACTCTAGGCTTCTTCATTGTGTTCTATTGATTGTTTACAACACTTAAATGAAGTACTTGGAGAATAAACCCTTCTCGTAATAAGATATTATGCTTTGTGGAGTTTTCTTGCATTGTTACCACTCATAAATGAAGTACTCTAATCAGAAATACTTCTCATAGTAGGATATGATGCTTTGTGGTGTTTGGTTTAATGGTTACCACCCATAAATGAAGTACTCTGATCAGGATCACACATAAATTAAATACTCGAATATGAAGCACTTAGATTGGTACTCTATACTTCATCGTTGTGTTTTATTTAATGGATACAGGACTTTAATTAAATACTCGGAGAAGAAACTCTTCTCGTAGTAATATATGATTATTTGTGGAGTTTTCTTGAAAGGTTGCCGCTTATAAATGAAGTACTATGATCATAAACACTTCTCATAGTATGATATGATGTTTTGTGATGTTTTGTTTAATGGTTATCACCCATAAATGATGTACTCAGGTAAGAAACACTTCTCGCAGTAGGATGAGATGCTTTGTTATGTTTTCTTAAATGGTTACCATCCATAAATGAATCGCTCTAATCAGAATCACTATTTAATCAAGTACTCAAACATGAACCACATAGGGTGATACTCTATGCTTCTTCGTGGTGTTTTATTAAGTGTTTACAACACTTAAATGAAATACTCGGAGAAGAAACTTTTCTCGTAATAAGATATGATGCTTTGTGGAGTTCTCTTGAAAGGTCACCACTCATAAATGTACTATAATCAGAATCACTCATAAACTAAGTACTCGGACATGAAGCACTTATAGTGGTACTCTATGCTTCTTCGTTGTGGTTTAGTCAATGATTACAACACTTAAACGAAGTACTCGGAGAAGAAACTCTTCTGATAGTAAGATACGACGCTTTGTGGAGTTTTCATGAAAGGTTACCACTTATAAATGAAGTACTCGGAGAAGAAACTCTTCTCGTAGTAATATATGATTCTTTGTGGAGTTTTCTTGAAAGGTTGCCACTTGTAAATGAAGTACTATGATCATAAACACTTCTAATAGTATGATATAATGCTTTGTGATGTTTTCTTTAATGGTTATCACCCATAAATGATGTACTCAGGTAAGAAACACTTCTCGCAGTAGGATGAGATGCTTTGTTATGTTTTCTTCAATGGTTACCATCCATAAATGAATCGCTCTAATCAGAATCTCTATTTAATCAAGTACTCAGACATGAACCACATAGAGTGATACTCTATGCTTCTTCGTGGTGTTTTATTAAGTGTTTACAACACTTAAATGAAATGCTCGGAGAAGAAACTTTTCTGGTAGTAAGATATGTTGCTTTGTGGAGTTTTCTTGAAAGGTTAACACTCATAAATGTACTCTAATCAGAATCACTCATAAACTAAGTACTCGGACATGAAGCACTTATAGTGGTACTCTATGCTTCTTCGTTGTGGTTTAGTGAATGATTACAACACTTAAATAATGTACTCGGAGAAGAAACTCTTCTGATAGTAAGATATGATGTTTTGTGGAGTTTTCATGAAAGAATACCACTCATAAATGAAGTACTCTGATCAGAAACACTTCTCATAGTAGAATATGATGCTTTGAGGTGTTTTCTTTAATTGTTACCACCCATAAAAGACGTACTCTGATCAGAATCACTCAAAAATTAAGTACTTGAACATGAAGCACTTGGATTGGTACTCTATGCTTCTTCGTTGTGTTTTAGTTAATGGTTACAACATTTAAATAAAGTACTCAGAGAAGAAACTCTTCTGATAGTCAGATATGATGCTTTGTGGAGTTTTAATGAAATGTTACCACTCATAAATGAAGTACTCTGGTCAGAAACACTTCTCACAGTAGGATATGATGCTTTGAGGTGTTTTCTTTAATTGTTACCACCCATAAAAGACGTACTCTGATAAGAATCACTCAAAAATTAAGTACTCGAACATGAAGCACTTAGATTGGTACTCTATGCTTCTTCGTTGTGTTTTAGTTAATGGTTACAACATTTAAATGAAGTACTCAGAGAAGAATCTCTTCTGATAGTAAGATATGATTGTTTGTGGAGTTTTAATGAAAGGTTACCACTCATAAATGAAGTACTCTGATCAGAAACACTTCATATAGTAGGAAATTATGCTTTGAGGTGTTTTCCTTAATTGTTACCACTCATAAAAGACGTACTCTGATCCGAATCACTCATAAAATAAGTACTCAAACATGAAGCACTTAGTGTGGTACTCTAGGCTTCTTCATTGTGTTCTATTGATTGTTTACAACACTTAAATTAAGTACTTGGAGAATAAACCCTTCTCGTAATAAAATATTATGCTTTATGGAGTTTTCTTGCAATGTTTCCACTCATAAATTAAGTACTCTAATCAGAAATACTTCTAATAGTAGGATATGATGCTTTGTGGTGTTTGGTTTACTGGTTACCACCCATAAATGAAGTACTCTGATCAGGATCACACATAAATTAAATAATCGAACATGAAGCACTTAGATTGGTACTCTATACATCATCGTTGTGTTTTAGTTAATGGTTACAGGACTTTAATTAAATACTCGGAGAAGAAACTTTTCTCATAGTAAGATATGATGCTTAGTGGAGTTCTCTTGAAAGGTCACCACTCATAAATGTACTCTAATCAGAATCACTCATAAACTAAGTACTCGGACATGAAGCACTTATAGTGGTACTCTATGCTTCTTCGTTGTGGTTTAGTCAATGATTACAACACTTAAATGAAGTACTCGGAGAAGAAACTCTTCTGGTAGTAAGATACGACGCTTTGTGGAGTTTTCATGAAAGGTTACCACTCATAAATGAAGTACTCGGAGAAGAAACTATTCTCGTAGTAATATATGATTCTTTGTGGAGTTTTCTTGAAAGGTTACCACTTGTAAATGAAGTACTATGATCATAAACACTTCTGATAGTAAGATATGATGTTTTGTGGAGTTTTCATGAAAGAATACCACTCATAAATGAAGTACTCTGATCAGAAACACTTCTCAAAGTAGAATATGATGCTTTGAGGTGTTTTCTTTAATTGTTACCACCCATAAAAGACGTACTCTGATCAGAATCACTCAAAAATTAAGTACTCGAACATAAAGCACTTAGATTGGTACTCTATGCTTCTTCGTTGTGTTTTAGTTAATGGTTACAACATTTAAATGAAGTACTCGGAGAAGAAACTCTTCTGATAGTAAGATATGATTGTTTGTGGAGTTTTAATGAAAGGTTACCACTCATAAATGAAGTACTCTGATCAGAAACACTTCATATAGTAGGAAATTATGCTTTGATGTGTTTTCTTTAATTGTTACCACCCATAAAAGACATACTCTGATCCGAATCACTCATAAATTAATTACTCGAACATGAAGCACTTAGTGTGGTACTCTAGGCTTCTTCATTGTGTTCTATTGATTGTTTACAACACTTAAATGAAGTACTTGGAGAATAAACCCTTCTCGTAATAAGATATTATGCTTTGTGGAGTTTTCTTGCAATGTTACCACTCATAAATGAAGTACTCTAATCAGAAATACTTCTCATAGTAGGATATGATGCTTTGTGGTGTTTGGTTTAATGGTTACCACTCATAAATGAAGTACTCTGATCAGGATCACACATAAATTAAATACTCGAATATGAAGCACTTAGATTGGTACTCTATACTTCATCGTTGTGTTTTATTTAATGGTTACAGGACTTTAATTAAATACTCGGAGAAGAAACTCTTCTCGTAGTAATATATGATTATTTGTGGAGTTTTCTTGAAAGGTTGACACTTGTAAATGAAGTAGTATGATCATAAACACTTCTCATAGTATGATATGATGCTTTGTGATGTTTTATTTAATGGTTATCACCCATAAATGATGTACTCAGGTAAGAAACACTTCTCGCAGTAGGATGAGATGCTTTGTTATGTTTTCTTAAATGGTTACCATCCATAAATGAATCGCTCTAATCAGTATCTCTATTTAATCAAGTACTCAGACATGAACCACATAGAGTGATACTCTATGCTTCTTCGTGGTGTTTTATTAAGTGTTTACAACACTTAAATGAAATGCTTGGAGAAGAAACTTTTCTGGTAGTAAGATATGTTGCTTTGTGGAGTTTTCTTGAAAGGTTACCACTCATAAATGTACTCTAATCAGAATCACTCATAAACTAAGTACTCGGACATGAAGCACTTATAGTGGTACTCTATGCTTCTTCGTTGTGGTTTAGTGAATGATTACAACACTTAAATAATGTACTCGGAGAAGAGACTCTTCTGATAGTAAGATATGATGTTTTGTGGAGTTTTCATGAAAGAATACCACTCATAAATGAAGTACTCTGATCAGAAACACTTCTCATAGTAGAATATGATGCTTTGAGGTGTTTTCTTTAATTGTTACCACCCATAAAAGACGTACTCTGATCAGAATCACTCAAAAATTAAGTACTCAAACATGAAGCACTTAGATTGGTACTCTATGCTTCTTCGTTGTGTTTTAGTTAATGGTTACAACATTTAAATGAAGTCAGAGAAGAAACTCTTCTGATAGTAAGATATGATGTTTGGTGGAGTTTTCATGAAAGAATACCACTCATAAATGAAGTACTCTGATCAGAAACACTTCTCATAGTAGAATATGATGCTTTGAGGTGTTTTCTTTAATTGTTACCACCCATAAAAGAAGTACTCTGATCAGAATCACTCAAAAATTAAGTACTCAAACATGAAGCACTTAGATTGGTACTCTATGCTTCTTCGTTGTGTTTTAGTTAATGGTTACAACATTTAAATGAAGTACTCAGAGAAGAAACTCTTCTGATAGTAAGATATGATGCTTTGTGGAGTTTTAATGAAAGGTTACCACTCATAAATGAAGTACTCTGGTCAGAAACACTTCTCATAGTAGGATATGATGCTTTGAGGTGTTTTTTTTAATTGTTACCACCCATAAAAGGCGTACTCTGATAAGAATCACTCAAAAATTAAGTACTCGAACATGAAGTACTTAGATTGGTACTCTATGCTTCTTCGTTGTGTTTTAGTTAATGGTTACAACATTTAAATGAAGTACTCAGAGAAGAAACTCTTCTGATAGTAAGATATGATGCTTTCTGGAGTTTTAATGAAAGATTACCACTCATAAATGAAGTACTCTGGTCAGAAACACTTCTCATAGTAGGATATGATGCTTTGAGGTGTTTTCTTTAATTGTTACCACCCATAAAAGACGTACTCTGATAAGAATCACTAAAAAATTAAGACTCGAACATGAAGCACTTAGATTGGTACTCTATGCTTCTTTGTTGTGGTTTAGTGAATGTTACAACATTTAAATGAAGTACTCGGAGAAGAAACTCTTTTGATAGTAAGATATGATTGTTTGTGGAGTTTTAATGAAAGGTTACCACTCATAAATGAAGTACTCTTATCAGAAACACTTCATATAGTAGGAAATTATGCTTTGAGGTGTTTTCTTTAATTGTTACCACCCATAAAAGACGTACTCTGATCCGAATCACTCATAAATTAATTACTCGAACATGAAGCACTTAGTGTGGTACTCTAGGCTTCTTCATTGTGTTCTATTGATTGTTTACAACACTTAAATGAAGTACTTGGAGAATAAACCCTTCTCGTAATAAGATATTATGCTTTGTGGAGTTTTCTTGCATTGTTACCACTCATAAATGAAGTACTCTAATCAGAAATACTTCTCATAGTAGGATATGATGCTTTGTGGTGTTTGGTTTAATGGTTACCACCCATAAATGAAGTACTCTGATCAGGATCACACATAAATTAAATACTCGAATATGAAGCACTTAGATTGGTACTCTATACTTCATCGTTGTGTTTTATTTAATGGATACAGGACTTTAATTAAATACTCGGAGAAGAAACTCTTCTCGTAGTAATATATGATTATTTGTGGAGTTTTCTTGAAAGGTTGCCGCTTATAAATGAAGTACTATGATCATAAACACTTCTCATAGTATGATATGATGTTTTGTGATGTTTTGTTTAATGGTTATCACCCATAAATGATGTACTCAGGTAAGAAACACTTCTCGCAGTAGGATGAGATGCTTTGTTATGTTTTCTTAAATGGTTACCATCCATAAATGAATCGCTCTAATCAGAATCACTATTTAATCAAGTACTCAGACATGAACCACATAGAGTGATACTCTATGCTTCTTCGTGGTGTTTTATTAAGTGTTTACAACACTTAAATGAAATACTCGGAGAAGAAACTTTTCTCATAGTAAGATATGATGCTTAGTGGAGTTCTCTTGAAAGGTCACCACTCATAAATGTACTATAATCAGAATCACTCATAAACTAAGTACTCGGACATGAAGCACTTATAGTGGTACTCTATGCTTCTTCGTTGTGGTTTAGTCAATGATTACAACACTTAAACGAAGTACTCGGAGAAGAAACTCTTCTGATAGTAAGATACGACGCTTTGTGGAGTTTTCATGAAAGGTTACCACTTATAAATGAAGTACTCGGAGAAGAAACTCTTCTCGTAGTAATATATGATTCTTTGTGGAGTTTTCTTGAAAGGTTGCCACTTGTAAATGAAGTACTATGATCATAAACACTTCTAATAGTATGATATAATGCTTTGTGATGTTTTCTTTAATGGTTATCACCCATAAATGATGTACTCAGGTAAGAAACACTTCTCGCAGTAGGATGAGATGCTTTGTTATGTTTTCTTCAATGGTTACCATCCATAAATGAATCGCTCTAATCAGAATCTCTATTTAATCAAGTACTCAGACATGAACCACATAGAGTGATACTCTATGCTTCTTCGTGGTGTTTTATTAAGTGTTTACAACACTTAAATGAAATGCTCGGAGAAGAAACTTTTCTGGTAGTAAGATATGTTGCTTTGTGGAGTTTTCTTGAAAGGTTAACACTCATAAATGTACTCTAATCAGAATCACTCATAAACTAAGTACTCGGACATGAAGCACTTATAGTGGTACTCTATGCTTCTTCGTTGTGGTTTAGTGAATGATTACAACACTTAAATAATGTACTCGGAGAAGAAACTCTTCTGATAGTAAGATATGATGTTTTGTGGAGTTTTCATGAAAGAATACCACTCATAAATGAAGTACTCTGATCAGAAACACTTCTCATAGTAGAATATGATGCTTTGAGGTGTTTTCTTTAATTGTTACCACCCATAAAAGACGTACTCTGATCAGAATCACTCAAAAATTAAGTACTTGAACATGAAGCACTTGGATTGGTACTCTATGCTTCTTCGTTGTGTTTTAGTTAATGGTTACAACATTTAAATAAAGTACTCAGAGAAGAAACTCTTCTGATAGTCAGATATGATGCTTTGTGGAGTTTTAATGAAATGTTACCACTCATAAATGAAGTACTCTGGTCAGAAACACTTCTCACAGTAGGATATGATGCTTTGAGGTGTTTTCTTTAATTGTTACCACCCATAAAAGACGTACTCTGATAAGAATCACTCAAAAATTAAGTACTCGAACATGAAGCACTTAGATTGGTACTCTATGCTTCTTCGTTGTGTTTTAGTTAATGGTTACAACATTTAAATGAAGTACTCAGAGAAGAATCTCTTCTGATAGTAAGATATGATTGTTTGTGGAGTTTTAATGAAAGGTTACCACTCATAAATGAAGTACTCTGATCAGAAACACTTCATATAGTAGGAAATTATGCTTTGAGGTGTTTTCCTTAATTGTTACCACTCATAAAAGACGTACTCTGATCCGAATCACTCATAAAATAAGTACTCAAACATGAAGCACTTAGTGTGGTACTCTAGGCTTCTTCATTGTGTTCTATTGATTGTTTACAACACTTAAATTAAGTACTTGGAGAATAAACCCTTCTCGTAATAAAATATTATGCTTTATGGAGTTTTCTTGCAATGTTTCCACTCATAAATTAAGTACTCTAATCAGAAATACTTCTAATAGTAGGATATGATGCTTTGTGGTGTTTGGTTTACTGGTTACCACCCATAAATGAAGTACTCTGATCAGGATCACACATAAATTAAATAATCGAACATGAAGCACTTAGATTGGTACTCTATACATCATCGTTGTGTTTTAGTTAATGGTTACAGGACTTTAATTAAATACTCGGAGAAGAAACTTTTCTCATAGTAAGATATGATGCTTAGTGGAGTTCTCTTGAAAGGTCACCACTCATAAATGTACTCTAATCAGAATCACTCATAAACTAAGTACTCGGACATGAAGCACTTATAGTGGTACTCTATGCTTCTTCGTTGTGGTTTAGTCAATGATTACAACACTTAAATGAAGTACTCGGAGAAGAAACTCTTCTGGTAGTAAGATACGACGCTTTGTGGAGTTTTCATGAAAGGTTACCACTCATAAATGAAGTACTCGGAGAAGAAACTATTCTCGTAGTAATATATGATTCTTTGTGGAGTTTTCTTGAAAGGTTACCACTTGTAAATGAAGTACTATGATCATAAACACTTCTGATAGTAAGATATGATGTTTTGTGGAGTTTTCATGAAAGAATACCACTCATAAATGAAGTACTCTGATCAGAAACACTTCTCAAAGTAGAATATGATGCTTTGAGGTGTTTTCTTTAATTGTTACCACCCATAAAAGACGTACTCTGATCAGAATCACTCAAAAATTAAGTACTCGAACATAAAGCACTTAGATTGGTACTCTATGCTTCTTCGTTGTGTTTTAGTTAATGGTTACAACATTTAAATGAAGTACTCGGAGAAGAAACTCTTCTGATAGTAAGATATGATTGTTTGTGGAGTTTTAATGAAAGGTTACCACTCATAAATGAAGTACTCTGATCAGAAACACTTCATATAGTAGGAAATTATGCTTTGATGTGTTTTCTTTAATTGTTACCACCCATAAAAGACATACTCTGATCCGAATCACTCATAAATTAATTACTCGAACATGAAGCACTTAGTGTGGTACTCTAGGCTTCTTCATTGTGTTCTATTGATTGTTTACAACACTTAAATGAAGTACTTGGAGAATAAACCCTTCTCGTAATAAGATATTATGCTTTGTGGAGTTTTCTTGCAATGTTACCACTCATAAATGAAGTACTCTAATCAGAAATACTTCTCATAGTAGGATATGATGCTTTGTGGTGTTTGGTTTAATGGTTACCACTCATAAATGAAGTACTCTGATCAGGATCACACATAAATTAAATACTCGAATATGAAGCACTTAGATTGGTACTCTATACTTCATCGTTGTGTTTTATTTAATGGTTACAGGACTTTAATTAAATACTCGGAGAAGAAACTCTTCTCGTAGTAATATATGATTATTTGTGGAGTTTTCTTGAAAGGTTGACACTTGTAAATGAAGTAGTATGATCATAAACACTTCTCATAGTATGATATGATGCTTTGTGATGTTTTATTTAATGGTTATCACCCATAAATGATGTACTCAGGTAAGAAACACTTCTCGCAGTAGGATGAGATGCTTTGTTATGTTTTCTTAAATGGTTACCATCCATAAATGAATCGCTCTAATCAGTATCTCTATTTAATCAAGTACTCAGACATGAACCACATAGAGTGATACTCTATGCTTCTTCGTGGTGTTTTATTAAGTGTTTACAACACTTAAATGAAATGCTTGGAGAAGAAACTTTTCTGGTAGTAAGATATGTTGCTTTGTGGAGTTTTCTTGAAAGGTTACCACTCATAAATGTACTCTAATCAGAATCACTCATAAACTAAGTACTCGGACATGAAGCACTTATAGTGGTACTCTATGCTTCTTCGTTGTGGTTTAGTGAATGATTACAACACTTAAATAATGTACTCGGAGAAGAGACTCTTCTGATAGTAAGATATGATGTTTTGTGGCGTTTTCATGAAAGAATACCACTCATAAATGAAGTACTCTGATGAGAAACACTTCTCATAGTAGAATATGATGCTTTGAGGTGTTTTCCTTAACTGTTACCACCCATAAAAGCCGTACTCTGATCAGAATCACTCCAAAATTAAGTACTCAAACATGAAGCACTTAGATTGGTACTCTATGCTTCTTCGTTGTGTTTTAGTTAATGGTTACAACATTTAAATGAAGTACTCAGAAAAGAAACTCTTCTGATAGTAAGATATGATGCTTTGTGCAGTTTTAATGAAAGGTTACCACTCATAAATGTAGTACTCTGGTCAGAAACACTTCTCATAGTAGGATATGATGCTTTGAGGTGTTTTCTTTAATTGTTACCACCCATAAAAGACGTACTCTGATAAGAATCACTCAAAAATTAAGTACTCGAACATGAAGCACTTAGATTGGTACTCTATGCTTCTTCGTTGTGTTTTAGTTAATGGTTACAACATTTAAATGTACTCAGAGAAGAAACTCTTCTGATAGTAAGATATGATGCTTTGTGGAGTTTTAATGAAAGGTTACCACTCATAAATGAAGTACTCTGATCAGAAACACTTCATATAGTAGGAATTATGCTTTAAGGTGTTTTATTTAATTGTTACCACCCATAAAAGACGTACTCTGATCCGAATCACTCATAAATTAAGTACTCAGACATGAAGCACTTAGTGTGGTACTCTAGGCTTCTTCATTGTGTTCTATTGATTGTTTACAACACTTAAATGAAGTAATTGGAGAATAAACCCTTCTCGTAATAAGATATTATGCTTTGTGGAGTTTTCTTGCAATGTTACCACTCATAAATGAAGTACTCTAATCAGAAATACTTCTCATAGTAGGATATGATGCTTTGTGGTGTTTGGTTTAATGGTTACCACCCATAAATGAAGTACTCTGATCAGGAACACTCATAAATTAAATACTCGGACATGAAGCACTTAGATTGGTACTCTATACTTCATCGTTGTGTTTTAGTTAATGGTTACATGATTTTAATTAAGTACTCGGAGAAGAAACTCTTCTCGTAGTAATATATGATTCTTTGTGGAGTTTTTTTGAAAGGTTGCCACTTGTAAATGAAGTACTATGATCATAAACACTTCTCATAGTATGATATGATGTTTTGTGATGTTTTCTATAATGGTTATCACCCATAAATGATGTACTCAGGTAAGAAACACTTCTCGCAGTAGGATGAGATGCTTTGTTATGTTTTCTTAAATGGTTACCATCCATAAATGAATCGCTCTAATCAGAATCACTATTTAATCAAGTACTCAAACATGAACCACATAGGGTGATACTCTATGCTTCTTCGTGGTGTTTTATTAAGTGTTTACAACACTTAAATGAAATACTCGGAGAAGAAACTTTTCTCGTAATAAGATATGATGCTTTGTGGAGTTCTCTTGAAAGGTCACCACTCATAAATGTACTATAATCAGAATCACTCATAAACTAAGTACTCGGACATGAAGCACTTATAGTGGTACTCTATGCTTCTTCGTTGTGGTTTAGTCAATGATTACAACACTTAAAGGAAGTACTCAGAGAAGAAACTCTTCTGATAGTAAGATACGTCGCTTTGTGGAGTTTTAATGAAAGGTTACCACTCATAAATAAAGTACTCTAATCAGAAACACTTCTCATAGTAGGATATGATGCTTTGAGGTGTTTTCTTTAATTGTTACCACCCATAAAAGACGTACTCTGATCAGAATCACTCAAAAATTAAGTACTCAGACATGAAGAACTTAGTGTGGTACTCTAGGCTTCTTCATTGTGTTCTATTGATTGTTTACAACACTTAAATGAAGTACTTGAAGAATAAACCCTTCTTGTAATAAGTAATTATGCTTTGTGGAGTTTTCTTGCAATGTTACCACTCATAAATGAAGTACTCTAATCAGAAATACTTCTCATAGTAGGATATGATGCTTTGTGGTGTTTGGTTTAATGGTTACCACCCATAAATGAAGTACTTTGATCCGGATCACTCATAAATTAAATACTCGGACATGAAGCACTTAGATTGGTACTCTATACTTCATCGTTGTGTTTTAGTTAATTGTTACAGGACTTTAATTAAGTACTCGGAGAAGAAACTCTTCTCGTAGTAATATATGATTCTTTGTGGAGTTTTCTTGAAAGGTTACCACTCATAAATGAAGTACTCTAATCAGGAACACTTCTCATAGTAGGATATGATGATTTGAGGTGTTTTCTTTAATTGTTACCAACAATAAAAGACGTACTCTGATAAGAATCACTCAAAAATTAAGTACTCGAACATGAAGCACTTAGATTGGTACTCTATACTTCTTTGTTTTATTTTAGTTAATGGTTACAACATTTAAATGAAGTACTAGGAGAAGAAATTCTTCTGATAGTAAAATATGATGCTTTATGGAGTTTTCTTGAAAGGTTACAAGTCATAAATAAAGTATTTTTATCAGAAACACTTCTCAGAGTTGGATATGATGCTTTGTAGTGTTTGCTTTAATTATTACCACCCATAAAAGTAGTACTCAGATAAGAAACATTTCTCGCAGTAGGATAAGATGCATTGTGTTGTTTTTTTAATGGTTACCACCCACAAATGAAGTATTCTTATCAGAATCACTCATAAATTAAATACTCGGGCATGAAGCACTAAGTGTGGTAACCCCAAGGAGTTGCGGGTTTTTTTCTACCAATTGGGGCTCTTCCTTCACCGCCCCCGTGTGGTTGGTCCACAGGGTTCATAACTACTCCTCTTACTACAGGACGCTTACCTAGCCAACACTTCGATCCAGCTCTACCCAAACTTTTTCGGTTCACCCCAAGATTACCCACTTGTCCGACTGTTGCTAAGCAGTTTTGGGATATCAAACGAACCTCCCCAGATGGTAATCTTAATGTGGCCGATTTACCTTCTTTTGCAATCAATTTCGCTACTCTATGGTTCTTTGTTGTGGTTTAGTGAATGTTACAACACATAAATGAAGTACTCGGAGAAGAAACTCTTCTGATAGTAAGATATGATTGTTTGTGGAGATTTCATGAAAGGTTACCACTCATAAATGAAGTACTCTGATCAGAAACACTTCATATAGTAGGAAAAAATGCTTTGAGGTGTTTTCTTTAATTGTTACCACCCATAAAAGACGTACTTTGATCCGAATCACTCATAAATTAAGTACTCGAACATGAAGCACTTAGTGTGGTACTCTAGGCTTCTTCATTGTGTTCTATTGATTGTTTACAACACTTAAATTAAGTACTTGGAGAATAAACCTTTCTCCTAATAATATATTATGCTTTGTCGAGTTTTCTTGCAATGTTACCACTCATAAATGAAGTACTCTAATCAGAAATACTTCTCATAGTAGGATATGACGCTTTGTGGTATTTCGTTTAATGGTTACCACCCATAAATAAAGTACTCTGATCAGGATCCCTCATAAATTAAATACTCGGACATGAAGCACTTAGATTGGTACTCTATACTTCATCGTTGTGTTTTAGTTAATGGTTACAGGACTTTAATTAAGTACTCGGAGAAGAAACTCTTCTCGTAGTAATATATGATTTTTTGTGGAGTTTTCTTGAAAGGTTACCACTTGTAAATGAAGTACTATGATCATAAACACTTCTCATAGTATGATATGATGCTTTGTGATGTTTTCTTTAATGGTTATCACCCAAAAATGATGTACTCAGGTCAGAAACACTTCTCGCAGTAGGATGAGATGTTTTGTTATGTTTTCTTAAATGGTTACCATCCATAAATGAATCGCTCTAATCAGAATCACTATTTAATCAAGTACTCAGACATGAACCACATAGAGTGATACTATATGCTTCTTCGTGGTGTTTTATTAAGTGTTTACAACATTTAAATGAAATACTCGGAGAAGAAACTTTTCTCGTAGTAAGATATGATGCTTAGTGGAGTTCTCTTGAAAGGTCACCACTCATAAATGTACTCTATTCAGAATCACTCATAAACTAAGTACTCGGACATGAAGCACTTATAGTGGTACTCTATGCTTCTTCGTTGTGGTTTAGTCAATGATTACAACACTTAAATGAAGTACTCGGAGAAGAAACTCTTCTGATAGTAAGATACGACGCTTTGTGGAGTTTTCATGAAAGGTTACCACTCATAAATGAAGTACTCTAGTCAGAAACACTTCTCATAGTAGGATATGATGCTTTTAGGTGTTTTCTTTAATTGTTACCACCCATAAAAGCGTACTCTGATAAGAAACATTTCTCGCAGTAGGATAAGATGCGTTGTGATGTTTTCTTTAATGGTTACCACCCACAAATGAAGTATTCTTATCAGAATCACTCATAAATTAAATACTCGGACATGAAGCACTAAAAGTGATAATCTATGCTTCTTCGTTGTGGTTTACTTAATGTTACAACACTTAAATGAAGTACTCGGAGAAGAAACTCTTCTGATAGCAAGATATGATTGTTTGTGGAGTTTTCATGAAATGTTACCACTCATAAATGAAGTACTCTGATCAGAAACACTTCATATAGTAGGAAATTATGCTTTGAGGTGTTTTCTTTAATTGTTACCACCCATAAAAGACGTACTCTGATCCAAATCACTCATAAATTAAGTACTCAGACATGAAGAACTTAGTGTGGTACTCTAGGCTTCTTCATTGTGTTCTATTGATTGTTTACAACACTTAAATGAAGTACTTGGAGAATAAACTATTCTCGTAATAAGATATTATGCTTTGTGGAGTTTTCTTGCAATGTTACCACTCATAAATGAAGTACTCTAATAAGAAATACTTCTCATAGTAGGATATGATGCTTTGTGGTGTTTAGTTTAATGGTTACCACCCATAAATGAAGTACTCTGATCAGGATCACTCATAAATTAAATACTCGGACATGAAGCACTTAGATTGGTACTCTATACTTCTTCGTTGTGTTTTAGTTAATGGTTACAACATTTAAATGAAGTACTCGGAGAAGAAACTCTTCTGATAGTAAATATGATGCTTTATGGAGTTTTCTTGAAAGGTTACAAGTCATAAATGAAGTACTTTTATCAGAAACACTTCTCAGAGTTGGATATGATGGTTTGTAGTGTTTGCTTTAATTATTACCGCCCATAAAAGTAGTACTCAGTTAAGAAACATTTCTCCCAGGAGGATAAGATGCATTGTGATATTTTCTTTAATGGTTACCACCCACAAATGAAGTATTCTTATCAGAATCACACATAAATTAAATACTCGGACATGAAGCACTAAAAGTGATAATCTATGCTTCTTCGTTGTGGTTTAGTGAATGTTACAACACTTAAATGAAGTACTCGGAGAAGAAACTCTTCTGATTGTAAGATATGATTGTTTGTGGAGTTTTCATGAAAGGTTACCACTCATAAATGAAGTACTCTGATCAGAAACACTTCATATAGTAGTAAATTATGCTTTGAGGTGTTTTCTTTAATTGTTACCACCCATAAAAGACGTACTCTGATCCGAATCACTCATAAATTAAGTACTCAGACATGAAGCACTTAGTGTGGTACTCTAGGCTTCTTCATTGTGTTCTATTGATTGTTTACAACACTTAAATGAAGTACTTGGAGAATAAACCCTTCTCGTAATAAAATATTATGCTTTGTGGAGTTTTCTTGCAATGCTACCACTCATAAATGAAGTACTCTAATCAGAAATACTTCTCATAGTAGGATATGATGTTTTGTGGAGTTTTCATGAAAGGTTACCACTTATAAATGAAGTACTCGGAGAAGAAACTCTTCTCGTAGTAATATATGATTCTTTGTGGAGTTTTCTTGAAAGGTTACCACTTGTAAATGAAGTATTATGATCATAAACACTTCTCATAGTATGATATGATGCTTTGTGATGTTTTCTTTAATGGTTATCACCCAAAAATGATGTAATCAGGTGAGAAACACTTCTCGCAGTAGGATGAGATGCATTGTTATGTTTTCTTAAATGGTTACCATTCTTAAATGAAGTACTCTGATCAGAATCAATCATAATTAAGTGCTCGGACATAAATCACTTAGAGTGAATGGTTACAATGCTTAAATGAAGTACTCGGAGAAGAAACTCTTCTAGAAGTAAGATATGATGTTTTGTGGAGTTTTCCTGAAAGGTTATCACTCATAAATTAATTACTCTGATCAGAAACACTTCTCATAGTAGGATATGATGCTTTGTGTTGTTTTCTTGAATGGTTATAATCTTAAATGAAGTACTCAGATATGGAGCACTTAGAGTGGTAATCTATGCTCTTTCGTCGTGTTTTAGTGAAAGGTATGATATTTTGTGGTGTTTTCTTTTATGCTTATCAGCCATAAATGAAGTACTCAAATAAGGAATACTTCTCGCCGTAGGATAAGATGCTTTGTGATGTTTTCTTTAATGATAATCACACATAAATGAAGTACTCTGATCATATCACTCATTAATTAAGTACTCGAAAATGAAGCATTTAGAGTGGTACTCTATGCTTCTTCGTTTTGTTTTAAAGAATGGTTACAACACCTAAATGAAGTACTTTGACAAGAAATCGTAGTATGATGTGATGTTTTGTGGAGTTTTCTTAAAATGTTACCACTCATAAATGAAGTACTCTGATCAGAACACTTCGGATATGATGCTTTGTGGTGTTTTCTTTAATGGTTACCACTCATAAATAAAGTACATAGATATGAAACACATCTCGTAGTAGGATAAGATGCTTTGTCATATTTTCTTGGTTTTATACCGTCCATAGATGATGTACTCGGACATGAAGCACATAGGGTGGTATTATATGCTTCTTCGTGGTGTTTTAGTGAATGGTTACAACTATTAAATTAAGTACTCGTAGAAGAAACACTTCTGGTAGCAGGCTATGATGCTTTGTGGTGTTTCTTGAAAAGTTGCCGCTCATAAATGAAATAATTTAATCTGAAATACTTCTCGTAGTAGGATAAGATGTTTTGTGGTGTTTTCTTTATCACTCATAAATTAAGTACTCAGACATGAAAGACATAGAATGGTACTATGCTTTTTCATGGTGTTGTATTGATTGTTTACAACACTTAAATGAAGTACTTGGAGAAGAAACCCTTCTCATAATAAGATATTATGATTTGTGGAGTTTTCTTGAAAGGTTACCACTCATAAATGAAGTACTCTAATCAGAAACACTTCTCATAGTAGGATATGATGCTTTGTGGTGTTTGTTTTAATGGTTACCACCCATAAATGAAGTACTCTGATCAGAATCACTCATAAATTAAGTACTCGGATATGAAGCACTTAGATTGGTACTCTATGCTTCTTCATTGTGTTTTAGTTGATGGTTACAACACTTAAATGAAGTACTCGGAGAAGAAACTCTTCTCGTAGTAATATATGATGCTTTATGGAGTTTTCTTGAAAAGTTACCACTCATAAATGAAGTACTCTGATCAGAGACACTTCTCATAGTAGGATATGATGCTTTGTGGTATTTTCTTCAATGGTTATCACCCATAAATGAAGTACTCAGATAAGAAACACTTCTCGCAGTAGGATGAGATGTTTTGTTATGTTTTCTTAAATGGTTATCATTCATAAATGAAATACTTTGACCAGAATCAATCATAAATTAAGTGTTCGGACATGAAACACTTTAAGTGATACTTTATGCTTCTTCATTGTGTTTTAGTAATGGTTACAACACTTAAATGAAGTACTCGAAGAAGAAACTCTTCTGATAGTAAGATTTGATGCTTTGTGGAGTTTTTCTGAAAGGTTACCACTCATAAATGAAATACTCTAATCAGAAACACATATCATAGTAGGATATGATGCTTTGTGTTATTTTCTTTAATGGTTACCACTCTTAAATGAAGTACTCAGACATGGAGCACCTAGAGTGGTAATATATGCTCATTCGTTGTATTTTAGTGAAAGATTACCATCCTTAACTGAAGTATTCGCACTTTTAGTAATAGTCTATGATGCTTTGTTGGGTCTTCTTGAAACGTCACCATCCACAAATGAAGTAATTTGATCTGAAACACTTTTCACAGTATGATAATATGTTATGTGGTGTTTTCTTTAATAGTTATCACCCATAAATGAATTACTCTATCAAAATCACTCATTAATCAAGTACTCGGACATGAAGCATTTAGAGTGATACTTCATGCTTCTTTGTGGTGTTTTATTGATTGTTTACAACACTTAAATAGAGTGCTCGGAGAAGAAACTATTCTCGTATTAAGATATGATGCTTTGTGAAGTTTTCTTGAAAGGTTGTCACTCATAAATGAAGTACTCTAATCAGAAACACTTCTCATAGTAGGATATGATGTTTTGTGATGTTTGCTTTAATGGTTACCATCCATAAATGAAGTGATCTGATCAGAATCACTCATAAATACTCGGAAATGAAGCACTTAGATTGGTACTCTATTCTTCTTCGTTGTGTTTTAGTTAACGATCACAACACTTAAAGGAAATACTCGGTGACGAAACTCTTATCGTAGTAAGATATGATACTTTGTGGAGTTTTGTTGAAAGGTTATCACTCTTAAATAAAGTACTCTAATCAGAAACACTTCTCATAGTAGTATATGATTTTGTGGTGTTTGCTTTAATGGTTACCACCTATAAATGAAGTATTCTGATCAGAATTATATTATTTTCATGTTCATATTCATCTGATATTCAATCGGTATTCGATATTCAATTAATATCTTATCTATATTTGAAACTATTCAAATTTGTATCTGTATTAAAAAAAAAATTTACGAATAAGTATACAATAATACTCAGTATCCACCCGTTTACACACCTAGGGTCCGTTTGGCACTCCAAGGAATAGCCTATTCTTTGGAATAGATTTGCTATTCCAAAAATTGAAAGTGCCAAACACGGTTTAATATTTTGGAATAGAGTTGGTTTTAGCTAATCCGCTATACCACCCATATGGTGGTATAGCCGGTTTAGCAATTGTGGAATAGACTTCGGTTTAGTATTAGTATATTTTAATAGCTGGTTTACTATTATTATTATTTATTAGTGTTATTAATATATTATTATAATATTTATTGTTATTATTATATTATTATAATATTATTATATTATTATTAATATATTATTATAATATTTATTGTTATTATTATATTATTATTATAACATTATAATATTATTATATTATTATTATAATATTATTATTATATTTAATTTTATAATTATATTATTATAATAATATTAATATATTATATATTATTATAATATAATTATTATATTATTATATATTATTATATTTTTATATTATTATAATACTATTATATATTATTATTATAATATATTATTATATATTATTATTATAATATATTATTATATATTATTATTATAATATATTATTATTATAATATATTATTATTATAATAATATATAATAATATTATTACACTATAATAATATTATTATATTTTTATAATGATATTATTATAATAATATTATTATTATAATATTATAATAATATAATAATATTATATTATTATAATATTATTATATTATTATATTTATTGTTATTATTATTTTATAATAATATAATAATATTATATTTATTATTATTATAATATTATTATATATTATTATAATAATAATATTACACTATAATAATATTATTATATTTTTATAGTGATATTATTATAATATTATTATATTATTATATTTATCGTTATAATATTATTATGTTTATTATTATTATAATATTATTATTACAATAATATTATAATAATATAATATTTAATAATAATATAATTATATTATTAGTCTTATTATCACCCTTCAACTATTCTATTCAAATCACAAGTGTCAAACAACATCGAATAGTCTATTCTACCACTCTTCTACCACTCTTCTAAAATCACACTATTCTAGCTCTATTCTACTTTTTTAGCTATTCTAGCTCTATTTCTTGAAATGCCAAACGGACCCCTAGTTTTTTGGACTCTACTTGTCCTTCCGAGTTCTACTTGCACTGTTGCACACTAACAATAATAAAAATGATCGTTTGGGACTACAAATTCTAAAATTATTTATTGTACATGTATGTATAATAATTGAGGAGGGATCGGATGACAGCAATTTTGGTGACATCAACTATAATAACAATTTTTCTTTTCTTTTTTAAAGTTCATATTGTTGACCCAAATAGTTGAACATGATCTCCAGAATAAAATACGCATGCAGATCAAATTTTACTTTTTTGAATTTTTTTACTATTTATTAAGATGGGTGCAAAATTCAATGGTTCACGTTGTTGTAACTTTGACATATTTTTGCACCCATCTAAATTTTACATTTGATCTGGAAGCGTATTTTATTGTGGATATCATGTTTAACGGTTTGAATCAACAATTTGAACTTTGAAAATGAAAAAATTATTATTATATAGTTAATGTCACCAAAATTATTGTCATCCGATCCCTCATAATAATTAATACAATATAATAAATCAACTCTAATGACCTAGAGTTGGTTACCTGATATGTCATTATTGGCCAGTGGCTAATGATATGTTTTCATAATCGGTTGGTTGGTCTTATGAAAGAAACGATATGTCTGGCTTAAGAAGCAACCTCGCCAAGTTGCAAAAAACAAAAAACTAAGGCCCCGTTTGCTTTCAATTCACGGACATTAGAAAAATGAAATTCATGCATACTCAATTTTTTTACATCCGTACAGTAACGTTTCTATACAAATTTCATTTCGCATTCATTTTCAGTTGTCACCCGGACGGGGCCTATAAGTACGACAGAAAGAGCATTGAAATTTTATTTCTGTAAATTTATATTCACGTCCTTAGATATTTTTATGAAAAATATAGTTTAAATAAGTAACATAAAAGAAAGCAGTGAAAATAAATTTTAAGACATGATATGTATAGAAAAAATTGACTTCAGAATAGAGCGTGTGAAAATTTCTTTAAAAAAATTGGAAATTGAACTTAAACAAAGAAAAAAGACAAAACAAAAGATAAAGGAACAATAAGAAATTACTGCAAGATCCTCCAATCATCATCAATCTACTGGAAAAAAGTGCTTCGTTGTTTTGTTTGTTCCTTGATGTCTAGCATATATTTCTCTCCATAATATAAAACATGTGACAACAAATAATCCCCTCTTTCTTAGGAACATGGTGATTTTGTATGAACTGAATTATATTTAGTTGTCAAAGATCGTCGGCAGTTGGAAATGATATGTATCTATCACTTGCAAGAATAAAGTCTTTGAAAATTCACACTTTTGAAATAAATATGAGACCGAATCATCACCTCCATTTTTGCACAAGAAACAAATTTCCACCGAATTTCATCCCTTTTAGAGATTTTGAATTGTGAGTATTTTGTCCAGTAACATAATCCAAATAAAAAAATCTGATTCCCGAAGGAATTCGCAGTGACCAGATTGATTTTTATTGAAACTTGAATTTCAAATTACTTGTCATTATCACTGCACTAGACATGACTCAGCAAAGTTTCGAATAAACTAACTGTTAAAACACTGAGGTGTTACCATTCATGTCAATATGACTTGTCAATTAATCAAAAAAAATATCCGAAACTCAACACGTTATTATGTCAAATGAAATGCATTCATACAAGGTTCATAATTATGTCAAAAGCAATTCAGTTAATACTAGGTTCACAACTTTCACCGGGTTTCATATTTTCATGCCAACTCAAATAATAAATTCTGAAATGTTGGGGGCCTCTTGTTTTCCTTTTTTCTCTATCTTTATTCTTTATTTACTCGTTTTATCCAAGGCCGACCATGAATCAAGGCACCCATGGAGACCGCCTTGGGCCCAAAAGCCCAAAAATGCATATATAATGGAGAAAAATAGAAAAAACGCTACACATAATAATAAACGACGGCAAATCCAATCAAGCAGCTCCTTGAATATTTTAAACGATAAAATCCATTAACCAACAGCTGCTTCTTAACCCATACGTAATTTGCTCCTAAATCTTCATCTCCATCATTTTGTTATCCTCTCCGGTTTGCTGAATTGTTGTAACGATGTCACACCCAGAAAATATAAGTAGACTAAGGGTGCGGATTCCGCCACGTGTATCTACCTTCTAGTACACGAAAGACTTATTTGAATATTAAAGAATGAGGTGAAGATAACAAAATTATATTTATTAGAGGAACACCACACACATTGCACACAATACATGAATATCCAAAAGTCATATTTTCATTTATATCAGCGTCTTTTTACAAGAGGTACAGCGGAAGCAAAGGAAAAATAAAGATACATACATAAGAGGACGGTCTCACCAAAGGTCGTAAGACCGATCCTTACTAACCTACTACAATAACTTACCTAATAAGAAACGAAAAGATAGACAACATGAGGGAATATATCAAAACGGAAGACGCCGGGGAAACTCCATCCTAGCGCGCTCCTCAGGGACAGCAAAAGACTCCTCACCTGGACCCCACAACCAACGTGGAAACGTGAGATATAAATCTCAGTACGGATTAAGGTCCAGCCTTTGAGTTTATACCATTTTCTAAGGTAGAACCTAAGCCAACACTTGGTATGTTATTAAACACTTTTAACCCAATTTACTATTTCACTTTCAATAATCTATACCATACTTATAATTAACCTACACTATGTAATTCTACCTACGAGGTTAAAATTCGTATAAGAAACCCAAAAGAAACAAATATATAGATAAGTAATCACATAATACGAACTGTGTCAATTTAGCACCCGAAAAGAAATCCCAATTTGTAGGACACAGAAACCCGCCCTCAAGCAGGCGCTTCTAACGAAGACCGAAGCAGCCCAACTTACAAACTCAAGGATTGCCAAGCGGGCGCGCCGGATGATGCATTCGTATCCGAGCAGCCCAACTTACAAACTCAAACGTGGTTAAGCGGACTTAACCACGTTTAAGAGGGCGCGCCAGACAATACGATTGCACCCGAGCAACCCAACTTACAAACTTGGACTTAATTCTGAGAATCCAGGTTGGAAACGCCCTGGGCGATATGAGTGACTAAGGACAATACACTCATATTTGGTCAACACGAATTCTTGTGTCCTACCTCTCCAAAAGATAAAACCAAAGAAAGAAATCGGCCTCAGTTGCCATACGGAAATAAGGAACCGACTACCCGTTTGAAAGAATATAATAAAATGGGAACTCCCTGTACCAACCAGGAGCCAAAGGGGAGCCCCAGACTTCCTCTGTACCAACCAGGGGCCAAAGGAGGAAGTCCTTCGAATATTAGGAGATCTCGAAATATCGGCTAATAGAGAATATATAGAGAACGGAATAGCTCAAATACCTCACATATGGCACGCACACTCTAAAACTGAGACGCTGGCCTTATTCACTCAAAGAGAGGATTATAATATAAATATGTAGATGATATGAAGATTGAAACAAAAACTCTCAAATGGCACTACGAGTCATCAAGTGACGAACATCGTTGGTGAGAAGTGATCACGTGTCCTTAAAGACATCCCGACGAGTGGATCCCACGGGCATTGAGCTTGCGTACGTAATCCAACCGTCACGATGCCCCCAGACTACACCCAATCTAAGTCTCACCGGCCCGACACTCAGCACTCCTAACATAATACATATAATATTTGATACGCATCTACCTATAAGTATCTAATAACCTATACGATCCGTATATCGGATCTTACGTGCAACATGAAATGCAAATGACATGCAATGCAGGTTGGTCTCAATGTTTGGTACAGTTATCGGTATGCAATTATGACAGTTCAAGTTCTACGGACCTGTTTATAACTGTTGGTAATTATTGGTACCTCAATTCAAATAAAAGAAAAAGAAAAGGTATGGCCTGGTTCCTATATCCTAGACAAGGGTATAAACCCCAGGAACCCGCACCTGGGAGATATGGAGAGAAGCGCAGAGCAGACTCTACTCCGGAGGCGGCTCTGATCCGTCCGCGCCTATGTTAGTGGTGACGTCGTCAGCAGCAGCCTCGTCCGCGAGTGGATACGAGTCGGCTAAATCTCCTATTTTGACGATAGGGGTTTTATCAGTTATTTGCCGTTGATTCATTGAGTAGTTAATCAAAGACAAGGTCTATGCGTTGAGACGTCCTTGATGCTCCTAACTTAATTTATTTGTCATTTTTACTTAGTCAAGTTCCCGTACAGTGTCCTCGTTGCACGACGGTTGGGTGTGAATTCCATGTCTCTATTTCTTTATTTGATTATGTGTGAAATTCTAAGTGTTTCACTACTTCCCATTTATTTGACGTCAGGACGATATGCTACAGAACATCAATAAAGAATAGCACGAGGAAATCATGTTATAAATTCAACCACTTTTAATTGGACTTTTAATTAAACTAAGCAAAGAAGGAATAAAACATTCTAATAAGTATAGGTGCGTATTATTAATATTATGTGTACAGAGGAATTTGTAAATATATTATTTCGCTCGGACGTTTACTTAGTCACATTGTGGGTTGTATTTAGTATGTATTAAAAGTATCTTGTATTCGACGTAATATAGAGAAATTGATCAATATATATACTTACATATATAATCTCTCTTAGTCCAATTAAGTTGGTGGTGTTTGGAGTGTTAATTATTGTATACACATCTATGTATCGTATATAATATTTATTTATAGATATGGTTACCTAATTAGTTAATCATGTTACTATACTATGCTAATTACTTAATTATTTTAATTATACTGTACGAATAACCTAAGTCCTCAAGCCCTTGGTTAACTAATGATGTCGTGCCTAATAAACTATCATATTATTTAACCAAGTCGGTTATTATGCGTTATATAAGTGGTGCTACATATAATATAGAAAAGATATACAAAATATACAAAACACAAATAAACACAAGTGTATCCCTTTTAACTTTATATTATATTTTGGTGTTAATCCTGTGGGATCAGAAGTCTGTACTCGTGCGTCATAGTCGTAGCTCGTGCTGCACGGACTTTTAGTCGTCATTTCCCATTTTATACCCTTCTCGACCTTATTATTTGTGTCTATTACAACTATTAGATTGAATTGGGCCAGACCACCATTTTGTAGCATTTTCTTTATATACCAATCTCGGCCCAAATAGGGCCCAAGCCCAATACAAATCCAAAGTTGTAATGATTCTGTTCTTTTTATTTTCGATAAGGTCCAAAGGCCCAACAGGCCATTATTTATTCATATTAAACTTTCTTATTATATACAAGTTCATTAAGGCCCGAGGCATGTGCCGCATAATAACCTTGCTGGGCCAGTCATCACTTCTGGCCCAGCCTTTCCCCATCTCGACACTTAGCTAACACAAGCCAGAGAGGAAAGGAAAAGAAAATCAGGTACTGTTGTTGTGCTGGCACTGGCCATGCCAGCAAGCAGAGAATCAGAGAACCAGGACATACAACAAGGAATTTGGTACCTCATTAAACAAGAACACAGTCAAGTGGTACAGTTCAAACAGTCTCATAGCTAGGTGCCAGAAAAATGGACCAAAACGGTCAATCTAATGCCAGTTTTAACCTAGTCATTAAGGCACCTCACAATAATTCAAACTGGAAAGGGGCCATACCAGGAACTGAGTAAAGCCATACTTCATGTACTAAGATACCCAACACCACAAGTAGAACAATATATATATATATTTTTTCTTTATCAATTTCAGGGGCCTGGATGAAACCCAAACAGGTTCAGATTAAGGGGTATTGGTTAGGTTTAACAGTTTGTGCTTTAGTACAAACCCAACCGTGTAGTTCTTGGTGTGTCGAGTTGCTGACAAAGGTTCAACCGATTCGTTGAGTTGCTAGTACTTGCTACACGAAGTTAACCTCATTTTTTTAGTTTAAATCAAGTGTTTTGGTTACGTTGCGACTGCGATAATGTGCATTTTAGTGTGGCTAGTAGATTTACTGCCATACGAATTTGGTGACTCGCTATACAAACTTCAGAAGTGGACCTTCATCAAGTGATTGACATATAATTTAGATTTTATATTTGCTGAAATCAAATTAAGGATTTGAAATCTTATTTATGCCCTTGTCTTGTATTGGTCTATTATGCTATGACATATGAGTTTAGAGATGTTCATGTGTAGGTTTACACACACACACATATACATATATATATATATATATATAGAGCATGGCTAAAATAATATGCATAGTACACCACATAACGTACTATGGGGTCATTTGTATTTAATTTGGTCATTAAATTGATATTTAAGTTGCTCAATAAATTCTTCATATAAAAATCTTGTAGGAAATAAAATTTCGTGATTTTTAGAGCTTTCTTGCTATTTTTTAAATATTTTTTAAAAACAGTCCAGAAATGACACTTTTGTAGTATTAAATCTGGACTGTTTTTAAAAAATATTTAAAAAATAGCAAGAAAGCTCTAAAAATCACGAAATTTGTTTTCCTACAATATTTTCATATGAAGAATTTATTGAGCAACTTAAATCTCAATTTATTGACCTATATCTATATGCATAGTACATTATGTGGTGTACTATGCATATTATTTTAGCCATGCTCATATATATATATATATATATATATATATATATATACATACATATATATACATACATATATCTATATATATTTATGCGTATATATATTCTAATTTAATTTAATTAAAGTTATGATACCTCACTTGCATATGTTATTATAAGGTATTTAATCTACTTAGACTTATTTATTTGTACAGTTAAGGTATAAACATTTTTCTTAATTTATTTGTTTATTTACGAATCAAGGATTTACCCTTTTATTTATGAGGATTCTTATCCCTTGTTGTTTATAGTTTCAATTATGTAAATTAATAACTTGTAAAATTTTATTATAATTTGTGATTTTAAATTGTTCAAAATTTTACGGGTTTCACACACGAACTCGCAAAGTCGGTAGAGCGGACTGGCCGACTCGACGACTCCATACTCCTCTCTCCGGCACTTTGCGCTGTCAGCCGTGATCCTCGTCCAGGGGCGGAGGTACATACATTTCAAGGGGGGCTAAGCATCCCCCATAAATCAAAGAATTGTAAAATTTTGCATTAAGTCTTGTATTTTTTTAGTTGTTAATAGTAATTAGCACCCCTTATAAAATTAAAACTATACAATAGCTTTAATTCAGCCTCCCTTATATTTATTTTCTAGTTCAGCCCCTGTCCTCGTCCTTTCGATAGCACCTTTCTTAGTCACACTTGTCCCATTGCTCAAAAGTAAGAAACCTTAGGTCCCTAACCATGATCGAAGTTTGTATGATATAGTATAGTAATTTGGGACAGAGGTTCGGGGCAAGGTTTAATCAAATGGCAGTTGCTAAGACAGCTTCTCTATATGCTCCAAATGGGGAATCAATTGAAACTTATCAAAGGAGAATGATGAAGAGGAGGACAGTAATAGGAGGGTTTGATTAAAAGAGATGGTCTCAAACTCTCACGTAATGTTATAAGGTTACTAGTAGTGTAGTACATGAATTTTGTTGCCTTTTCTGTTATTGTTAGTATTGTTTTCATGTAAGCTGCATATGATTTGCACTGCGAGTGGAATATTGCATTTGGGCTGGTACAAGTCCTAACAAGTGAAAGAAGCAAGAAGGATGCAATAAGGGACATAATCAAAACACCAAGTTAGAAGGAGTCGATTTGCAAGTATAATCTAATTTCAATGTTATAAGAATGTTTAAATAAAAAATTCAATTTTGATCAACATTTATAAACTTTTAATAAAAAGTTTCAAATTTAATCAAAATTTTAACTAAAATTTTATCATTTAATCAAGTTCAATTTTTTTTTTAATAAGAAGCTTAAATTTTTCTAGGTCAAAGGGTGGGCCGAGGCCCATTCTGGCCCCAACGGTGATTCCGCCATTGGATGCAATGGATCAGTAGAAGTAAATAAGCAGCTGTGTTGATGGAGGGTATAGCTCAAAAGTTGTATATATGGCTACACAATCAACCGTTAAAATTATAAAGTTCAGTTTTTTATTTTATTTTTGCTTTTCTAAATATAGATGGGTATACTTTTTTGCATCATATTTTATGCTACTCAAACTCAGAGTTTGCTTTTTTCAATATGTATATATATATATATATATATATAGAGCATGGCAAAAATAATATGCATAGTACACCACATAACGTACTATGGGGTCATTTGTATTTAATTTGGTCATTAAATTGATATTTAAGTTGCTCAATAAATTCTTCATATCAAAATCTTGTAGGAAATAAAATTTCATGATTTTTAGAGCTTTCTTGCTATTTTTTAAATATTTTTTAAAAACAGTCCAGAAATGGCACTTTTGTAGTATTAAATCTGGACTGTTTTTAAAAAATATTTAAAAAATATCAAGAAAGCTCTAAAAATGACGAAATTTATTTTCCTACAATATTTTCATATGAAGAATTTATTGAGCAACTTAAATTTCAATTTATTGACCTATATCTATATGCATAGTACGTTATGGGGTGTACTATGCATATTATTTTAGCCATGCTCATATATATATATATATAGTAAAAACAAAAACTGTAATTTAAATTTTTTCTTCCGCGCCGACCTTGGTTCTACCTAGACTAGACGTCTCTACCTTTTCCCTTTTTTCTCTTCTGGTGTAAGAAGGCCAGTAAGTCCACCGACATTAGTTCATTTTGGAAGCGGATTCTCTGTCGTGCAGCAGCAACGGACGCTCAAGATTCTCTGTGCTGTAGGTTACGAACGATTCAGATTTGACTCATAAATGTCTGACGTGATAAAATTTAGCTTGCACGAATTTCAATGCAAATCAAAAGCTGAGATTTACCGTGCAACACAAACATTTTAAGGACCAAAATGGTCCATGAGTAACCAAGTCCAATCGATATAACAAACAATGATTGAGAACTGGTGACTGCAACGAATCTAGGACGTAAACAGGTTGAATTAGGGGGGTCCATGGTCAAGGGCGGATCTACTGTGGCCCAAGGGTAGGCACTTGAAATTTGGAGTTCAACAAAGGCCCAGTGTATAATTAATAATGTGTCTATCCCTGGAAATAAAAAAGGCCCACCAATGATTTTTACTCAGCCCATCCAACTGAACTCATTAAAAAAAATAAAAACCCAAAAGGCCCAACCAATTCGAGTATTCAACTGAACTCAGAAAAAAATAAAAATCCAAAAGCCCTCTGCTGTGAGCGTGAACAGTAAAAAAACAGAACGAACCCTAACAGAACTGCATGTCTGCCTCAACTCGAGTACTCGACAACGACACAACCTCAGCGGCTCAGCCTCCTGCCGTCCCCGTCGTGCCTCATGCGATCGCCGCCGCTGACCCAGCTGTGCTGCCGCACCTCGTCCTCGTACCTCCGTCCGTGGTCGAGTCGCTACCGCCCGCCATTGTGCCGCAACTCGTGCCTCTGAGGCTCTGACTCCGAGTCCGTGGTCTACTCACCGCCACAGCGCCACTGCTCGTTCCTCTGTGGACTATGGTCGCCTGATCGGTGCCTCGATGGTCCACTCGCCTCCACTACACGTGCCTCTGTGGACCCATGTGGTTCACTTGCCGACGACGCTGACTGGCAGACTAGGCCACTGAGACAGACAGTTCCGCTGAGGCGCTGTCCGACAGCCCGGCATGAACGCATCGACAGCCCATAGCCCGATAGGGACGCACCGACAGCCGAACCGACAAAGGTATTTCTATTTTACTATTTTATACATGACTGTGCCTGCCCCTAGTTGAAATCCTAGATCCGCCACTGTCCATGGTACGACACGGATCAGGTGTAACTATTTTCATTTTCGTATTTGTATATGTATCAGTTTGAAATTATTCTTACTCATATTCTATTCTTAAGCGGTAAAATTTGATTTACCCTCTACTCTATTATTACTCGTTAAAATTATAGGATAATGTACGGGTAACAGACGATACAGATAATATTAATATAATATTTTTCAGTTTTATAATAAATCATATTTTACACAAATACACCTAAAATCAATATTTTTCATAAACAAAAGCACAACCCGAGAGCAAGTAGAGCATATACATTAACGAGAAACATAATAATATATAATGTAAAATATTAGACTAGAGTTATAATTATATGATTGGTTTTTAAAAGGATTACGAAAGGATGGTAAAATTAAATAAATAATTAGTTGGACGAAATTAATTTTGGTAGAATCCAAGAGACAAACGTTAAGGTCATTTTGAAATTAAGAGTTTTATTGAGAAGAAGACAAATAATTAGATGATCTCCTAGAAAAATTAAATTACTAATAGATTAATTATTTTTATATATTTTAAATTAGGGCATATATATTTATTTATATATATATTTTATATATTTATCCTATAGGATAATTGATAAGAAATATCTTTTACCCATATCCTTATCCGTTTAGCTAACGAAAAAACCTTACCCATACCCATATATGATAAGTTAATGAAATACTCATACCCGTCTTACGACACGGATCGGATAAAAGAATAATAGTGTTTCGTTGACAATCCTAGATTGAATATATCTATTAATAATGGCTAAGTATTATTTTGTAATATTTTTATATAATTAATTTCAAATATGATTACAATAGAGGTGAAATCAAATAATATTAAATAAACATAAATATAAATACATTTATGTTTTGAATATTAAAATAGAAACACCACACACATCTCACATAAAATAACTATGTAATATTTTGTTTAAAGTAAATTTAATAGTTATAAAATTTATATATTATTAAAGAAAATAATAATTAATTAAAAGGAGTAAAATGTCACATCCCATAATATAAAGGTTGGATGGGAGTGATTTATTATGCCACGTGTGCACACGTAGAATCATGATTTTTTTCTTATCCTAAAAAACAAGTATACGCCTGATTAAAAAAAATTGGCAACATTATATGTATTTTTGAACGCCTCAGAAGTGTTATTTAATCGTTGCTTTCAAATTGAGACATAATCAAATAAAATTCTAAGTACATGTGAATACTGCATTCAGACTTAGCAGACTTAGCGTTCAGTAATGTTATCTGAACACTACGTTTAGACTCTGTACTCAGACTCTGTATTCAGAAGTATTTTCTAAACATTGCCTCCGGATGTTGCATTTATACTCTATTCTCCGAAACCTTGTATCAGAGGAACCCCTTCAAAGTTCAAATTTTCCTCGGAATTTTTTTGTTGAGAATTTGAATTTTTCAACGCATGCGTCTAGATAACACTTCTAAACGTCACGTTCAGAAAATAAGTATAATATTGTCATTTTTTGTCAAATCAGATACATACTTGTTATTCTTTTTTTATAAGCAAATTTTTTTGGGAATCATGCTCACGAAGGACATAAATAAATAAATGAGGATAATAAACAAGTCAATAATAAAATACGTAACATAGATAGTATACCATTTGATCACACACAATCACTATGAATATACATAAATGTAGAAATAATATTAGAATTGTGGAAGCAAATAAAATAAACAAAAAATAGTATATATGATTCTGCTAATACATCCGCGATCATTACTCTATCTAATCTATCATAATAAATTGGAAAAAAACAAAAACAAAATAAAATATATAGCTTGAAAAGAGCATATCTCGATTGGCGCAAACAGAAACAATCCTATAGACCAACCGGCTCAGATTAGTGCAATGTCACTATCTCGATTCTTCGTATTCGAACCAAAAATTTCAAACAAGAATTGGTTTTGTTTCTTTTATCTGATAACAGAGTATTGACAAAATTCGGATGGATCGATTCGGCTCAAGAAATCTGAGATTGCGATTTGGTTCGGTTCGAGGTCAAATTCGTACGAACTCGTCCAAAAAATGGGGTCAAAGACGCGTTGCGATCAATATTTTTTGAAAAATCCGACTTAAATCCAGTCCGGACCGACCCGACTTGCCTAAACCGTCTTTAACCCGTCATTAAATCGTTGTTAACTCTCCATTAATATTACATTTTTTTTTAACAAATTATTTGAACTTTTATTTTGTAATTTTTTGCATTTTACTTTAATTTTTTTTTTTTTGGAATTTCTCGAAAATAAAAAATCCGGCGACCCGACCAAACTGACCCGGATCGAACTGACCCGGACCCGCCTCAAACTTGTCGGTCCGCCGACTCACGTAAGATGGGTTGTGGTCGACCTACAAAATTTGAATTCGTGAAAACCTGGCTCGGCCAACCTGTTGGACCGACCCGGCTCGGACCTGATCGTTGTCAAATCTCTACTTGGAAATGATATCTGCATCAAGTTTTAATTTGAATCATTAGATTTAATTTGAACGAATCTGATTTTATAATACAATTTTTTTTTAATCATACAATTGATGATCGATCATTCATTGATCATTCAGATCAAATCAGACAATTCAGATTAAACAAATGCAGAACAACAGTAAAAAACGGTGGTGCAGAGAATATGGTTCTTTAGCACGGGTCGCTATTTGCTCCCGTTTTTCCTAGTTTTCATTTTTTTTTTTATCATGTTTAAGTTTACGCGGTACAGGAAACACTACTGATATTCTGATAGCGATTCTCCCAATTTCTCTCCGTGATTGTTGATTTTTATCCTTTACTCTCACTGTAACCACAACAATTTAATCCATCCTTCCTCTCCAAGACAAGATTCAAAGCAACAGAGAGAAACAAAGAATTGAAAGGAAGCAAGACGATCGCAAAAATTGTTGGCGTTGAGTTCTCTATCAGCCTCGCCTAAGATCGTTCACTCACCTCTGTCTCGCGCTAATCTCTATGTCAGTTCCAGCAGAATCAGGCCTAGACGACTGATCACGGTTTGTTCCTTGGATGAGGAACCACCTCCATCGACATCGACAACTCGTTCTGGTACCGATTATGTAGAGGTTTTTCGCAAGGCTGATGTCGAGATCAAGAAGGAATTGAAGCGCAAAAGAGAGGAGATCGAACGAGGATTCGGATCGCGTTTGAAATTCGTTTTGCGGCGTCGTCCTTTGTGGAGGAGGATCTTTTTTGCATCGAAGAAAGTTAGAAGCCTGATAATTCTCAATGTTTTAACAGTTATTTATGGTACACCTCCGTCTCTTCTATTCTTATGCTTTTAATAATAAATTGATCAAATATTTGCACTTTGAAGTAGTCTGGGTTCTTAACTCGACATTTGGACACTTGTTTAGTCTCTGGAGCTTTTCATCGAACACTTGGTGTGCACCTCATGACCTGCTTAGTTCTTACAGTTCGGTTTATTGGAACTCAATCACTTCCATTTTTAATTGTCGAACCCCCAATGTTTACAGAAGAAGAAATTAGAGGAGCATAAATAAATGGTTTCTCATTGGCACTGATATCATGCCTGCCAATACCCCACAACTAACACACCAACTCTAAGTACTATTCTGCATCCATGCTGCATGTCAAGTAATTTTATAATCTTATCTTAAAGATTTCTGAGCTTCTCTCTCTCTATTTTTTTACCCCATCATTTATAGCAAGTGACATACCAGTGTTAAAAGAGGTAGAGTCTATAACGGAGCCTGCATTCTTCAACATGGTACGATTCAGCCTCTGTGCCATACCGGTCATACCACTTGTAATCAAATCGAGTGGCGATTTCAAAACCAGATCTGCTGGGATAGAACTGGGACTTTGGGTAAGTTTAGGTTACCTCTCCCAAGCCCTTGGCATGCTGACCTCTGATGTGGGGCGAGCCTCTTTTATTTCGGCCTTTACAGTAAGTTTCTCTTAGAAATTCTTCATTGTGGTTACTGCTATGCAGATATGATAGTAAACCAGTTTCCTTGGGTTACCTGCTAGTTATAGCAAACATCCATTAGGGATTAAGCATATAATACTCAGCACTTAAAATGATAAATAAAAGAAGGTTAAATTAACCTAGATTATCAATAACATATTTCGAAAGAAATTTCTAAGAAGAGGATTATTTCATTAGGGGTGGGGGGAGTTATGTGCTTATGTCAGCCCAAACCGGACTGTAAAAAAACTGAGGGATGAAAGGAGATGCCTTGTAGAACAACCAGCCGCTGGCCAGTATTGTGATACGTCTTTCTTTCTTTTCTTATTAGTGATCATAGAAAGAAAGATGCATTTCCTTTAGTGAAATTCCTATTTATGAAGATATGATGAATACGAATCATTGGTGAAATTAATCCACTTTCAAAGAGAACAATAGGATTTTAAAAGGGAAAGATTTGACTGAACATCCTGGGATAGAGAGGGTGGAGAACGGAATGCAACCAATACAGTTCTCATAGTTTGTTTGCTGAATTGTCATGGGAACATAATGTGAACCCATAACTCTGAAGTTGTATCGGTGCCACGAGTTGTGATAACTGACAGAATGATTTAATGGAACAAAAGTCAAAAGCTCAGGGGTTCAATTGAGCCGAAGAAAAGAATTTTGGGGTTTGACCAAACAAGCACTACATCCCATCATTACTGATTGTTTTCAAAGAAAAGGCCTGGTGAGGAGATGCACACATAGTGTTTCTTGTTAGCTTGACCAATAACAGTCATTTATGCAACCTGAATAGAACATTGATGATCTTTTTGGTTATTGCTAATCACAAACATTGCTGGAACTTAAAATCCAGAGTTAACTCTATTGAGAAATGATGAAATTCCTTGACCTGTTTTGTTTTATCTCAATCATATTTCACCATCAAACCAGATGTACAAACTTTAGCCTACAATTAATTCTAAATTCATCTCGTTCACATTTCAGTTTAATGTTAGATCTAAAGAACTGTTTATAGATCAGAACAGAAATGTCATCATATAACCAAATGCATGATTTCCGTTACACTAATATATAGTTTGGTCATATAAAATGTTGATTTCGTTGTGAATTGATCCAATTCAGCAAAATTTTGGTGGCTTTGTAAAAAGAAAAGAAAAAATGAATAAAATAGAAAAGATCAAACAAAGAACCTCACAATTTTGGTGATTTAATTAAAGCATAATAGAAAATGATTGCTTGTTTAAATGTTGTAAATAGGTCATAGTGGTACCTTTGATGGATGGTCTAAATGGTGCATCTATCCCTCCTCTAACTTGGTTTGGTGCGATTACTTCTCTTTTTGGTGTGGGGTTGTTGGAATCCAGCGGCTCACCTCCTTGTGTATGTTCTCAAGCATCCCTCTTTTTCTTTTTGTCACTCTTTATCTTTCTTGTGCGTGTGAGTCTGTGTTTAAGTATATTTGTAATTGCTTGATCTAAGGAAACTCCAACAGACTCGAACTGTTAGGTGCACTCCAGGCTGACACCTAGCAACATGTTAAGTTTGATATCACTACAAACTTGGTACCAGTACGAATCATCTAAAATTGCAAAGCCAGTTTTGTTTGATGTCACTACAAACTGCCTGTTATCAGTAAGAACCATCTAAATTGCATGATGATAGCTATGTAAAAGATGTTGATAGCTAAAGTGAAGACTGCAGTCCTTTCATGCAAAGTTGACTATTATCTTTGTTCTACTTCCTGCTTGCTTCAAACAATGTTACAGGTTGGAGATGTTCTGAATTTATTGAGTGCGCTATTTTTTGGCATTCACATGCTTAGAACAGAACAAATTTCACGAAGAACAAGCAAGAAGAAATTTCTGCCAATCCTTAGCTTTCAGGTACATCTGATACTGGTATATAAGTACCTTTTCTGTGTGATTCTTCCATTTAGCTTTGAGGACAAAGCTGAAACTCCTATAACTTGAGTTTAGAGTAAATATGCAAGTTCTAAAATTTTGTTGGACTAAAAAATATTTTTCACAATTCAAGCAATTTCAACAAAAGATAATGCAAATATAATAAATAGATTGAGTTCAGAAAAATAGAACAAAGTAAAGTCGGAGATGACAACGAAGTTCGGCTATCCAATAGCCTAGTCTCCTGGGTTGCCGATCCCCCAACTCTTGTAATAGGGCCGGGCTGATGCAACAACAACAACAAAGCCTTTGTTCCCGAATAAATTGGGGTAGGCTAGAAATGAAATCCAATCTGAAATGAAAAAAACAATATAAATAATAATAATAATAATATAATAAATAGTAAATAGTAGTAAATATAGTAATGATACTACTAATACTACTAATAATAATGATCATAATACTAATAATAATACTAAACTATTCTACAAATCATACTAGCGCCCTACACTAGCTCTCTACGTCGTTAATATTGAATTATAACTATACCTCTACTAAATTTTAGTCTGTCATGGTTCTGGTACGTGGATCACCGACTTTCATGCACTCCTATCTGACGCCAACTCTTTGGAAACATTCCAGGCCTTGAAGTTCCTTTTTTACAGTTTCATCCCATGTCAATCTCGGTCGACCCCTACCTCTTCTCGTGTTTTCGACGCGGCTTAAAACTCCACTACGTATCGGGCCGAGCTGATGCACTAACCAAAAATTCAATACAAGTTGGAATGCAACTCCTTTACACAGTAAGGATAGGAGATTGAATCTGCGAACTAAAATCACAAAGGGAGAATCTCTCAAATAGATCTCACAAATGGTTTGATTAATTAGAAACAACGAGATTGAGTTTTGATTTTTATTTGAATATGTTTCAACTTTCAAGCTTTAGAGAGATGATGACTGCTTTAGAACAGAGGGTTTTGATCAATTAAAACAAAGAAAGGGAGCGGCGAAAATATCTATTTTTTTAATTTGCAGCCAGATCCGATACACAACATTTTTAAACCGTTGCACAAAGTTTCTGTGAAATTGTACAGCAGAATGGTTGTCAGATTTTTCCGTTATTTTTTTACTTTTCTTCAGAACCGTTACGTAATGGTTTGTGTGCTGGCAATCTGTTGAGCTTCAGTCCCAAACCTTTACATGATATTTTTATCTTCTGTAGGGTTATAAGTGAATTTACCTTAATTTCTTTTGTTTACTATTGTGTATGCATAGGTAATAGTAGTAGCGTTGTCTTCTGTGCTTTGGTTTGCCATTAGAGAGAACTCAACAGCTTCATCGCACTTTAACTTTTCATCATTCGAATTGACGGCTCTTTGGGGTTCTCTTGCCTCATTTCCTTGGATACCGGCTTTGTACACGGGTCTCTTCTCTACAGCTTTGTGTTTATGGGCTGAGGTAGGTCAGCATTTTCTTAATGATTAGTTTATCAATGTTGCTTTTACAGATAAAATAGAACTCCCTATAGGTAGAATTTCATCAAACAAGCTTTGGGCTGTTTGCAGTCTCTTCAGGACTGCTTGTCTAGTACACAAACTCAGAACCATACATAATTATTCTTCTGATTTCATTCAATTTTGTGGGAGAATTAATTATTAAAATTGATATGATGCATGCTATTTGTAGATTTTTAAACACCTGTTTCTGATTTTCCATAACAATAGTAACGATAATGTCAATACGAGTATTTGTTCAATTTTTTAAATTCAAATATCTGTATGTAGATGCATGTTATGAGTGACATATCAGCAACAGAAACTGCTATTGTATACGGGTTGGAACCTGTTTGGGGGGCTACCTTCGCATGGTTTCTCTTAGGTGAAAGATGGAATTCTACTGCTTGGTTTGGTGCTGTTTTAATACTCTGTATGAACTCTCACTCTCTCTCTGAAAATGTTGCTTCAAAAGTGCTTTTATGTATTTTACAAAGAGGCATGTAAGTATGACCAAAATAAGCGCAACCTCAATACCTCCAGCCACTCTTGTTATGTTTAATGAAAGGTTTGATCTTAATAAGTTAAGAACTGTTATGTCCTTAAGTCTAATGGTGCTTTGAGGTTTTAGGTGTGGCTAAATCAGGACATTTTGAGAAAGTCTTTTGCTAAAAACAAATGTAAAGTTGCTTTCTTTTCAATATAATTGTTGTCTCAGTAATTACTTTGGTAGGCTGTTGACATGTTGTGCCTTTGCATGATTAACTGGGCTCTTTTACACTTCCTTCTTTACTCAGGTGGAAACTTAACAGTTCAACTGCTTGGAACAGACCCTGAAGAAACCAAAATGTTGGAGAGAAACCATACAGAATCCACAAAATCCCCACAAAAGGATCCTCATCTCTCTTTCTCCACTGTGATTGTTGATTCTAGAAAGAATGTCCCTAATACACAGATCAAGAGGTAGTTTCATTCAGCGTTGAGCCTCAGTTGCTCAGCTCTTTCTCATATAAAATTGAAATGGTTCAAAAAAGAACTTGAAAAAATTGTGGTTCCTACTTTTTTATCCTTGATATTTCCACCTTCATTAATCTGGAGCCCTATATAAATCACCTGTGAAACAGGCAAGATAAATTATGATGGCACCTATCTCAGTCAAAGGATTACTCCTGACATGCTAGAGGATGCCTTCGTATAGATACCTACCTATTGACTAAAGTATAGGAAAGCTTAGAGCTCGCAGTTCATCAGTATTTTTCTTGGTACGTTCATGCAAAATAATATTAATGTTCTTTTTTTTATTTAGAACTGTTTGGAATGCTTAATTACAATTTGTTTAATGGCTGCATGCAGTGCTAGATGGGGGATTTGATATATCTCCAGTATTCGTCGAATTTGCAAATGAAGATTCGTACTTTAAATGTATATATGCTTATTTTATTAGTTGTCAAGTAGCCTTTGTATATATAGTCATTAACTGTTGTGTTTTGTATAAAGATCGTAGTTGTCAATTTAATGTAGAAAGTGTACTATTGCCTTGATACATTTATACAATTTCGCATTTTCCTAGTTCTGTAATTGGTGAAAGTTAAAACCATCGAGGATGGTGCCGGTATATGCATGCTTGGTAAAGTTGCCCTGAAAATGAATCCATGGTTTTTTGTAAGTTTTGTTTGCCTTTTATTTTGAACTGTTCTGTAATTGAAGGCCCTGAAATCGGCACCTAGATCTGCTGTAGCGCGCTACGAATCGGATCTGCTGTAGTGCAGTAGCGCGCTACAGCAAATGGACGGTTCGGATCGACCGTCAGAGATGGAAATCAAGAGGTTTATATTTTAATACGAATCTTAATGCAATCAGTGAAAATCGGACGATTCAAATGTTGTGTTACATCGTTCCGCGCAGCATCAGATCTCGTTCCCTGAAATTGTAGCAGAATATTCGTCTTACGTTGAACAAAAAGTCCTTAGTCAAAGTTTGGCTGGCATACTTGTACCTTGTGATTATATAGAACTATTCGACAATCTGGCATACTTGTGTACCTTAATGATTACATTGAACTATTGAAATATAACTATGGCCATTAATAAATGTTCCCTGTATCTTCTTGGCCTAGCACTTGAGCAATGTTGGTGAACAAGTAAAACATGGTATAAATCAATAAATGTGATACTATTCAACTATTCTATTTGAAGTGTAGAGGTACAAGCTTCTGTTGGGGTATTAGTATTACCTCTTGTTTATTTGCTGGGGCTTCTTGTGGTTTAATTATTTTGTATGGGAGTTTAGGAAATTGTAATTAACCATCTAGCCTTTAGGCATATCGTAAGGTCGCAATTCTTAACTTACAGTTGATAAATGAATATTTCATCATTAATTCTGATACTATTTGTGTCACCATGCGTGCATAGACAAATTCCAGTATAAAATATGAAGCATTTTTCTGACACTCCATGATGCGGATAAAAAAATAGTGCCTTCCACGAAACCTCCTTTTAATATATTTTTACAAATTCTGCATATGCAAAACTCCTTAAAAACATTCCATGTGCCTTCTCCCACGTATTAGCATTATTAAAATGTTGGAAGAATCTGATTGTTTATTTACAGCATAATCGCACTATTGTTTTGACTAACATCCATGTTTAATTTGACAACTAATCTCGGATCAGTAAGAAAATAATCTAATTGTGAACTGTTGCAAGCTTGAGGAAGAGACTGAGTTCGTCGGAAATCGAGTCTTTAATCTTTATCTTAAACAGGTATTCATGTAAAACCTTAACCCGGTAACGCTCGATAAAATATATTTTTTTTTGACACATCGGCAATTTAGTAATTTTCTACTTGTTAATTTAGAATGCTTACACTCTTGTAATTTTTTACTTGTTGACAATTTTCAATTATTAAAAAAAAAGAAATCGTTAGAACCTTCAGTTTCATATGTCAGATTTGGTACGAGATTTGTATCAGGTATGAACTCAAAGACGAGTATTAAATTTGATGATTACGGATCGAACGCGGTATATAGAGCATTTCAGTTCAAGGTTTCGGATTTTTTTTTTAAAAGTTTTGAGTCTATATTAATAGAAAAATTGTTCAACCGATATCACCATCTATTCCATCATCAATACGCACTGAACGCGTTCAGTTGAGTTCCAACGAAAAATTGTTCTACTTATTATACATGTTTTTTTTATTGTGCATCTAATAACATGCAAAACAGTTCAAATAATGTGCATAATAACTTAATTAATCCGGATTGTGCATGTTAATTGTATTATTATGCATGTTATTTGTATTACTATGTATTTGACAATATTTATATTCAGATTTTTATCATACATGTTAATTATATTAGATAAATGTATTATTATGCATATTATTCATATTATTTTTATATTATTTTGCATGTTAATTACATGCAAAATAACAAAAAGAATATGCATAATAACATAAATATCATGCATAATAATTACAACAATTTTCAAAATGAATGCAACTGGATTCGTCCAGTTCGCATCGATGAGCGTATCAACATCCATTTTCAGCGGAGCGTTCAATCAATATGCATAATAACAAAAATACATGCAAACTAAATCCGATTAGATCTGTCTTCTTGAAATCGATGAAGATATCAATTACGAAATCGGTATATCATCTCCCATTTTAATAAGAGCTCTCCACTAATATGTTATCAGTCAGTATACCATTTGTCGATAATTAATTGTCATTAGACGAGAAATAGG